>JAVLUX010000110.1:2330000-2642500 GCA_032164185.1 Moxostoma hubbsi | reverse complement strand
TATGATCCCCGTTTATTTTATCTGACTCCAATTATAAATGTTTCCAAGGATATATTTATGTTCCAATCTTTATTATTATTAAATTTGGTTTAACATTTGATCATCGTATAACATGTACGCAGATCTCATGGTTACAAATTAGCCAGTCTTGGTCATTAGGCAGAGGTAATTTACTAAATACTAATAAGATGGCCTTTTATCTAAAGTATTTTGTTTAGTCCCCTTTGACAGTAAAAATGAATTAGAGTAACATTATTTCTAGCCAGAGGTCATGACCACTAAACATTACAAAGATGAACCAACAATACCAAAGTTAAAAATAGCTTTAATCATGCCATTGTTTCCTAGAAAAATATTACAATAACCTTAGGTTTAGACTACACCCTATTTAGGATTGATCGAAAACTTAATGTTGTCCTAAATGGAAATTCCATATCGAGCCCGTACACAAAGTACACTTGAACTAATGCCAATCTTTTATTTATTTTTTTTATTTTATTATACCAGTCGCACAGAGACCTCTTAAATTATATCAAACACAAAGAGTTAGGGATCGACCGACAAGTCCAATCCAAATATGATACCATGTGTTAGTCATGTTCATTACTGTCAAGCTCAAAAAATTACAAAATCATTAAAACACAATTAAAGTAGTTGATATACCTAGTGCATTTTATTCAAATCCACTTGAAGACGTGCAATAGCTCTGTGAGTATCAAAAGGCTGTGTTTAATAAAATATATATATATATATATATATATATATATATATATATATATTATAATTTGTTTACAAATTATAATAATATTTAACCTGTTGATACGCACCCCATTTTTGAGCACAAAGCATGAAAATGACATACCTGAACTTAAATGGTTGTATTTACGGGACCCTTTGGAGTATGGACACAGTTGTTCTAATTTTATCTTTTGAAAGAAGACACTTTGGGCTTTATTACCCAAGTTTCAGAATTTCAGAATAAAGTTAGAGAAGCTGAAGTTTATAGTAATGGAAATATTTTTAATATTTATAATCTAAAAAACAATAATAAAAGTGAACAACCCAGAAATACAATGTTCTCAAAGCCACAAGTCTAAAGAAGTTTCACATTTGAAGATGATCTAACAAAAAATGAGGTTCCTGTGAGCTTTTTTTCTCTGCCGGTGTACAGAATAAAATTAAGGCTCCGCCTTTCAAGACGACACAAAATCTGACTACACTGCTCTAAAATTCTGAATAAAACTACGCTGCATTTTTCAAAATAAACTTTGGAGACAGGCTCGTTTTGTTTATGAGACTTATAAGATCATATACAGTTTTACAACATGAATGCTGCTCAGATTGCAGTTTGTTGAAGAACGATGATGAAGGGTAAATCTTTCAGGCGAGATCTCATGTAAATAATGGAGAATATATCAATATTTCTCAGATTTATCACTTTAATGGACAAAAAATGCTATTGGATGTTTTTCAATGAACGCTTGTCATGGACAATTGCCCAAGTGTGTTGAACTGGATTCATCTGGCGATCACAATTACATAACAAATGTATGAAGTCCTGTTTTGATATTGCATGTTTTCATTTGTACTCCTGCACAAATAACTCAATTGCTGTTTCTGGAGCATTGCTTTCATGAAACAGAGATCGGATATCAATGTTGAACCCTTAGAACTTTGAAAAGATGTATAATTTGTGAACATTAATTACATTTATAGACGGTAAATTATATATTAAATGTAAGCAGAGTGACATCACCACCACGTGTGGGGAATTGTGTATTAAGTTTAGTTGAATGAGTTCTAAAAAATATGTGTGAATGAAAGTGAGCTGAAATCTATCAACTTAAAAAAAAATCTACACCACTGGTAGCTGGAACGGTATCGGCCGATACTGAGATTTCCGATATCAGAATCATTTGGAAATTATACATTTGAAACTACTCTTTGTGTCTTCTAAAATGTTAAGATATTGGTTATAAGTCAGTTCACTGGAATAATCGGACACGCAAATTTTTTTTAATGTAAATTCACCACCACAATCATAAAGTCCTGCTGTTTAGGCATGCTATTATAATAATATCAGAACTATTACAAATGTTTTTCTTTGCCAACTAAATACTTATTGACAGACTGTTTAGGATTGGGCGATTTAAAACAATATTGATATATATTAGGGGGGAAAAAAAAATCAATATCGATGAAACTTTTTCTATATTTAGCCTATGTTGTACGTCTAGATGATTGAATCGGTACGTGTCGCTAAAAACACTAGCAATTCGGTAGAGTTATAAACACAACTAGCTAATTGAATCACTGTCATGTTATCAGTCTGTTAGGAAGTATTAGCAGACAGCCCTGCTGTCATGGAAACCGCAATGAGGCAGTCCACTGTCGGGCATCTTTGGAACGCTCTCGGGAGGGCTTGAATGGAGAGACCAAAATCTCAAAAACGGTTGGTTATGATCAAAGAACGTATTTCAAATCATCAATAAGATCTGACAATACTAGTATTATAAAATGTTATTCTTAACCTCCTATTATGCTCAAAACCACAATTTTCCCAGCTTGTGTAGCTAATGCGTATGCGTGTTCTAGAGTTGATTGACAGGTGATGTCTGTATCTAAAAGGAGATTGGCGCTCTTAACTGTAAATGGGACTTCCTTTCTACATTCGTTGACCATCAACTCCAAACGAGAAAGCACTGACAATACAATACAGATTTTGACTGAAAATATAACCATTGCTGTTTATTGATGTAGTATTTAGTAAAAAAAGAAATGTCATGATCCATAGGGATGTCACAGGCAAGAAAGTGTTTCTTCTTCTTGTGAGGTTTATTGGTGCTGGCAATCCATCTTATGGTGCATTACCGCCACCTACTGAGGTGTAGTGTGGAGCGTCACAAGAAAGTCTTTCAGTGAAGTCAAACATCAGCTGAAGATGATGAAATTGGTAAAAAACATTTTTTAAATGAGTTCACAAAACTTCTGTATGATTAAATCCTAAACTGAGTGTACTTTAAAGGTAGCTTACCCTCTGGAGTATACTTGGAAGCAAACAAGTCATCTTTAATTTTCATTCTTGAGGTCGAACAGACATGTGGAATATTGGGATATCACATAGATAATTCTGGTTGGAAATACCCAGATAAAAAGAAATGGTTTCCAAAGTGCGCATGAAAAATGTACATGATATAAACATGTTATATTCTTATAGCATTTTTAAAGGAATATAGATTTGCATTTTTAAAGGAATATAGATTTGCATTTTTAAAGGAATATAGATTTGCATTTTTAAAGGAATATAGATTTGCATTTTTAAAGGAATATAGATTTTTCACTCTATCACATGGCATCTCAAATGTTTTTTTGGTAATGCTACAATAAAAAAGCCTGTCATGAAAAGGATTGAGTGCTATTACCTCCCAGAACTGTCTGGCACGCTTTTGCTCCCAGACATAAGACATCAGCCACGGAGTGCTGGCAAAAAGAGTGTTTAATCTGCAAGCTGTAAACCGCAATTTATTACATTTCATAAAAGAACCATAGTGGCCATAACTTCCATTTTCATTTCTATTCTGTGCAAATTTCCACAGTGATGATTTTGTTCTCTTGAACACATGGGATGATAACACTTCCTTTTTTGCAAATTTGTCTTTGTGCTATCACTATTTATGATTACATTACTTTTTTCTGCTAAGCTAAAAAAAATGACATGAAGATATTACACTGTTTTCCAGAGCTGAGATTGTGATTCATGCAGAAAAGACAGTAAATGTTACAGTAAATGTTTGTGGATTTGGTTAAAAGCTCTAGCAGCATTCAGTGAAAGTCATTAAATGTTATCTTTGTTCATTTAGAGTTCTTGACCTGTGAACATCTGAGCTCACAGTGCTGTATTTGTGTTGCAGGTGCTGTTCTGTACACACCCACCAGATGGCACCGTTTATTGACAGATGCGATTTATATAAAAATAATCAAATAAAATTAAGCAGAAATGTGTAAATATTGGTTAAAGCAGTCATCAGGCTACATCTACTAGTCTAATGCAAAGTGTTGGTGTCTGTGTAGATGGCAATGTAGCTCACTAGATGTTGGAACAGACAGAGTCAGTGTGTTTCAAGATATTTGTAACGGGTGACGACACTGCCATCTGAGCAGATAATATGCCACCCTCTTGCATGATGTCGCCACAAAGCTATCGATGGCCTTACCACAAGTAGTGACATGAGTCGTCTTTCATGCATCAAAGAAGCAGGGAAAGAACATTGCAAATCAAGCGGCAGCCGTCGTGTTGCGTGTAAACACAATGTTTGTAATGGCCTCATCAAGCACACTTCCATTTCCTCACTTTCATCTTTCTTTCCTTTGTTTAGGCGGCAAATTATTTGGACATCAAAGGTTTGCTAGATGTTACTTGCAAGACAGTTGCGAACATGATCAAAGGCAAAACCCCAGAAGAGATCAGAAAGACTTTCAATATCAAGAATGATTTTACAGAGGAAGAGGAAGCCCAGGTGAAGCAAATGCTCATTTCCTGTTTCTCCTTTGTTAAACCATGCATGCTGTAATGTTTTTGACTTACCAGAATGTTCTGTGTTGTGTGTTTGCTGCAGGTACGCAAGGAGAACCAGTGGTGTGAAGAAAAGTGAAGAATATCCTGATACTTTAACACTACCGATTGTTCCAGAAAACAAAAAATGATTGAAAGAAATTGCACTGCGCTGTTCATATTTGTTAAGATTCAACACAAATAAACGGTCAAATCCCTTGTGTTTTGCTAGCATGACAATTTCCATTGCTTTGTGTGGTCCATAAGCTTTTTCCCCCTATTTTTCCATCATTTACATCTTCACCCTTATTCATGTAGAAAACATGCCCTCCTTTTCATGGCTGCTGTACACAAGTCTTTTTCTTTTTTCTTTGACAGAACTTTGTCAGAGTCAACAGAATCCTTTTTCTTTTGTTTTTTGAGAAACAAACATAGCTTGAGGGATTTTATAAACCTAGCCTTATTTGTGCTGTTGAAACGTAACCGTAGGAAATCTGAAGGTTGAAATGTTTGAAACATGTCTTGTAAACTGGAAGTACTTAAAGTAAATGTGTATTCTTTCACTTAATTTACTCTGCTCATTGTATAGAACTGGGCGTCTTTTACAGTTCTGCTCGTAAAAGTGGCTGTTAGGATTATCAATCTTTTATTTTCGAAGAATAAAACCATTATTGTGGGATTTGTCTTTTTTTTTTTTTTTTTGGGTGTATCTAATTTGTTGATTGTTAGTCTCTCTTCACGGAGTCTGTTGAACTGATTGTTCAAGTTCTGTCATTGCATCTGCTGAAAACTGAATTGTAAAGGCTTGTACCAAAATTGTAGTTTTGTAGACAAATATAAATTGTTCCTACTGTAGATATACATTTCTTGACAAATACCTTTTTTGAAAATTGGCAGAAAATCATCCAAGAAGTGTCCAGCATACAAGGGAACTGATTTCAAATGTTTTCTGAAGCTTCTCGGGATGAACCTCATGAAGTTGTGTGAGAGGTTGAGCGTGTGCGGAGCTGTAATCTACACTAACCGGCTTTCTTAAGATGATCAAATATAATTATTATTTTTATAAAATATTTAAGTGTAATAAGAAATGAACGCAGTAACTAACTGACTACTGTAAAGTATGCACTGTATACTATCTGCTATTTAAAGAAAACAGTATGTAGAATGCATTAATCAATGAAAAGGTTTTGGCTGTTCAATTAAAGTCAATTGGAATGACCGCGGCGGCTCATCACAATGGAAATGGAGTGAAGCGCATACTCCAGGGATTGAAAGTGTAAGGAATTAAAACATTCTTTTAGTACTTTTGAGGAATTATTTGGAAATAAATGCTAATCTTATTGCATTTACTTCACACAGAAGTCTGTTGCCAAAAAATGAGTTCATTTTAGATTTTGACAGCACATAAACACGATCGTAAGACTTTTAGGGGCATAAATGCAATCCAATAATTGATCCTAAAACATTAAATAAAGATTCTGAACCATTTTTTAAATATATATATATATATATAAAATTTAACTCGTTACAAAAAAAAAAACTTCTAAACTACTCATTGTCATATGAATAACCAATCAGTGTCTGAATGAAGTCTCACAGACCTTAAAGGGATTGTTCACCCAAAAATGAAAATTCTCTCATCATTTACTCACTCATGCCATCCCAGATGTGTGTGACTGTCTTCTTCTGAACACAATATTTTTGGCAGAATATTTCAACTCTGTTGGTCCATACAATGAAAGTGAATGGTGACCAAAATGTAGAAGCTCCAAAAACACAAAAGCATATAAATAATCCATGACTCCAGTGGATAAATCTATATCTTCAGAAGCGATATGAAACGGATCCATATTTAAGTCCTTTTTTACTATAAATTCTCCTACCTGCCTCCGATGCATGAAGAATGTGAATCACCAGAAACAAAAGAATCACTTCTTTGAAGACATGGATTTAAACAAGTCACATGGATAAAAATGTTGGTCACCATTCACTTGCATTGTATGGACCTACAGAGCTGAGATATTCTTCTAAATATCTTCATTTGTGTTCTGCAGAAGAAAGGAAGTCATAGACATCTGCGACGGCATGAGGGTGAGTAAATAATGAGAGAATTCTCATTTTTGGATGAACTAACCCTTAAAGTACAACATTACACACAGTAAATGTTATAATTTAGAGTTGGATATGACAAATGTCTTTACTTGCAGTAAGATAAATTCAGTAACTGATGTATTTTTGGGGTGTTTTTGATTCGATTGAAAGAGCTGGCTCATAGGAGTCACTCGTTTGGGAATCACACTACACTGACTGGTCATGTTGTAAGTTTTTGATTTACTAAAAAGAAAATTCACAACTCTGCCGTTCAGTGTGTGCTGATATGCGGCACGTTCACACAGCAGCAGAATATGGTTCAGTCCTGTTTTGAATGCTTAATACGGTTACTCACACACAAGTCGGTTTTTTGCGCTAGTGACAACCCACAACCGAACTGACTCAATGGATTCATTTCCAGGACACACACAACCACGTTTTCTGCAAGCCTGTGCTGTGTGAACAGAACCATACTGAACAACTAGTCCGTCATATCATATGTGAAAGCCACCTGTACACGCGTGCGTCTCGTGTGAATCATGGGAGATTTGTTTGGAGATGAGGTGTGAGCTCAACCGCTGTTTCACTGAAGCCGCGTGACAAATGCTGCACTCGGTTAAAAAGCATTCAAAGCCGCTGTTGCGCCTCATTTGAAATGGTTTATTTATTAACACTAGTCCGTTGTGGTAAGACATGCCGGTGATATGGACGTCGCCATCTGTGATATTTACTTTAGTCGTGGTCACTATTGTGACTTCCGTTGTTCGTTCACACAGACCGTATTAAAGCCGCTGCTATAAGATGTTTTATGAACAGGACGAGCCTCACACCTGTAAGTAAATGCGGTTGTCCATCCCAAACAGACCGTGTGACTGTAGGAATAGACCCTGCGCACAGAACACCTGCACAGTCTCATCCCGCAGGAAACAGTCATAGATTGTAGAGCTGGTAGCGTTTACTCCAAACCGTCACACAATGCATTGCGCTGTTCAAGAAAAGACTACAACACCCCTGAAAGAACTGCGTATCCTTTAAACAGAGTAAAAAATATATTTTAATCAATCTAAAGAAGGATTATCGTTACATCAAAAGCAAAACGACAAATGAAAAGGGCAGATTGTTTGGCATATATTGATATTTGTGAATACTGTCGATGAAACCGCTCCATCTGCTGGACGTTTGACGTCACAGGCTGTATTCGGACACAGATGATTGAAGCCTCAGAACAGATCTGAGTGAACACTGAACGGCTGCTAGATAGCACAAAATAACAGAGCAGTTTCTGGAACATACAAAATACATGCACATACTTAGTTTCATACAGCTGCGTTTGGATGAATGACTACATAAAATCTACACATCAAAAACTATAAAAATGAATGAATAAAAAGAAATGAACAGCCAAGGAATGTTTTTTTTTCTTCTTTTTTCCTTTACATACAAACATATAAAAGTTTAGTTAAAATGGACGTTCATATCTATAAAATATGAATCTTTACAACACTTATTCATTTGATTGTAAAAGAGTGATTGTGAGAACTAACACTGTTTTCAGCGATGCAAAGACGTCTTTTTATTTATCAATTATTCTCATCTTCCTAATGAGAACCTGGAAGTGATGTAATCTACACCTTACCACCAATCACCGACAGAATCTACTGGGTGAACTTCATGAAGAACGTGTGCGGGTCATCTTTCACAACAACCAAAAAAGAAAAAAGAAATGAACTAAACTATATTTTCATCAAGAAAATGTCTGAAGATCTTTGCATTAATTAATTGCTTGTCAAAAATGTCTGCAAGTTGTCATTTGCAATTATGGGGATTGTCATTACTGTAATATAGTGATTTTTAAAAATAATAATAATACTAATATTGCTTTGCGTAATATCAAACGATCACCAGGATACAATAACTAAACAAACAGAAAGTACATCAGTACGACATCACATCGACTCATTTCTAATACATAATTCATAAACTACAGGTAGAAGTACTCCCATGTTGTATAAATACCATTGAAAAAAAAATCTTAATGTTTTTAAAAATAGGCTTCATTTTCTTTATGCGAAATATACTTAAATATGAGCCGCAAACGTTCTTCATGAAATTCCCCCATTAGGAAATCTTGTGCCGTTGCTTCCTGAAAGATGAGAAGAAGCCCCATCTGACGTTTGTTTTCTTGAGGATACTGAAGCGTGCAGAACTTTAGGAATATATGTGGAGTGGATGCAGGAAATGGGTCTTCTGATGTGATCGGATTTATTATTGTGACTGGTGTATCCTGCTCTCTGTTTTAACTCGGCTGAAGTCGAGCGACAGTCTGGGTGGGTGGGCGGGGCGATTGCTGCTGTGTGGACGGGGACTGCTGACAGGGGAGGTGGGGGAAGAGGCGGAGCATCGCATGGGAGAGGCGGGGTTTGGCGGGTGATAGACAGGTGATGGGGGGGAGTCTATAGCACTTCCATCGGAAGAATGGGGGCTGGCGCAGCGTCCTCTTTGAAGGTAGCGAATGCACTTCTTTTTCCTCCTAGGAACAGTCAAGAGAGTTATCTGTGAATAAAGCGTGAATGTGAAACGTCACAAACATGAACTCTGCACAACAATGACACAAAATAAAAAGAACACAAAAAAGAAATATGTGGATACTTAATGGGTGAATATCACGAAAAATGTCTAAGTCACATTTCATTCCCAAAATATAAGGAAAATGAAGCCTTTTTACCATTTTCATGACAATTAAGCAGATTTCCACCCTAAATGATCATTAGCATAATGTGTACAGAGCCCATTATCACTCGCAATGCATATACATTTACATCTTCATGCATTTTGCCGACGCTTTTATCCAAAGTGACTTGCAGTAAATTCAAGATAAATCTTCACTAATACCTTCAGGAAATGAACTATGGTATTTTCAGTAAAGAAATCAAATAAAAATAAGCATTTAGTAGAATGTAGTAACCATATTTTAACCATAATATTCATAGTAAAAAAAGTATGACAAGAATGATTCTTAATTGTTATGAAAATAATGGTACAATGATAACAATCTTAATGGTCCTAAAATAGGCTTCATTGACCTTGTGCGACCCCGCGTTCACATGCGTGGACGTTGTATTTTTCGCTATACACAACGCATAATTTAAATGAATAAAAACTGAATACTGTCATTTAAAGGGTTAACTTCTGCCACAAAATCTTTAAAGTTTTTTCATTGAAACCTGTTTGGTTATGAAGTCTCTAGTTTTGTGTGATATGATGCATTGAAAAAATCGGTTCATTTTTCACACGTCAGCGCCCTTATGAACATGATGTCTACATCTGTGGAAACTTGTACCGCATTTCCTCAAAAGTAGAAAAAAACATCAACATTCAACTCATTTAGCTTCATTTAATATACATGTTGTAATATTTGATTTTGCTCTCACTATACAATGCAGTTCTGTTCATTAACATTAGATAATACATTCTTATATGTTCACTGCATTTTCAAAATGAGAATAGTGGGTTCATCCAAAAGCTGAAAAGTGTCACTTTCAGAGGCTTTATATGGAGTTAAGATGAAAATATGGTGCATTTCAAACTGTTCTGAGACCAGTGCAGACAGACAGCACAATGGAGGTTAAGTCATTCCATAAATAGGGAGCAAGGGAGCATCCTACGCAGCTTATTGCATTCAATCCTAAAATCCAACCAAAAGTTGAGTTTCAGGCTGCAGATGATGCTTGGATCGCTCAACATGTTTGGCAGTTTTTCTTTCTTGTTTATTATGTGCTACTAGTTCCAAATGAAAAGGGGAAATGGAAAATGCAGTCATGCGGGGGTCTCAGGAGGTTAAGCAAAATGTCATATCAAGCTGATTTTGTGGTGAAATATCACGTTTTTAACAGGTTTTGTGACATTCACCCTTATGACCGATCAGTCATGACAGAATAATAACAATATCAACTTATTGAAAGCAGGATTAATTTAATTGCTTTTGGCAGACATGCAGAAATACTGCAAATAGTTTCTTTTCTATTAAGCATTTGCAACTAGTGAAAATAGAAAATGCTATTTTTATTTGAATGTCATGTCTTCACTATGTTTTTTTTTTCTAAAATGTATTTGAGAGAAATGCTTAATTTGTTGTTGTCCCTGCACTCATTCTGTCATACTGTTACGCTGAATTCACACATACTCCATTAGCGGGGTGTGAGCGATGTGTTGTGTTCCTACAGCAATGGTGGGCAGTCACTTGCAATTGTTTATCAGCATACATGGTTGTGATTGGTTAATATATCAAAGTCCCTTTCAAGGCAAATCAGTCCACTCTGCGGTCATCTTTGGAACGAGTTCAACGTGAGCCGCGCAGCAAAAATAGGCTCCCCGCCAAAACTATCCTCTCACTGCCGCATCTGGGAGGCTTCACCTCGCAACTCACACTTCAATGTGAAGGGTAGAATCTGTTAATATGGCCTTCAAAATGAAAACACGCTGCTCATGCGCCGCTCATGAAGGATACGTGAAACTGCTGTTATACTGAAGCATTTTCCCCTTGAGGACAACATTATTCAAACATGATGTTCCTCTTAATCAGAAGGTACTTGTACATTTTCTCCCCTAAAACAGTCTGGGCGTCAGAGACTGTAAATCACAGAGCGCCTAAATCGCTTTAGAGTTGCAAGCCAATAAAATGCTTGGGTGTGGCCCATTTTCATTTATCGACCTATATCTTCAAAGTGCAAAGTCCAAATTTAACGAACCATGGTAAACTTCCAGACAAAGGCATTTTCAGAATGCATGCCAATTTTCGTCCAATTCTGCCCATAAGGGGCACTATAACCAATAAAACAACTCTGCAACCATCCCATTGAGGATGTTGGAATTTGACATGCATCTTTCTTTGGTTCAAGTGCTAACATATCCTTAAAATATCTGATTTGAAAAATAAAAAATTTAATAAAAAAATAGGATGCTAAAATCTAATTAAATTTAAACAACTAATAATTTGCATTATAAATGTCGGTCTTTATGAAATTTGACATTCACGTACAGGTTGCCAAAATTAGGCTCTATACCACATTTTGTAGTCTGCCACAAGGTGGCCCTATAATAAGCAAATATATATTTTTGCTAATAACTTCAGAACCATTTACATACGGATAGTATCTGGATATTCTTTAGCTGGATTGTTTTTACACCTTGCAGTCAAATGTGTCTCCAAAATATTACCAGAGCAAAATCTAAAACGTCTTTACGTATTACATCAGAGGCTGTGATAACTGAACATTCTCTGTATTTTACCACATTTTGAAAACACTGATGGATAATTGAAATGCCTTCTGTGAACATTTTTGGCAGCCACCAAAGCTAATTTTCAAGTCACGAAGCAAATTTAATGAAATTCATCTTGTGTTCTGCACTTTGTATATGCTTCTCATTTAAAATGCGCAAGTGAAGACTGCTTTCATGTGAGCGTCGTGGGTGATTAGAAAACAGGAGAGAGACACAAGTGAGTGTGATTTGAGGAGAAAGATGAGTTATTTCAAGTGTATTTAGGTGGAATTCATGGAATATACTTCAAGACGGCACTGTCTGTTTTGTTCTACACATTGCGATGACTGAATTTACAGAAAGGCAAGAATCCACAACACGGTGCTTTAACAACAGATGACAGTAGCATAACCTCACCATTATCTCGATAATGAAAGCGCATGTGCATTTACACCTTCTTTGAATGAGATCAGAATCCATTCCTGACCACCTTAAAATTTGGTTTGAGTGATCTGATCACGATCCAATCATGATGTGTCTTCGGTGTCCACACCTGTCATTTAATGTGGTCAAGTGGTATCTGGTAGCGACCCGATCACTGAAAATGCATGTTCATGCAAGGTTTAAATGGGGCCTTATGTTGCACCTGATTTATTTAATTGTTTAGAAGGTTTAAGCCAATGACTAATTGGTCTGTATATTGTGAGTGCAATATTCAAACTTAACACCTGGAACACATGGACAACCAGACATTCTGAGGGCACAAGCAAAATTTCACAAGTAGGTATAGCTGCAGGCCGGAGACCTCCAAATGGGGGTGGAGTTACTGCAAAAAGGAGTTGAGCCAACTACTTCCCCTCACTATAAAGGTTAGATAAAAGGGTTAGGTAAGGCGCTCCATATATTTTTTATTGTTGTTTTGGAGCTCCTGCCCCTTTTTGGAGCATGTTCTTCTCAAATTTCAACCATTTCCGATGCTAGGGGGCGCTATAACTTAAGAAAATATCCTAATTGTGCAATTGTGAAGATTGCAGTTAAAATTCCACACCAACACAACAAACCACAACATTTACAGGATTTATTCTCAAATTTGTCTTTAGTATCTTTATTCTCAGATGTTTTCTGAGAATAACCAAATATTCATCCTTTTCTGATACCTACATATGGCGTGATCTTTAAATATGATCCAAGGACACTAATGTTGCTCCTTATTAACCTGTGGTTTATGTGATTGTTATGTGGACCAATTTATGTGTTAAGTTCAAAAGTTTCAGAGCATGTAGGGCATATTGTTTTGAAACCGCACAGCTACCAAACCACAGTGGCACCCTAGTGCGAGTCAGGAGAGTATGGAAATGTAGACACAACCTCTCTGATCCTCCACTGTCACATTGCACACACAAATCAAAGCAACACACACTCTCTCGCCCGCATCAAAGTCGGAGAGGAATGGCAATGACTCGCGGCCACCGCAGTAGGGGTGGGCCTTGCAAACGGTGCTGCTTGAAAATGTCAGAGTTTGTGATCAAACGCAGCTCGAGCTGACCGCGACGTGCGCAAGAGAGGCAGAGACAGACAGATGTGTGGGTGTAAATGGCATCAGTTAGCAGTGCTTTAGGTGCATTTGAACTACAAGAGGGATTGCTAAAGCTCTTAAATCCACAGGCAGTTCACTTTGTTCTTACTGCGGGTGAGTGAAAGCGATGTGTTTTGGACGTTTCCCTAATGTGATGATGCACATAGATGTCCCACCTCTTACGTCACTGATGTTTAAAGAACACTTCACCAAAAATGGTTGTTGTCTACCTGAATGTTCACGCTGCTATTTTAATGAAAGTGAAAGTGAACACTGTCGAGCTCCAAAAAGGAACCATTAAGGGAACAATAAAAGTAGTCCAAATCTGAATATACACAAATACAAATTTGAAGAAGAAAAAAAAAAAAGCTCTAAATTTTCTAGGAAGGGTTGCACCAGCTGTGGGTAAAGCTGAAAGTAAACACTTAGCATCTGCGTACAGTCAAACACTAGCCATTTAAAGTATACTCCATTTGACTGTGTGCCCATATACAAGCGGTTGGTGCATGTGCAACAACTGCTATGAGAGACTGGACTATTTCTCTTCAGGAGTTTGGACCAATAAATATATCTTCATATATCTTCAGACTCAAGTTATACAAATGCAGGTATCTCCTAACCTCCTCACACACGCACGCGCTCTTGACGTGCAAACCCACAGTTGTTGTTTCCATCTTCATCTTACTGATGTTTATCGGCCATTACATTTTCATTTGGCACTTTTTCATAAAAGCGAAGGCTTAATTGTGAGGGTTGCCACCTTGTGGACCCACTAATCTAAGGCAGTGGTTCTCAACCCTGTTCCTGGAAGCCCCCCAACACTACACATTTTGGATGTCTCCCTAATCAAACACACCTGATTCAACTCATGCACTCGTTAGTGCAGACTCCAAGACCTAAACTGGGTGTCAGAAAAGGGAGATTTACTAAACGTGCAGTGTTGGGGGTTCCAGGAACAGGGTTTACGCAACATTCAGCTCATATGCACTGCGTAAAGCAATGTATAGTCCCTTATATACTGTTTACATTTATTGATCCAATAAGCATCTGTGTAAGCAGATGTGTTGAAAAGCCATCCATTTTAGTTTGATCTTTAAATGGTTGATGGTCAAATCTTTTTGTTTCATAACTGTCAGCAGTAATAAATATTGCATTGAGGAATATACAGGAAATACAATAATTAGTCATTTTAAATATTTATATAATAATAATATTTCGAAACTGTATCTATAATTAATAAGGGGCAATGCACACAAACACAACAGACTGAAAAACTGACATGTATTTATCCTATATACAGGGTTCATGCAGATGATTCAAAATTAAATTCAAGGACTGTCAAGGACTTTTAAAGCTCATTATAAGGACTATGCATGAGATGTCATTAATCAAACATATTCTTCATTTGGTCATTTTAAATAATAATAAAAAAATATATATTCATTTATTTTGATAAAATACCACTTATTTCATAATTGGGCATCTTCTCATAGTACCGATTGAAGTAATGATGAAATGTATGACTTGCGGTTAAGTAAATGAGAGCTTTCCAATGAAAGTGAATAATGGGGCTGTAAAAGGCAGTCCGTATGTCTCATGTGCTATGTTCCATGTGTTCTTAAGGCTTAGAACAGCTTTATGCAAGGAACTGACCAAAACGGCAAATGTTGTCAGCCACTACCTGTGACACAAAGCTTTCTTTCCGCAAGAGGTCACTTGATGGCTCAGAAAATCAAATCCTCCGTTGATCTGCATCAAATCTCAGAACATTTTATATCTGCATTTAACTGATTTAATGATTTCGGCAACCTAAACGTCTTTCTATCATTCAAGCACTTTTAAAGCACCTCTTGTTAAAAAATTGCTATTTTCAAGGTGTTCTAGTACTTAAATATAAAAAAAGCCAACTTCAAGCAGCTTGTATGAACCCTGTATATATTTTGTATGTGTTCTTTGCATGTTAGTGACACTGGCGACACATACTGTAAAGCGCACCATTTTGATAATTGTTTTACATCATGTTTATCATATACTCTATGTTTAACGGTTTGAAGACTGTCACACAACATTGGCTCTGATCGGAGGCTTCTGTAATTGGTGCAATGCTCAAATATTTAGTAGTGCATAAATTGTAACATAGCGCCCATTCAAACTCTAACTAGTCTAAGTTTTGTAACTGCCCCTGGGGCTTTTTTGTGCTTTTCTGGGATTGGCTGCATCAGTCCCCATTTACTTTCATTGTATTGAAAAGAGCAGCATGAACATTCTGCTACATTTCTTCTTCTGTGTTCAAATGAAGAAAGTAAAATGGGTTTGGAATGACATGAGGTATGAAATCAAGTCTGGATCAACAAGTCTGCTGCAAGACTTTAAAACATTATGAACAGAGATTGTCCATTACAAGTCAAGTGAAAGGCTGTAAAGGCATTTTAAAGTGTAGTGGTTTTGTAAGCACTCATGTTAGTGATAGATTCATGCAGAGCAGAGCATGGGCAGCACGGACAGATGGACAGAGGAAGTACACACCTGCAGGGACCGCACCAGTCCGTTTGTTGGTTGAGGCCAAAGCGAGCGCGGCATTTCTTTGGGGAGCCGGGGTCTGAGCGAGAGGCAGCATGCGTGCACACAGGGGAGGAAAGAGACAGGACCGGAGATAAGGGAGCAAGCCAAGAGGAGATGGGGAAGAGACCGGCAAAGCAGAAAAGTTATTGACAGACGAGGTGAAAAAGAAAAGCATTCAAATTCAAGACAAAGGCGATAAACCAACTGTACATTAGAAAGAGATCATGTTTCCATGCACACATCATCCGATTATTATTCTCAAAGAGACATTTACATGATTTCCAGATATTCCAAATGAACTAAGACTCTTGTGGAAATACTGGAGATGGTTACTTTGCCCATTTATTATGCTGCATTTTAATAGTTGTGGACAATAATTAAATCAAGTGATTCAATCTTATGCATTGTTTAATAATAACACATTTAATAATGTAAGTCATGATACTTAGCTATGACGTTTCTTTCAATGTATGTAAAATATTAGTAAACAAATCGAGTCTCGTCTTCGCTCCAACGGTCTGTATCTAATATCTTTTTTGGTATCACTGAATGCTTGGTTACAGTGGCTGTTCTGATTAATACAGCCATTTTTTGAGATCCAGCTCATTTTCAGATTTCTCGAAACCAGAATATTGGCTTGATTTACTTATGGCAAACAGATAGATACGTTTTCATGCTGCTCATATAATCAGACTATGACCAAATTCTGACTAATATCCAAATGTTCTTGTGCAGTCATTAGAGATGCATTATGAGAAGTCTTCCTGTCAGAGACACCCAGTTCAATACACATCTCCATATCTCCATTTATACTCAGAAGAGTTTGTCTTGCAAATAGAACTATATGCTGTGTTTGAAGTAGCATACTATCATTATACATTGCCAAGAAAAACTATGTGAACCCTTTGGAATTAGCTGGTTTTCTACATTAATAATTGGTCGTAAAATCTCATCTTCATCAAAGTCACAAATATAGACAAACACAATGTGCTTAAACTAACAACACACAAACAGTTATAATCTTTCATGTCTTTATTGAACACATCCCATTAAACATACACAGCACATTTAAGCACATTGTGTTTGTCTATATTTGTGACTTTGATGAAGATGAGATTTTACGACCAATTAATGCAGAAAACCAGCTAATTCCAAAGGGTTCATATATTTTTTCTTAGTGCATGTATAATGCCTTCTAGTACTGTATGCTGCTTTGGTAATGTGACATAGAACTGCCATATTTTTTGGGCATGATACTATGATAATGTCTTGTTTTTTAGACCACATGTTATTCTTTAAGGGAGCTATGGTACTGCCACAGTACTTTTAGTAACGGACATAAATTATTGTGGCTGTCAATATCATAATACCTACAGCTGCAATGTTCCTGTCAAGCTTAAATGAAGGGTTATAGTTGTATGGGAAATAGAACTCAAGCTCTGTACAGACAGTTCTAGTGGTTTTCCTCCTCATCTGGGTATCAAATGATTGCTGAAAATATGGATATTATGCCCTGAATGTATCCTTAATTCTGAATTGCTGAGCATTATGATGATATGTCACTATTGAGATTGTCAATAATCAATATTATTATCTAGAATAAAGTAAAAAGCCACTCGAGGCTGTGCATTACAGAGATTTTAGTAAGGGGTGGAACACCTATAACCCCCTTAATCACGGTAAAATCACTGCAAGTTTAACATTTATAAAACATCTGAAACAGCAATATGATAAAAGACACCAATATTCAATGAATAGTTGTAATTATTATTAATAATAGTCAGAATAAACAACTGTTCCTCTGAATTGTTCATTAGTCTTACTTGGTTGCTCAATAGCGTCACAATTTGGCACTACAATATAATATGTGCTTTCAATGCGGCTTATCAAATTGGATTTTAGTTGAAACTATCAGTTGTATAATAATGTATTTCGTCCAAATATGAACTTTATATTACTACAAGCAGCTCGTTTGGATATGTTAACAACAGTTTGTAGATTTTGGATAAATTACATGAAGATTGTTTTTGCCTACCTGAATGAAGATAGAATAAAGTAAATGCTTGATATGACTTGTAGTTTTGTACTGAATTCTAATATGTTTTAATATTTTCTGAAGTCTAATATGCTCTTTAGTGATTATGAAAGCATTTGAACTGTTAAAATAGTGCATTTGTGCATAAGCACATAAAAACATGTGCATGTACCTATGCTGGAGTCTTGCTGTTTATCTCGTTTCCTTCTCTTCTTCTTGCCCTGCAGTTATGAGAGATCAGAAAGTGATGTTAAACACACTGATGAGCACACACACACACACACACACACACACACACACCCTGCATACTGTCTGATGCCCCACACAAAATAATTTGGTAACACTTTCCAACAGGTTTCATTAGTTAACAACAATAGTTAACATGAACTGGACTTAACATGTTAACAAATGGAACCTTATAGTAAAGTGATACCAATAATTGTTCACAATAAGGTTCCATTCAGTAACATTATTTAATGCATTAGGTATCATGAACTAACAATGAACAATATCGTTTAATAACATTTATTAATCTTTGTTAAGCTCTGAGGGTGTTTTTAAAGATTTCCTGTTTCAGTGGAATACCCAAAATTAAAGACATATAACTACCAAAAAATAAACAAACAAACAAACAAACAAATAGGAAGGGTCAAGTGTTTGGTTTCATTGTAAAGAAAACTATTAAAATGTTTTAATGGTAAAGATTATTATTAATAATCTAAGACTCTCAGCCTAGGAAACTCTTATTTGACATTATTTATCTCTGAATGTAAATAAGGTTGCTCCTCAATTGCTTTTTTGTTCCCAATCATGTCAACTGTATCTGATAAAAATGTTGTGATGATGCATAAATAATTTATCATAGTGTCCAAAAGCCTCTGCAAACAACTAAAACATAATAATTGTACATAAGAACTAATTACACATGCAAACACAATGACTGAAGGTATGCATAGCATGCAGACATGATTTTAGTCATGAGATTTCACAGAATGAGTTTTGAATCTGCATCACTGAGATTGAGTCGTTTAAATGGCACCATCTCCTGGTGGACATTTGTAACATTGTGCTTCATGTGCATTATCTAATGATCTTTGCATCTGATTACCTTGTGTGTTGACTCGATTGAAAGATAATCACCTCTAGTGACGATATGGGTTTTTTAATGGCTGATGCCGATATCCAGATATACAATGCTGATATATCACACAATTTAATATAGTAAATAACATAAATATAAAACTGCTAAAACAAATTATAAACTATATATACAATATTTACTCAATTTCACACAAAACTTTAACTTTGTAAAAAAAAAATAATAATAATATTGTATTTTAAATGGTAGATAGCAGTTGCTTCTGATTTCTGTTTAGTCATCAAATTTTAGTACTTTATTTGCAAGTGAAGAAATTGTTACTATATTAGGAAGAAGGAAATAACAGTACACACAGTAGTCAAGCAACCATGTCCACGTTATCAATCGCATTTTCTAAAGAAATACAGAATCAAACCATTTGTACATACAGTGCATAGTGAATAAAACATTTACTTATAGCACACGTGAAGTGCTTTAACTTTGAAGATGCACTCACACACTCGTGTGGATCCAGCGCAAGCGGCATTCTCTTGACAGTTTAAACGGCCTGGATCACCTGCTTGGATTGTTACGGAGTGACTGTCATGATTTCTGAATCAGAGGAACTTTTGATCCTGATCTTGAAGTTTTTGATTCTGGCTCATAGAATACACGCTTCAGAGGAAGATTTTAGTTGAGCGTACGACGGGAAGAAAACGCTGGATTTTCATGAGGTTCATGAATGACATCTGTATTTTGTTTTTTTTGCAGATGGTATATAATAGAAGTTTTATTGATATTTGCCGTTTTATCATTAGAAAAGTTACAGAGAACTGTTCAGAAGAGACTGTTAGAATATGTGCTTTAGAGAAAGATTTATGAGCGCTCCACAGGACACTGGATCTGCTCAAGTTTTGTGAGGTTTGTTTATTACATCTGTTTAAACGAGATATGCACATATTTGCAGATGGTATATAATAAGAGTTTATATTTTTTTTAACCTTTTTATCATTATAAAAGTTACAGAGAACTGTTCAGAAGAGACTGTTAGAATAGTTTCTGACTGTTAGTTAGACTGTTTCCTCTTTTGTAAGTCGCTTTGGATAAAAGCGTCTGCCAAATGAATAAATGTAAATGTAAATGTAAACGAGATATGCACATATTTGCAGATGGTATATAATAAGAGTTTATTTTTATTTTTTTACCTTTTTATCATTAGAAAAGTTTCAGAGAACTGTTCAGGAAAAACTGTTAGAATATGTGCTTTAGAGGAAGGTTTATGAGCGCTCCACAGTTTTGTGAGGTTTGTTTATTACCTGTTTAAACGAGATATGCACATATTTGCAGATGGTATATGATATTAGTTTTATTGATGTTTGCCTTTTTATCATTACACAAGACAGTTAAAAGTTACAGGGAACTGTTGAGGAGAGAGAGGGAGAATAAAACAGGTGAGCACTTGAACATTATGTGTTCAAACACGTCTGTCGCGGCTCTGATATGCGGACTGTTTAAATGAGACTGTGTTCCACGTTACTATTATTGTAGTAACACAATGGCATGTAAAAACAAAACGAACTGCAACTGATCGTTTACATGTCTCAATTGATTCACATACAAGCAGTCAAATCTTAGCACCTTCAAGAAACAAATCGGCCAAACAGGAAAATTTATCGGCAGATGCCAATAATGAAAAAAGTCAGAATATCGCCCCGCCCTGCTCGCCATAGGAACACTTCTAATTTGTCTGCAAATTTCAAAGCACTTGATTAGTCTTGGTCATAATGCCTGCATACATTGGAAAGTAGAGCTTCTAAGCTTTAAAATGATACCTATTTTGTGTTGGTCTAGGTTGTAGTTATAAATATTTGGATGATTTTGTTTTTCTCGTGCAGAAAGGGTTAATGTTAATAAAAATACAATTGTTCAATGTTAGTTTATGTTAGTTCACAATGCATTAACTAATGTTAACAAATACAACTTTTGATTTTAAAATGTAATACAAATTTTGAAATTAACATTCACCAAGATTAATGAATGATGTAAAAGTATTGTTCATTGTTGGTTCATGTTAACTAAAGTTAACAAATGAAACCTTATTGTGAGGTGTTACCATTATGTTAATGTAAATTCTATTAATCACAGTGATAATAAAATTATCATGAGTTTTGTCATAATCATGCAGCCCTAAGTAATCATAATGCTTGACTTTGTAAACAACACTAATAATAATACATTTTATTTAATATAACCTCCTCTTTTATCTGGTAGCATGCCTGATCTTTGCTGACGTCTTTGGTTCCTTCCACCCCCTGCTTTCCCAAACACAGACTGTGAGAGTGTGTATGTGTGTATGAAGTGTGGGCATAGAGACATCCGCATAGTGTTGCAGTTAATATCTTTGCGTGGGTTGTTACCGTGTTTCCTCTCTGCATGTAGGTGACGATTCTAAATGTGGGTGATATTTCTTTTTACATGTTTTTGCTGTCATCCTCTATAAAAGCAGGATGAGAGAATTATTTGCACACTTAAGCCACACCAATTTGTATATTATTACTTGCACTTCACCAGGGAAGTTTTTGAAATACTTTTGTTACTGTTGTAAATAAACACTGACATACTCTGTTATTACATGGCTCTCTGGAATACTTGATTCTGATTGGTCAATGGCGGCATTTTGTTGTAAAATACTTTTGTGCAATAAGACAAAAAAAAAACATTTTACCTGACCGTTGTCCTAGGCAACGGTCATAGCTCTGCTCATATATTAATAATAAACAAATCAATACATTATGTCCGTTTATTTGTTTGTTGTTGAGTAGCCGTGTAATAAGCAAGATATTGTACAGTCATAGGTCATTTGTGCAAAACTGAACCCAAACAGGGGGATACAACACCAGAGCATTTTGCAGTAATGACTGTCTGACTGTACATTATCCCATACATGAATTTTATTGCATTTGATAACAAAATATTAAAACAAGTGCCATCTGCAAACAAATGCTGATAGAGCTTTTCTCATAACTGACTTCAATTTTGGGCCAGTTTATGCAGTGACAGTTTATCAACTGGTGTAAAGGTTTTAGCGGATGTATGAAGTCAGTTCCCCTCAAGTTCACACAGGTGTCCTAGCAGAGTAACCACAGGTGAAGTTCAATTCACGTTAGAGGACCACAAAATGTCACAATATTTTTATAAGTCTATATTAATTTTAAGCATTATAGCTATTGTTTTGTCATTTAAAAATCTTTTGTGAAATGGTTTGCTTGAAAAGTGTGCTTGTGCCATCTTCAGTAAAATATCAATTACACTTGATTTGATATTTTGTTACGTAACTGACAGTGTGACTTAAGTGTCTAAGACTTTTGGTGTCACTGACTGTATTCCTAAAGTCAAACATTCCCCGTGATGTTTAATGCTACATTCAGAAAGTAATAAGAGAAAATAAATCTGGAGTAGTCCTTCTCCTCAGTTATCAAAGTATCTTTTCATCCCATCATACATGCTTCTTAATAGTTCCCTGAACGCATTTACTTTGAAAAATGTCAGTCAAAAGATATACGTGACACTAGAATAAAGGATAACCCATTTCTACAGCCATGACTAATCATTCCTTTTATTAGAAGGATTTAATTAGCATAAATAGACATGATCGTGACATGAATTTGGATTTCTCTGTAACGGGCTGAACTAAACACAAAAATGAGCTAGTGCCCAGGTATGATACCAGTCAAAATTGTGGACTCGCTCTTTCTTTACTAATCCTATTTTCTTCATGTTATAACAATATTTTTATTAATAATTTATTATTGTGAAGAAATTATTGCTTAGGCACGGTTTAAATTTGTCAACAAATCTAATTTCAAGCATTTACGCATAAACCTTTAGAACAAATGTTTTTCAAGATCATGAAAATCAAATTCAGTTCAAACTTTTTACTGGTAGTGTAAGTCTTAGCATACACCCTGATTTTCCTAAATCACCAGAAAAGACCAAAAGAATGAGAGGTGAGACGGTAATGAGACAGTACTGAGATGGTAATGAGAAATCACTTACGTAGTTGTCGCGTGCGGACCAGCTGGGGTAAAGCTGCATGTGAAGCTGTCGCTCTTTCCGTGCCAGTTCATAGTACTTAGCCTGTTCCTCACGGGTCAGAGCGTGCCACTGTTACACAAACACACACACATATATAAAAAACAGCTCATTTTAACCATCTCAGGTCATAAATACAGTTCAGAATATTTGCCCAAAACACAAAACAAAAAATAAAAACAAAACACAACAAAAAACAACAACAACAAAACAAAAAACAAAACACAAAACAAATAAAAACCAAAACGAAAACAAATAATAAACAAAACCACAGCACAAAACAAAACAAATAAAAACCAAAACACAAAAAAAAACACTGTTCATCTAGTTTTAATTGACAAGCATTATGTCTTATGACATTCCTGGATTCATTGTCCCACTGTATTCTATTTTTGAAACGTTAACCAAATATGATATAAGAGGTTGATTCTTTTGACCATAAAAACACCTATCAAACTAATTATCCACATTTAAAAAACATACATAGTATTTATTTATTTTTGAAAAATGTCTGTTTTTTTATATCAGTCCACTGCAGTACCTTTCACAGACACCCGGTTGAAAACCCCCACCAATCTCAGTAAATCAAATATTTCCATATAAACTACTCTTTCAAACAAAATGGCAAGCATATTTATACTAATTGATTACATGAATCATGCTCTCAAACACTTGCAGCAAGCTTGCGGCACAACATGAAATATTCCAAATAGTCATGACTGACCCGTCGTCCCAGGATCTGATTGATGGCGGCGCTCTCCTTCAGTGTGCACTCAGCAATCACTTTAGCTCTCATCTCCTTCATGTACAGCATAAACGCGTTCAGAGGTTTCTTGATCACCGGCTTTTTGGGCTCTTTCTCTCGCTTCGCCTCTGGATGAGGTTTCCTGCCGAAAACAGGAACAAATCTATTTACTACTAATCAATTGTTTGAAAATAAAAATCAAATCAAATAAATGATATTCATATTTCAGAAATTCCCAATTTAGATCTTTAAGTTAAGATTTTTATTTGACTTTGTTTGTGTAAACCCAGGGGACAATATTATTGCTCAGAGGATGCTCTTTTAAAGCTCGTTTATTTAAACGTTTCATTTAAGTTTTTCTCAGATGTTTCTCCTGAAATACCTTACACAAATAAGTCCATTTTTACCATCAAGTAAGAGTACAGAGCTATAAAATGAATGTGGATAGTAGGGGTGTGCAGCGAAGCCCTCATCTGTATCTGTATATGTTGCAATGGAAAAATTATTTTTATGGGCGGGCTTAAAGGAATAGTTCACCCAAAAATGAAAATTCTCTCATTATTTACTCACCCTCATGCGTCCTGGATGTGTATGACTTTCTGTCTTCAGCAGTACACAAATGAAGATATTTAGCTCTGTAGATCCATTGAATACAATGGGTGCCAAAATCACATAAGTAAGCATAAAAGTAATCCATTTGACTCCAGTGGATTAACTAATGTCTTTATTAGCAATCTGATATGTGTTGGTGGAAAACAGATACATTTTTACTATAAATTCTCCTCCCTGCTCAGTCAATCTCTACTGTAACTTTCACTTTCTTCTTCCTTTGTTTTTGGTGATTCACATTCTTCATACATATCACCATCTACTGGGCAGGAGAATAATTTCTAGCAAAAATTGACTTAAATATTGAACTTTTTCTAACCCACACCTGTCATATCTCTTCTGAAGACATGGATTAATCTACTGTCATATGAATTACTTTCTAAATATCTTCATTTGTGTTCTGCAGAAGAAAGGAAGTCACACACATCTGGGAGGGCATGAGAGTGAGTAAATAATGAGAGAATTTTCATTTTTGGGTGAACTATCCCTTTAAACCAGAAGTGCGTCAAAACTAAATGAAAAAAGCCCATTTTAAATCCATTTATATTTCCCATATAACAAATATGCCTTGTGTAATTCATATCAAATTATTATTTCTTCTTCTTATATTTAAATATATTACTTTTATTCTTCTTTTGTACAAGATAAAGATGATTTTGTGTTATCAAATGTGAATTGCTCTCCCTCATCCATTTTGTCAAACACAAAAAAACGCTTAAAAACCTGTTTTCACACAAAGTAAATTCACAAAACTGTTTTTCCTATATTTTTGCTAAAACATGTTCCCTGTGAATAACAAGCTTTTTTTTAACCCTGTTAAATTGTATTATAAAACTGAATTATTATTGTGGATTGTTGTATTATTTTGAAGATTAGATTTGATTAGATTTGTTTCAATAGTCGTTTCTAGCACATGAACCACTCTGAGTGCATCCGTGAGCCCTGTGTGTGAACACAAAGAGTGCGTCACACATTTACTCTGAAGTGCCCACAAACCACGTAGGCAAACGAATTCATTTAATCTCAGCGTTTGTAGTTTATTAATCACATAACACCGTATAATCATTTTGATGTTATTTTGATTAATTGTGCAGCTCTGAAGAATCGTGAAATGAGTCTAATGAAGAGTTCTTTAGGAAATCAAAGGTCAAATAAAAAGTGCATTAAAATCATTCATTGTAATATTCACAATACTGCATAATTTTATATCGCCAGCAAAATCATTGCAATGATATTCCATTTCAAAAATAATATGGAGATCTCATTTGTGATTTTTCTGTCCAATGGGAAGAACTTACGAATAAATGCTCCTGTCAAAATGGTCGTGCTCATGTTTGCCCGAAGAAGGCACAATGGCGGGGTGTGGGATGCCTGTGGGGTGCATGCCGGACTGAAGCATCAGAGAATGAGAGAACCTACACACACACACACACACACACACACACACACACACACACAAACACAAGAAGATCACAGTTATCTGACCCCACATGACATTTCCTTGATGTGCTGGTATTAAAAGGGGAACTCATACCAACTCATTCAAGTTACATATGTTAGCTGTATTCAAATGAAATACGAAGGGGAAAGATGTGACAAAACCAGCTGTAAAACTGTAACAAATATTTACAGTAATAACAAAAATGAAATAACTGTGAGTTCCCCTTTAATAGCAGTGAGTCTGGTGCAGTGTCATGATGTGACCAGCAGATGGCGCTCTGTCAGCACTGCTGAAGCACTGCAAGCATGTTGTACTGAAATGACTTCACAACTCAACATGTCAATTAAACATGTTCTGCATCACAGAAAACAAACACAGCATTTAAGCAGCGTTACCCAGCAAACCATTCAAAAGAAAACATTATGTTCAACAGCACAATTATATTCTGTTTTAAAAAAGAAAAAGCACTACGGGTGTTTTTAACTGGGCGCTTAAATGTGCCAGGGGTTCATTTATATTAAAACTTCAAAAATTATTTTTCTTTTAGGAAAATGGCCTTTTTTTATCATTTGCTATTAAATCCATTATATTTATTGATTTGATTGTTTTTGCCTTATTCTAGACTCTGACTTTCAATCTTAAAATATGAAAATCCATCATCGTTTTCTTTAAATGTAAAAAAAAAAAAAAAGATTTTGAGTAAAAATAATGCATATATATTTTTAGACCATATACAAATTTCTCCCTCAGTTGTGCCATAATTTCCTCACATAACTTTTATGTCAAATTTGATCTGTTTAATCCTTGTCCCAGACCCACACTTTATATACTTAACTATGAAAAATACATTTTAAAAACAATAATTATTATGTTTAAATCTATGATAATAATAAACGTACAAATTGTAATGTGTGAAAGGGAATTATATATATATATATATATATGTATTTTTTTGTCTAAAAAAGGGTGAAAATATTATTTGTGTGTTTTGTGCTATGAAGGTCATTTGATTCCAACAAGATTAAGATGTGTTATTTTCCCCACAGAATCTGATCATTTGAGATAACAAAAATGACAGATTTCTCCTGTGATACATGTTCAGTGTATCCACTGATGGATGATGTAAGTACTCAATTTAAACTAGTGGAGAAAATGCAAAAAGTGTGTCATACTTGAAGACACCTAATGTCCCTAATATTACAACACACAATCCTGTTGTGATAGAAACGGACTGACTTTAGAACTGTTGGGAATACTGCTCCCCGTTCTTTGCCCCGCCGCTCGAGACTGTTTGGGATTTGTGCCCATGACATGAAAAGAATGGAATAAAGATGCGCGGTGTCTGTTGACATTCAAATAAAACCATTTGCACAGCTTGGATGTATTACTGCTTGTAAGCATATTAACATGATTTGTTCAAATAATCCAGGTCTTGGGTTACAAAGGAAGGATTTGAGATTGTGAAGTTGAAAAAGCCACAGCAATCGCATTGCAGAAGACAGAGCCAGAGGTGACCACACAGAAAGCATTGAGCTTGAGCATGGTAAAATCTTAGAAAAGCCACAAGAGGCAGGGGAAGATCTATAGCACAGGAACCTTGAAACTGCTTTACATCTAAACACGTCCCTCTGTCTGGACTCTATTTAAATGTGTTGACAATCTGACAGACATTAATAAGCAGGATTAGGCAGTGTTTCCTGCACCGCTATTACCCAGCAGCACTGCGCCACGGCAAAAGAAAATACATGCTCCCCGAGATGAGATCTTTCTGAGATACAAATCTTTTATTGCATTGTCTTCAATGGCGGCATACAGTGCATCTATATACTGTAATCCGATTCAGGAAGGAATAACTCTTATGAGTTGTCTTTTCTAAAGAACTGTTGAAAAAGACTCAATAACTCACGATTTGTTTGAATCAGTCTAGTGCCGTGTTTGCAGTCTTGTGTGAGGGGAAATGAATGAGATACAATACATCTTTCTGTCTTTCAGTTGTGCCGTCTACACCGGCCGTATGTGAAAACAAACATACAGACAACTGAATGTCAATAAGCTTCCTTTCATAATGTTGATCATAATTTATTTTTAGAATTTTCCCTCCTTTTCTATAAAAAAAATTAAATCTGGGCTCCAATGAGGCCCTAATAATGAACGCAAGCGGGTCAATCCATAAAGGTTCAAATACTCACTGTTTCAAAAGTGTAGCCACAAGACATAAACACTATGCATGTTAGCATGATTTAACTGTCATAATATCGCTTACTAACCGCATCTGTGCAGTTATATCAAATTTTACAACTTAAACCCTAAAACACTAAAACAACCATAAAAACAACTGTAGAGCTCAAATAATACACAAGCTTAAACAGAACAATGTGAGCTTTTATTAAATTTCTGCTCTTAAACCTTTAAAAAATTGGTCCCATTCACTTACACTGTAAATGCCTCACTTTTACCCAGATTTTTTTATAATTTTTTTTTTTAAAGATAAAGAGGGTGTGACAGGGCGGAGGGCGGGCCGGGTCGTGATTTTTACAGCCCCTTATCGGGCTAATCCAGCCTCCGAGAGGGATAAAGGCCAACTGCGGACGATGGTGCGATAGAGAGAGAGAGAGAGAGAGAGAGAGAGAGAGTTTACGGGCAGCTGTCCGTCATATGTGTGTGTTTGTCTTTTTATTTAATTAAATGTTGTTTATATTGTCAAGCCGGTTCTCACCTCCTCCTTTCCATTGAACTGCTTTACAAATATATATTTTTTATTGTGGTAATAAAAATGATGCCACAAATGCTGTCGATTGAGCTTAACTTTTATTGAACCCGGAATATCAATTTAATGAATCAGCCAAAAAGACTAAAAAGTTCTGGTTTGAATTTGATTGCAAAGCTAATAACTAGACGCCACTTGTTCAATCACAGTATTCAAGTACTCAGTATGTAGTAAGCAGTGTACTATTTTGAACCTAACCTGTGTCTGGATGTTATACTTTCACAAACGTGTTGTAATAAATTTTGTTTAGTATGCATTTTAGGACAGCCTGATCTCATTATTATTTATAAGTATTTGAACATTTGTATTTTAAACTTTAATTCCTGGTTAAAGTGATGGAAATCTTCTAAACAAGTTGAATACGACAGCACAAATCACACAGAACAGAATGAAATCATGACAATGTCAAATCAGTTAAATGTGTCAAACGCATGATTCGATGAATGAATGTGCCGACATTGAACATTTCATTTATTGCATTGATTATAAATTCTATAAAAGTAACAATTAAATTACATGGATTCAATAAGGATTTGCAACATTTGTACACCTCTAAAGATCATTACATTTTAGATGCAATTGTAAGCAATTGTATGTGTGCTGGAACCACACTTAATGTAAGAATACTTACAAATACTCATAAGATCAAGTTGTTTAAGATTAGTGTTTTGCCATTATTGGCATTAGCCCGATAATGAAAACGCACCAACAGCACATTGTCAATGGAAAGTGCATATTTTCAAATGTTTTTAGTATCAGCACATCCAGGCACATCTTAAAAACTCTCAATTCAATTGTATTATATATATATATATATATATATATATATATCTCATGCTGTTGGCCATCGACCACCCTGCTCTCTAGATATTGGCATCGGCCATGTTGTTCAACCACTAGTTTGGACCAATAACGGGGATAATTCTGTAGGAAACACTGCCAGTAGGTTTCCAGGAAGAGCAGAGCTGTGACACACATATGGCCGAAGCATTGCGGTGAGCGGGAAGCATGAGCACAGATTATGCTGTGATACTGTACCTGGGGTAAGACGAGCTGCTCTGTATACTGGAGGAGAAGGACTGTCTGAAGCCACAGGAGGGCAGAGGGTACACAGGCTGATTGGACCTTAGTGTCATGAGGGGGTGAGAATGGACGGAGGGGGAGACAGTTAACGTTTGGCTTTGACTGAGCCTCTGGTTGCTCTACCAATCTCAGACATCCTCATGGGACTAAAGCCTCCAGGGGTTTTCAATGAATCACCCAACAGGTCAAGAAAGGAGGCCGAAAGCTCTATTAATCTCGTGAAAAGTTGCTAAGGTGTTCTGAGTGGTGGTTAGCACATTAGATGCTAAATGAATACTTACTGGCTCAAGTCAAAAGTGTCAACCCCCAAGTCTCTACGATATCATGGTCTTTAAAAACCATGTTTCCAAAGACTTAAAACCGTAACTACATGAGTTACACGTCAAACTTTGATATGTAGGGTTCAGTGGTTTGTTTGAATCAAAAAGACTTAGTAAACAACATTAAATACTTGAAAACACATTGCTGGAGATTAATAGGAGGTTTTTATCCAAACATCACATAAAAGACCAAGGGTCATAGATTCAACACACTGTACATACAGCAACACATCAGACCCAATGACAAGAAATGTCTGATGAAGGACGTCTTAAAGACATCGCCATTAAACATGCAAGTTAAAGTACTACTTTTTTGACCAAAATGAGTGATGTGATCAAAAGAGAGTAAATGAAACAGCATATGAGAGAAGTTTGGAGATGAATTTCTGTAGTTCCCAAAGTCTAACAAAAGACAACACAATCAATGGATGTTTATGAGGAGTAACTAAAACAATTATTAAAATGAAAGCACAAAGGGGAAATATGGACACATAAATAGGTGTATGTTAGTATTGTGTTCATTAATTCAATAATATGTTGTAATATTAAGAACATTTTTAATCTAATTAATTACATGTGTCCTAATTAATTATTGGAATTAATCCCATATATAAATATTTGCTGAGAAAGCCCCTCAATAATTAAACATTAATTACATTATTGTGGCAGAGTTAATCATTGATAAGACAATAAAAAACTGGCTTAATAATCCAATGTATTGTTTATTTGCATATTATTGAACATAAGCCAATCACTGGCATACAGTTACAGCAATCCATTTTAGATTTGAATTTGTCAATCAGTTCAAGATTTATTATGAGGGCTTTTCTATGGACCCGTCAATTTACACCTGCGTCAGATGGATGCTTTTTGATCGTCTCACTTTGGTTGTGTCGCGTCATAATCATACAATTTTTAGGTTGCTGTGTCAAGTTAAACATAGTTTAATACTTAAAAAAACACAAGTTCGGATTTGCGCTCCATCAAGTTATATTTTCAATGCAAGAACGCATCCTCATGTTGTGCTATCTGCTGAGGGGTTGGTTTGCTCTCTGTATGAGCTGCACATTGCCTATACAGCTGACGTTTCACTTACTGCCCCCTGGAGAAAACAGGTGGTACTTCAAGCTTGAATTGCTCAGGAATCTCCCTTATTACAGTCCGGGGACATGATTCATTTTTATTTAGAATTTATTTTTACATATATTTTTCTAATGTGTTGTTTTTTATAGAATTAATCACACAACTTAACGCATTAAATCGACAGCCCTAATACTAATATATATATTGGTGTTAACATTAAAGTGTTTGGTTCAGTATGTTCTGTGGGTACAAGCTAAATTGTGTGAACAATGACCACAGTCCTTCATTTAGAGCAATGCATTCAATTTAACCTGCATGGCTTTTCTAATTGATTCTTCACTTGACTGCAACTCATTGACCAGGGCTCCAGACTGTGACTAAATGGTGGCAATTTGCAACCATATTTTCTGCCGGAGCGACTAAATTTGGTAAAAGAATGCACTGTTGGAACTATAAAGTTATCCGACTCTCTCTGATGTGCTGTCGTTTTCTGTTGGGTATTAAAATGTCAAACGGCAAATGCTTTGAAACAGCCCTACACACTTTTTTACGTTTTTTTTCTGTAAATTTTGTTCTAATGCTCTCAGATTGCAGGAAGAAGTAACTGGCTTAGTATATCTTCAGATGACTGTATTTTAATCAGTAAAAGCCTGATGAAAGGAAACTGTTAAGGAGTCCTAACTCATCCCCACTGTCAGAATACACTGATGAGTCCAAACATTATGACCATTTGCCTAATATTCTGTTGGGCCTCCTGTAAGTTGCGAGGTGGGGCCACTGTGGATCAGACTTGTTGGTCCAGCACCTGCCATAGATGCACAATCGGATTGAGATCTGGGGTATTTGGAAGCCAGGGCAACACCTTGAACAATTCATCATGTTCCTCAAACCATTCCTGAACAATGTGTGTGGTGTTGCAAGGTGCATTATCCTGCTGAAAGAGGCCACTGCCATCATGGAATACCATTGCTATGTAAGGGTGTACCTGATCTGAAATAATGCTTAGGTAGTTGACACGTGTCAAATTGACATCCACGTGAATGGCCGGACCCAGGGCTTCCCAGCAGAACATTGTTAAACTGTGGACACACACATGGCCATCCACGTGTAGTAAAAGAAAATGGGACTAATTGGACCAGGCGGACTTCTTCCACTGCTTCAAGGTCCAGTTCCAATGCTCATGTGCCAATTGTAGGTGCTTTCGACGGTCTGTGGCACGCAGCCCTATATGCATCATGGTGTGATGCACTGCATGTTGTGAAACATACATTTTTTTTCCTCCCCTTTTTTTTCCCCAATTTGGCATACCCAATTCCCAGTGCGCTCTAAGACCTCATGGTGGCGTAGAGACTTGCCTCAATCCGGGTGGCGGAGGACAAATCTCAGTTACCTCCACATCTGAGACTATCAATCCACGCATCTTATCACGTGTCTTATGACATGTGGAGGCGTCATGCTACTCTCCATGGCATTCATGCACAACTCACCATGCGTCCCACCGAGAGCAAACCACATTATAGCTACCCCGAAGAGGTTACCCCATGTGACTCTACCCTCCCTAGCAAACAGGCCAATTTGGTTGCTTAGGAGAACTGACTGGAGTGACTCAGCACACCCTGGATTTGAACTCGTGACTCCAGGGGTGGTAGTCAGTGTCTTTACTTGCTGAGCTACCCAGGCCCCCTCCAATAATGATCGTTGCCCTTGTGCATCGATGAGCCTTGGGCGCCCAACAACCAATTTTTTTTTTTTTTGCACCTCCTGATGCCTTTGCATCTTGTACTGTATTCACAGACATTTGCATTGAGCTAGTCTCTGCTTCTCTACCTCATATCTTTGCACTCTAAAAACAAAAAAACATGTTGTACATGCTCACATATATAAAAATATGTGTGTGTATGTACAATATATATACATATTGCTATTTGCACTTCTGGTTAGATGCTAACTGCATTTCATTGGCTCTGTACTTATATTTTGCACAATGACAATAAAGTTGAATCTAATCTAATCTACCCAGACCTTGACATGTGGCCTTGTTAGGAGATGACCGTTATTCACTTCACCTGTGAGTGGTCACAATGTTTTGGCTCATCTGTGTATTTATATTTAGCCCAATATAAATTAGGTGTTAACATTTTACAGATTACTGTTATTAATAACAGTAAATCTTTATCACAACTCAAAATAAATGTTTTACTGTTGAGTGGGTTTTTCAATATGAAGACCTATGCAATATTATTGGTATTTGTACTTATTTGTGCAATACAATCATAATAATTTCACTATTATTATTCGTTTTAGTCGATAGAATTTTACATTGTATAGCCCCCAGACCCCCAACTCCCCTACTGGTTCTACCAAACCATGTGCTGATGCCACCATTTGTAGAACTCGGTGCTACTCCTCTCAAATGTTAGTCTGGAGCCTGTTGACGTTTTGTTTTTATTCACCAGTGAAACAAGACTTGGCATTTCTCACTGTAAATGGACTTATCTTTGTCACTGCCCTAGTTTCTGACACAAATGTTTCCAGATGACATTTTGGGCAAAAAATCTGAAGGTCTGAACTGAAAATGAGCTATAAGGAGAGCTGAGATAAACAAAAAAAGCCAAACATGAGAGTAATTTATGCTACAGTAACAAAATATTAAATTCAGTTGCATTTAATAATGAAGAAAATTGTGCATTATTCATTATAAAATAATATTGTCCCAAAACTCCACTATACACTGGATGCAACTCAGTTTGCTCAAAATTCATCAAATGTGCAGACATGAAGTGAGCTGATGGGATGTATAGAAGTTGGTGAAGATGTGTGTAGTTAAATCTTACCAGTTCATGGATGGGGGGATCTGGCCTTGAGACAGCGAGTAGAAACTGGAAATGTCTTGAGACTGATGTCTGTGAACACCTGTAAGACACACAGAGAGGAGGACGATCACATGACTCAGGCCATCATTAACATGCTGGGAACCTGCCATTACACCGGCCTCATCGCAAAGGTCAAACACCACTAAACCCGGACAAACAGCCAGAGACAAAGAGGTGGAGCTCTGCTCCTGCAATTATAGTAGATGTAACCAAATATGCAAGGTTTAGGGGAACCAAAGGTAAAAGTTTAAGAATTTGTTATTGAAAAAGTCAGTATTAGTGGAGAACACGTCACCCTGAATGTCTATGCTGGCTACGGTCATGATTTTATGACATTTTCCTTTCCAAGTTATTTAAATCCTTCACCGATATTCTCAGTCTCTCTTGCAGTGAGTAATCTCTTCAGATCACGCTACTTTCACGTTGAATTTGCAGGTGCGGCCCAAAGGTCAACGCCTGCAAGCTGTTTGGTTGCTGAGTTTCACAGCTGGAATGGGATCATTTCTCATGAAAGCTGAATCTGAGTATGTTCAACTAATTCATTCTCTCTGGATTATTCATGTGGTCTTTGGCAAACTTCAGACAGGCTGTGGTGATGCATGTTTAGGTATCCACTCACATACCCCAATAATATTCAGCGTTTCATTGGGGTTAGCGTCAGTTTCTTTCGGCAATATTGTTGTTCTTTGAGTAATTTTAGTTGTAAAATCTGGCGTATTCATGCTAAAGCCTACAAGAAAGAGCATTTTCCATGAGCGATCCACAGAAACCTCCAGACAAGAGCATGAATAACTTCACTAACAGCACCTTTTCATGTCCCCATTACATAGGTACATGTCTTAATATACTGAACAAATATTCAGGGTTCACACACTTTATGACCAAATCATTTCCATGATATTTCAATACATTTTCTATTATTTTTCCAGTCATTTTGGATTACTGGATAAGAATTTTAATAATCATTAGAGATTAGAGATATTACACTCATGAAAAGCAATTTCTAGAAAAATATATATTCACTATATAAATGTCCATTAATTTCCCATGATGATTAAACTATTTTCCATGAATTTAAAATTCCCCTGATAGTTCCAGGTTTTCCATGTTGGTGGGAACCTTAAATATTAAACTGACAATTTTAAAAGATGAAAATCATATGAGTTTATTTTATTTTTTTACCATAACAATTAAGTGATAGGGAATTTGAATTAATGTCACTACTTTGGTTTGAGTTTGGCAATCTTATCCATGTCCCTATGCACTTCAAATATGGAAAACTAACAATTGTTTACATAAATATTCCAGGTGTTTCTTCATTTTTTACTTCAACTAATTTCCATTTTAAACCAATTTATTGTTTTAATTTTGTTTAACTATTGTTCATCCTGTTAACCTTTTGTAGCATCCCTTTACTAACAAAAGCTAGTCCCTTATTGTCCATTGTTGCCAAAGGTTTGCTGCATGTTCTCCTCTACAGGTGAAGAGCTGCAAACTTCTGGCAAAAATTTGCAGCAAATATACAACCTTGTTTGCCAAATGTGAAAATAGCAAGTGGTGAAATTTGTGGTGAACTCTTGATTTTTGTATAGCTCTGATCACAGCAAAAATAAATTCAGGCTGGTCTAGCTAATGTACATGTGCATTCCTCCAGGAAGTGACATCATTTTTGGTTGGAAACAACAGCACTAACAATTACTAGCAATGGATTTGATGAATCCTGCCATGCTTTGTGGCATTAGGTGGTTTGTGTCTCTTAAAAACATTTAATCCTGTCTGCTAAAATGACATAAATCAGTATGATAATATCACAATTTCAAAAGATGGTCAACAAAACATCAAAATATACTTCCAGTTAACTCACTCGTGTAATCTAACTCTAAAGGTCAAAGTATAATTCATTTGTCTATGTTGATCATCGCTCTGCGCACAGTATGCGTGATGCAAATTTCGTCATCAGCGCAGCCACCTAGATTTTCTTGAGCCATGGAAAGGGTCCTCATCTGTGTGCATCGTCGGTGCATGCACAGGCCATTGGCTGTACTAAAAGAGTATCACAAACCATAGTAGCGTGCACGCGTCAAACACATTCGTATTCGCTCGCGCTCAGAAAAGTATACACTGAAACGAAATGCGACTGGACGGGCGGAATACGATCCAAAATGTGGAAACACAAAGTATACCCGGCCTTAATTCATTCACTGAGCAATGGCTAACTTTAGCTACTGTATTGATTTCTGAGTTTACAAGGTACTGCATAAATGTCTTAGTCCAAACAAGAATGTTTTACAATGTTTCAAGATGATATTCACTGGAACAACAGACTGAACAAAAGTTTTTCCAAACAATTCCAAAACACTGGAGTGTCTAGCAGAAAAATCAATGGCTTGTATCTTGACACAGGGATCATCTCTTTGGAGGGGGTGAAAACCCTCAATCTAATGTTGTGGAGACTGTAGTTTGAAGGTTGACAGGGTGGCTTGTGCCAGTATATAATGTGACTGATGAAACAAAAACCCACAATAAGAGTGCTCGCTGTGATATTCCAAAGGAAGTCATTTGTCAGCAGTGAGCACCCCCCAGTTAAGTGAGACCTGAAGGAACCTGTGTTTGTGCAGAGGAATGCCACTTGATGACTATAATTTGCATTTGCTTTGGGCCTGTTTGTGAACGAACCCTCAATAAATCTACTGCACTGGAATGTGACTGAGTCAACCTGCTCGAGATCCATCTACTCCCCCATTACAGAACTTCTGTAAATGTGAATCTCATGAGTCTGGCTTAAATTTCACTCCAAAATCAAAAGAAAAGACCCCAGTTCTCATTACTATAATATTATATACACACACACTCACTGAGCACTTTATATATTATATAGAAACGCTATGGTCTTAATAAAATGCCCGACGTGGTCTTCCGCCTCAAGGTTTAACGTGTTGTGAATTCTGATATTCTGCACTACAATTGTACAGAAGGGTTATCTGAATTACCATAGCCTTTCTGTCAGCTCGAACCAGTCAAACCATTCTCTGTTGACCGCTCTCATCAACAAGACATTTCTGTCCACAGAACTGCCGCTCACTGGATGTTTTTGTTTTTGGCACCATTCTGAGTAAATTCTAGAGATTGTTGCGTGCGAACATCCAAGGAGATCAACAGTTAAAGAGATACTCAAACCATCCCTTCTGAGATCACATTTTTCCCCCATTCTGATGGTTGATGTGAACATTAACTGATGATCCTGACCTGAATCTGAATGATTTTAAGCACTGCTGCCACATGATTGGCTGATTAGATAATCACATATATAATATGTGTTCCTAATAAAGTGCTCAGTGCTTGTATATACATAAATACAGTATATTGTAAATTGTAAAGTATGTATTTGTAAAGAGTTTTTTTTTTTTTTTTTTTGCATCATGGTAATGAGAATTGTGGGAAATGTGATTCATTGTCACAAAAACATCACAACAAATCAAAATAATCCAACAAATATCACAAAAGTAAAACATCTTAATGGTCCTAAAATAAGTTTATATTTATTATTATCATATCATTATTGATATTATTATTTATTAGATTTTATTTTGGGGTGACACATGACACGGACATGTTTTTGACAGGTTTGAGATTCACCCTAATGTCTAATGTACTAATGTCATGATCAGAAGACTGAAGGTTTAAAATACAAATAACTGATAAAAATAACCACAGCTTATCATGTGTAGTTTATAAAATGCAAGTGAATGTTTCTAAAGTCATATTACAATTAATCATTCACTATTAAATCATTCATATCGCTCATTTTGCCAATAGTGTTGTTATAACACTGGATGGAAATAATCATTACCCAATCTTGATGGAAAAGTGTTTGTTAAATGGAAACGAGCAGGCTTTAAAGTAGCCGTTCAATATACAGTGAGACTCACTGTACTGTGTGTTAGCCAAACCCCTTGAAAGTGAAATCGCTATGATGTTTGAGATGACTGGACCACAAACTCACAGAAAACACTATCCGTATATCAAACACAGTACAGTAAAACACAAACCTTCACATACAGTAAGTGTCTCAGGCTAAAACTTTCAGTGTTTTTCATTCCACCGTGTACTTCACCTTGATGTACAGTCTGTACAGTAATTACACATTTCATACACGTGTCAACATCACCATGTGAGTATGTTGGGTCACGGTGGTTGAGCAACACACACACACACACACACACACACACACACACACACACACACACACAGATCACAGTTGAGATGAGGACATGTGTGTTATACGGAAGTCTCTAGGCCCAATTACTGTTGCTCTAATCACACATGTGAGCATCTTTACTAACTAGTGCAGGGTGATTTTTCATATATTCATAATACTGTATATCTGCAGTGATTTTGCAGGCATAGTTGATGTCTGTTTGCTTTAAGGTCATGTAGGCCTGCGTATGCTAGTGTACAATAGCAAAATTAATATTAAACAGATATAACATTTACAATCTTTCTCTAACAGGTAAACCATAATATGCTTTCTAGAACCTTTCCCTCCCCAATACGAAACTCACTAGCAAGTACCAAGTAGAAATTAAACAGAAAGCATTTATGAAAATAAATAGGAGGAATTAAAAACACCCTAAATAGCCCGTGTAGAAAAGGAAATCCCGCATTTCGCAATCTTGACATTTCGCAAATGAGATTGTATATTCTCTGCAAATGTTTGCCAGGCGTTTGCAGCTCTTCACCGGTAGAGGTGAACATGCAGCAAACCTTTGGCAACAATGGACAATTTGCGTTTTCTTATTTGTATGTGAAAACGATCATTGGCAAATTTGCTGCAAGTTTGCTTCAAATTTGCAACAAACCCCGGATTTTTGTAATAGTAAAGAACGAACATTTTTTATACCACTGTTGTCAGATTTTTACTGCCGATTTGAAATATGTTCTTTGATTGTAATCTTGACCAACCATCTTGGACATTTTGTTAGATTGGCGCTTATATCCATAGACAATAGCTTCCCTGGAGCATTCCAAAGATGGAGGCCAAGTGGACTGACTTGGTTTGAAAGGGACTTTGGTCACGTCAAATATAATGTCATGCACAGTCTTCCAGTTATTGTAAAAGCCTGCAATGCTTTATGCTCATTGATCTTGGAAATGCCCTTTATAACACAAAGCATAATGTTATGAATTTACACTCAATATTTAAAAAATTGCTAATATAAAAAGTTTGCTAGATTTACGCTGCTACATAAGGCAGAAACGCTTCATCGAAGTCTGTGAAAAAGGTCTGTTGATCTACCCCAACTTCACAAGTTAGATGTCCCACCAGAAGAGTATCAGATGGGCAGAGATGGGCCACTTCTATTAAAATGAATGGGAGAATTTGGAACGCCCAACGGCAGTCAATGGTCAGCGGATGCCGAAAGGAAGTTCCGCCTTACATGTAAAAGATTCAATAACCTTTTAGTTCCAAGATATCTGGAATGCACCAATATTTCATGGTTATTACATAAATTAAAGCCTATAGAGCGCAACAGTGCCCACCCATTTTTTCAGAAATCTTGGTTTGAAGAGTTTTTCACATTCATTCATTCCACAGAGATTTCATAAAGGTTTTCTAGAAGTATTCTCAACATGAAGTTGAAATAACATGGACTGATGGCTTCAACAGAAGCACATACAATCGATTGACAACCTTGGAGCTCACAGTAGGTCTGGCTTTAAAGGTTTATAATTTATTGTAAAAAAAGTTTTAATTCCCCTGTGGAAAAAACGTACTTCCTGAACCAGACTGTTGCACTCTATTGATTATTTAAAAAAAGGGGATGAGTCCTTTGATATGTCCTGCCCAACTTCCTGATTCATTAGAAAATATATTAACACAGGAAAGAAAACTGCACTAGCCCATTAAAATAATGGGGTCTTCAAGGAAAATTATCAATATCAAAATGATTTTAATAGTTTAATAGCACCAATCACGAAATCATCTCATTTTAATTCATTTCTCAGAATCAGTTTAAACTGTCAATTTCTGTGAATTGTATTTGCTTTCAGTCAAAAATGTTTATGGAAATCCCTTCATGGCATTTCTCATGTATTAAAAATGTACAGTATGTATGTAAATTGAACCTTGGCTCATCCAATCAAATGTTTTTAACAGAATAGAAGGAACCATACCTGAATGAGGAGTTCAGTGTTCTATATAAGGGATGTTTGAGCAGATGTATAAAGTGTGTGATCGTACCTGGCTTCTGGCTGACATCTGTGGGAATGTGTGTAGGGCCAGGGTTGAAGTGATCGTACGGCAGTAGCGGCGTTAACGGATGCATCCCCTGCTGGACCACCGACACTTTGTTGGACTGCAAGACACACAAATACATGAGCATCAATTGAAGTTTGATGCATGAAAAGGCGGCATGTGAGCGCGTCAGATGTTGATTACATTTGCTGAAGGAATCAATGGGAGGAGGAGGACCCATTTGATCGATTGGCCTTTGATGATCAAGGCCAGCAGCACAAGAGCTTGTTTGCTTTCATGTTTCTGTTTACAAATGGTCTTCAATAACTTATGTGAGATCCAGTTTTCTAATGCTAACAGCATGTTGTTTGACATGATATGTCATGGCGGTTGCATGCTTGGAAGCGGCCGCATTTCTTGGCCAAACTTCTGACTGTCGAACCTTTCATATGGGCTTCTTTTCATCTGTGTTTGAGAGTCTTGCATGTGTGAGAGAAAAAGTGTGTGTGTGTTTACTGGAGAATTTGACAGATTTTGACAGAGAATATTTTCAAAGTCTCCACCCACATCACACACAGATCCAGTGTTGGGGAATAACTAACTAAAAGTAGTGGCCTAGTACAAGCAGCCTAAGAAACATGGGTTCTGGTCCCATGGAAACTAGGAAGTAATCACGTTCATATAAACAATGGTGAATACAATTCAGAGGTTGCATTTTCATTCGAAAATGTTATTTTTATTCCACTGATGGTTAGGTTGGGGGCTGGGGCATAGGTTAGGGCATAGAGTTAATCAAATGTGATGTTATATTCCTATATTTGTGTCCAGAGCTGCAATAGGTGCTGTTCAAACAGGACACTAGACAGACAGTGTTTTAAAACGCATTGCTTAGGGGCCATTTAAAGCTGATATAACTGTTTCAGTGTTATACTTTTTTCAATACTTTCTTCTATCCCAGCTTAATGTTCAGAAGCAACAATAAGTAAGCCATTTGTAGGTTAATTTTCTCGAAAACTGTATGCATCATGTCTCCGTTGCGCTATAAACATTCCTGTTTATTTTGAGAGACCTGCATAGACCTGCCCCAACAATGTTACTCAACCAATGGCAAGAGTTGGGGGCGGGACATCTGACTGTCTGAACAATTGAAGATGAGGGGCGTATTTAGAAATCTGTTTTGAAAACATTGTTTATTTTTGCAATTCCATTCGGTTCTGCTAGTGTCTCAGAAATTACACGCTTTAAATTGTACCCAGTTTCAAAATAGCTTGAACCACATATAACAGAACATAGGGGTCTTGAGAGATGTATTTTAAGGTTTGTGTTCTTTTTACCTTACACTGTGTCTAAAAAGGTGGCGATCATATGCAAGAAGCTGAAAAATCAGCTGGATGCTGCGCACCAGTCAAAGATGTCCGTCTAGTGCATGTTTACATAGAAAAATAAAGTAAAAGGGCACAGTTGGACACAAAAAACTTTCTGTGGGATTGACCCCTTATGCTGCAAAATGTCCCCCCTGTGGACGTTTCACCTGAAGACGTCCCCCATACATTGCGACAGACCGATTTCAGCAAAATAACTTTCAATCAACTGTCACCAAACTCACAGAGAGATCATTCTGTGCATTTAGCACTGGGATCTCCAATTCATTTTAGTGAATCAGTTTATTCAGACAGAACAAATGTAAATTCACTTGAACTATTTATTTAAAGCAAAATAGATCATTTTGTTGGAGTTTATCACTATGTATTCAAATTAGTAGTTTACAATTGGGTGTTTAGTTTTATTAGCTAATGTGTAGTATACATGTTTATTTTCAATATAAATTTGTCTACCTGATTGTGTAGTGTCAACCTAATTAAATAACTACCAGGTCTTCGGAACAATTGCAGAATGAAATAATATCATCTGATTGTTACTGTATATTTAAAAATGGTTTCTTCTAAAAATAGCTTTAATGTGGTTAGCTACTTTTTGTTTGTAACTTGTAGTGTAGCTAACTACTTTTTAAAAGAGTAGCTTGACTGTAGTTTAGTCATGAGTAGCTTGTAGCTTAGGAAGCTGCAGTTTCAAAGTAGCTTCTAAAACACTGACCAGATTGCATTACACCCACATCACACCCAGATCAGACCCACATCATACCCAAATCACACTCACATGAAATCTACATTGCACCCAAATCACACCTAGACCACACCAGGCCAACACCCAAATCACATCCAGATTACACAAAAATTACAACACTGTAACACCTGAATCACTCTCAAATCACTGTAGGATCACATCCAGATCACACCCACTCAAAACATCCTCCACTGAAGGATATTCACTGAGGAGAATCTTGAGATCAAACATAGTGTTTATTAATAATACACAACTACACAAAGTTCTGCTTCTCACTGACAAACATATTTTTGCATGCACTCTTCACTGTTATCGTAATGTTAAAAAAGAGAGTTAAAAAAAAATATCCACGTCTGAATGTTTCTAAGTAGATCAGATCAGATTTGACGAGAGATTATCCAGCCTGATCTCATTAATATACGTAGCTATTTGTACGTTAATATTTGTAACATTTAAAAATATATGTTTGTATGTTCTGATAACGTACGATATGGATGTTTGGGAGCATCTTTAATGTAAACATTTGTATGTATTTACAGCTTTAGAAACAAAATATTGGTGAATTCATTACAAATATATCTGAATACACTAATCAATTATAAATATATTTGTGTATTTTTACTGTTTTATAGATATTTTAGATCCGATAACCCTACTAAACATAACCACATTTCTACAATATAAAAACATGTAAAAAGTAGATTAATGTGCAGAAGCAATCATTTTTGTTACAATATACTAATATATACTATGGGCTGTTGATTTAACGCGTTAATTCAGTGCGATTAATTTGATAAAAAAAATGTACGCAAGAAATCGCAATGGCCCCGTATAAGGAAGATTCCTGAGAAATACAAGCTTGTAGTACCACCTGTTTACTCCAGAGGGCAGTAAGTGAAACTTCAGCTGTATGAGCAACACACAGTTTATACAGTGAACAAAACAACACTTCAGCAGCAGAACAACACAAACATGCATTGCGTGCTTGCGTTCAAAACACTTGATGGAGCACAAATCCGAATAAGGGATCTCAAGATGTGTTCTAAGTATTAAACTATATTTAACTTGACACAGTGAACTAACCTTTAATGTTTATGATGCGACGCACCCGAGACACTATACAAGCATGTCTGACACAGGTGTAAATTAACGTCCTTAAACAAGCCCTCATAATAAATCTCCAACTGATTGACAAATTCACTTGTGCAATGGATTGTTGTGAACTGTATGCCAATGATTGACTTATGATCAATAATATGGTAGTAAACAATACATTGTATTCTAAAGCTACTTTTTGAATTGTCTTATTAATGATGAACTCTTCTGCCACAAGAATGTAATGCATTTTAATTATCTAAATATTTGTAATTTATATATATATATATATATATATATATATATATATATATATATATATATATATATATATATATATATATATATATTTAACAGTTATATTATATATATAATTGTTCAATATTTAAAGATAACTATGTATAATTATTTAATCATTATATATTGAATTATTGTAATATGAAGGTCTTTCTCAGCAAATATTTGTATGCGATTAATCGCGATTAATTAATTAAATTAAAAATTGAATTAAAGGCTTGAATTTGGGTCTGTTCTTCACAGAAAGCATTAGATAGCAAACACATTTATTGACATCATTTTATTATTGTTTTATGGTGTTTTTTTTTTTTGCGGTTTATTTGGCATTTTGGCATATTCTGAAAACTTATTTGTTGTCCAATGGCAAACAAAAATCAAATGAAATGTTTAATAATGAGTAATCGATTACAGAGTTTGTATTCAAGTCTTGGTTAAAGTTATATGATCCTTTATGTTGCAGGGCAGCAGAAATCACACAGTACTGAATGAAACCATTAAAATATCATATTATAATATAGAATTATAATAAATATGATGGCATTTAACTAATCTCATTGATTATAAATTAAATGTATTTAACTGATTCATTACGTGAATTATTCAATATTGACCAATTCAAAGAGTACATGTAAACATTAGTACATTTCTATAGGTATTAATACATAAAATGATGATGTTTAGATGCTGTCAATATGTCAAAATTAAATGTTTCAGTGTCTATGCAAATGTGAAAGAATGTACGTTTGCTAGAACCAAACTTTACGTAAGAATACATACTAGTTCTCATGACATCACGTTGGATATCATCAGGATGTTATTGTTCTTTTATTGTTCCTAAACTTTTATTAAAGGATTGAGATTTAGGGATCAGGACTGAAACAAATTTGATATCGATTTTTCACAATGTGTTTCCCCATCAAATGTAATTAGCAGCTCTTGGATTGGATTCATGTGTTTACATCTTGATTACATCTTGAAGTGTCCATAAAATTGAGCCTAACATCTCATTTTGTGTTACACAGAAGTTTTAGGTAAACTTTACATTTAAACACTGTTGCATACATCAGAGTGCACCACGCAGCACTCAATGCCTAAAATCTCAGTTTGTAATTGAACAAAATCTATTTGCATGTGGCCATTTCCTTTTATTCCACATTTGTTTGAACAAGAATGCAGGCGTAAACCACAGACACGGCCGAGTCCCGTTACCTCTTATGGTCACAAACACTTTACTGTCTAATGTATTCTTTGCTTTTAAATACATAAGTGCTTTTTTGAAGCGGAAATTAGACGTCCTTTTGGAAACGGATCATGCTTTGAATGTTACGTCTTTAATCTCCTGTTTTAGCACTGATGTGCACTACGCATTTGAATGAAGAGCAATCACTTTACACGCTTTATGTTGCCATTGATGTGGTCAAGATCACTGAATTAGAAGAGCCTTTTGTTGCTAGTGATAATCCTCTGAGGAAGAATACCTAATAGGGCTGTTTGCTAAGGGAACATCACTATTACTATTGTTCATACTTAGGGTAAGGGATTTGATTAACCCCTAACCTTCCTGTATTAATCTTTATGTGCAATTGTGTGCTACAGGCATAATGATACTTTAAATCATGTGGCTTGTTAAAGAAACATTCATATTACTGTTATACACTATCAGACTAATAGTTTTTGCCTGGTGGACAATAACAATCTTAAGAATTACATCTCAGGAAGGATGAAAGCAAAATCTAGATAGCAGAATATCATACTTGGTGGATGGTGACTAGTACCCCTTTTCCACTGAAATGGCGCTGGTTCCCGTGCCGGAACCTGTGCTCGACTGGTTCTCAGCTGGGGGAATCTGGAGCCTATCAGAAAATGGCCCACTTTTCCACTGACTTTAGAACCAAAATGTTGCGAAACGGGATATGTGGCTACGAGGTAGTTTTACGTAACTACTTAACTTGCCCACAAAAAAACATGATGCAACATTTTGAGGACATATTTAAACATACAGAGCAATGCAATCTAAATTTCCTTCAGCGCTCAACAAGATTTCCAGAAAAAACGTCTATGCTCAATACGACTGATAAGGGAGGTAAGAGGTCTGCAACCCATAGCATATAATATTATGTTTACGTCTTGATAGAGAAATCCACCCGTTAACTTATAGGAATAGTTCACACCAAACTAAAAATTCTCTCATCATTTGCTCACCCTCATGCCATCCCAGATGTGTATGACTTTCTTTCATCTGCAGAACACAAATGAAGATTTTTAGAAGAGTATCTCAGCTCTGTTGGTCCAAGCTAGTGAATGGTTTCCAAAACTTTCAAGCTATAAAACTTACCGAGATAAGCTGCAGAGGACACCTGCAATTCAGTGTTTATCTTGAGCTTGACTGTCACTGAATTGAATGCATTTCTTGCCATATTTCCTTGTAGACACTATATTTCCTTTGCAAGCTTTCTAATTTATCTTGGATATCTGTAGAAGACCATAACACAAGTAGAGCACTTGTTTCCTCCGTTGCCCACTGCTGAACACGTTTGATCTCCGACATTTTGGTGTTTTTTTTGTTGCTGTCGTTGTTATAGTTTAAAAAATGGCACTGCAGACAGTAGCTAGCCAAACTGTTGTTTTTCAGAAAACTTTACCTAATAATTAAATATTATCCCACCCTCAGCCCAATGACGTAATTGGTGCCAGCTTAAAGACCAGCAAGGTTTGGGGGCCGGTGCGGAACCAGTTTTTCTGCACTGGAACTGCACTTTCTGCTGTGGAAACGAGCAAGATTGAGAATTTGCACCAGTTCAGGGACAAACCCCGAATCATGTCAGTGGATAAGGGGTATAGTAGACTTAGCACCCCAAGGCTCTTTAGACTTGGGTCAGCAAGCAACTACATAGCAACTGCCCACAATGCCCTAGCAACCAGCCAGAATACCCTAGCAACCACAGTAAACACCTTTACAACCACACAGCAACTACTAGCTCATTGTGCATTGTGATTTTACTCAAGTGTAACAGTTAAACTGGCCTGGTTGTTTTAGAATCAAGTTTTCCAGTAGTTGGTCAACTAAATAAAGTGAAACTTTCAAGCAGAGTATAGAGTTAATGTAACAAAACGTACCATCTTCCATCATGGACCCCAACAACACTGTGTCTATTGCCATAGATAGCGTCCATTTGGTCGAACCACTTCCACTTTCTTCTGTTTGAACCACTCCGGCCGTTGTGGTACTTGATGGGTCTGTAGTTACTTTTAAGTTTTATTTTTACTTTTCCCTACACTGTTGGTAGGTCCGGTGGTAGCCGTGTGCGGCCAACAGCTGAGACACTTCCTGAAAGACTTTCGTTCATCACTAATGAGAGGAAGGTCTGCACCTCGTTTATTGACCACAGCGTGGTTTTGCACACAGCCATTTCTTTTTACAGTTCGAAAGTCACGTGAACAAATAATACTGCTATCGCTGTTACTAACTTTAAAACTAGCGGAATGTGTCCTGTGCCATAAATCAAGTGATGCTGGAGATTCTCTCTGACCAATCAGTTATCTGCATGGTTTTGACGTCACATATAGCATCGGCTTGGTTCGCATGGAACCTAGACCGAGGTGGTACTAAAAAAAGTAGTACTAGGTACTATCCACAGTGGAAAACCCCCAAAAAGTGAGCAGATTCAAGTCAAGCTGTACCGTGCAGTGGAAAAGCCCCATATCATGGTAGTATTTGTTGTATTAGTTTTAGTTTATGCTGGTTTAAATACATAATGCATTATAGTAATGAAAATCTATTGAGAATCAAAACATATGTTTTACCAAAATAAAGTGGATGTATTACAAGGAAAATTGAGGAAGGGGAGTTTAAATGCACTTAATTGTCATGAACATTGTGTAAAAAAACACACAAAAAATGTTATTTCTTTTTTAATTCTTTTGATTTTGCAGTTAAATATGACCCACACATGTGAGGTTATGGATATTGTGCAAATTAAATTAGAAAAATGGCTACACAGTAACACAAGATGTGTTTTGAAAATATCAAGAAAGTTTCATATTGGCTTTGATCCCCAAATTGGCGAGATAAGTCTGAGCAAAGCTTCCAGAGGTGTCAGAGGAGCGTTTGTTTGCATTCGAGATTACTGTAACTGAGAAAAAACTCAATTTCCTGTGTGAGTGAAAGTGAGATAAGCAAAATTTCCACAGTGGTCTTTAAAGGCTGTGCATCTATTCCTGTTGTCTTGAGGGTAAATGTGTGTGGGTTTATTAGAATCGAGGTCAATTTCATTTCGATTCCTCTTAAGCAATCAATTAAGCCGAAAATGAGTCAAAAATTGGCACTGTAAAAAAAGTAAAAGATATTAATGCATAGCGGCAAAATCTAGGCTTCACCCGCTCGCAAACGTTACAACTGACACCACGTCCCTGTGGCACTCCACCACAATCTGGAAATAATTCGGCATCTGTGAGATGGGGAAAATGAGTGCCACTTAGTTGGAGGTTTGAGGAACTTCAAAGGAAATACAGACATAACAACAGAGGCATGTTTAAACACACTCAACCCCCACCTGGTACGCCGTTCTCTCCACCCGTGTACACCCCTCCAGTCAACACTGTGAGAGAAGACTTATTTACAGTATACCTCACATGTCCACATATCAACAAGCACTTCAGATTAAAGGTTGAGTCTTATGGAAACATATTTGATGGAGCGCTGAATTAAGCGAACCCAGTTATCACTGATGGTTAAAGCTCTTGTCACAGTGGGTTTTCTGGACCTGTGGTTTTATCTTAGTGCTTTACTCATCTTGTGCTCGTGTCTCAGTAATAATATCCTTGTACTGATAACTCAACATACGCACTTGCTTTTAACTTTTGGTTTTGCTATGAAAGCGTCAGCCAAAAATAGAAATATAAAAGTCATTATCGATAATTTCCCAAAAACATGTCTCAAACATCTGTTCAGCAGTTTAAATCAGTTGTTAAAACACATAATTATATGTTTAAGCGATATATCGAAGATTACAGAGCACAACAGTTGGCTTCCGGAGGTAAAAATCCCATTTTTTTCTCCATAGGCAAATTAACAATAATGTATAAACTTTTAAATGCAGACCTACCATGAGCTACGAGGTAGTTTCTCATTGTTATATGCTTTTGTTAAAGCCATCGATTCCGCCATTAACGATACTGGTTCCAATTCTGATTCTTCTTAATGATTCCTGTTCCATTTCATCTTAATTATTCTGGTTTCTTAATGATTCCAGTAATGATTCTTTTAGTACTTTTGAGGAATTATTTTGAAATAAGAAATACAATTCCCTCAACAGCCTGTTGCCAAGTGATGAGATCATTTCAGATGTCTACAGAGCAATTTTTCTGTAGCATTTTTTTGTCTTTTACCATTAAAATGACAGACATTCTTTACAGAGCAATCACTGCTCACAGGTCTAAAGTACAGCATTAAATACACAATAACAGTTTCAGAGACCATTTAGACTGTTATGTAGACTAATGTCATATTTTAGGCTTGTGAGACTTCAACAGTTCTTATTTAATTTTGAGTTGGATATTCAATCAATCAATCAATTAATTTATTTATAAAGCTCAATAAAACAGCAGTGGACCACTGTGCTGTACAACCACAATGCAAGAAAAAAGGACATCACAAGTACATGTTTAAGCTTACACCGCCCATGACAGACTCCAGGATTGATTATAAGCCTGATCGAAATGGTGGGTTTTAGCTTAGACTTAAATATCGCTTCTATCGAAACTGTTCTGAGGGACACAGGTAAACACAGATTTGGGCCGGCTATAGCAAAAGCATGGTCGGCCCTCGACTTCAGTCTAGACCTAGCCTCAGATCAGATGGCCTGAGACATCTAACAGGTGTATTTATGCACAGAAGGTCAGAAAGATAAGGAGGTGCTGGTCCATTTAAAGCCTTAAAAACAAAAAGTAACATTTTAAAATCAATTCTATAACGGACTGGCAACCAATGCAGAGTGTGAGACAGGGGTAATGTGTTCACATTCACAAGTACTCCTCAAAAGTATAGCAGCTGCATTTTGGACTGTTTGTAAATGTTTAATGCAAGATTGGCTTATTCCTATATAAAGTGAATTGCAGTAGTCAAATCAAGATGAAACAAAAGCATGTACTGTATAACTCTCTCAAACTCTATAAATGATTGAACACTTTTAACCTTAGCTAGAAGTCTTAATTGAAAAAAGCTGGATTTGACTTCTGCATTTATCTGTTTATCAAATTTCAGTGCAGAGTCAAATCCAGAGGGTTTAACATAAGATGCCAAATCACAAAAATGATTAATGCTGCCTCAGATGCTTGAAGGCCCAAACACAATAACCTCAGTAAGTTTAAGGGCATCCATGATATAATATCCGGCAGCCAAGCAAGGACTTTAAAATATTATTGTCATTATGCTTCAAGGGCAAATCAATTTGAGTGTCTTGTTTGTTAAAGATGGATCCCAAAGGAAGCATATATAATGAAAACAAAATTGGGGCAATAATAGAGCCTTGAGGAACCCCACAGGTCAAAGTAGATTTAGACGATAAAAACCATCAATACAAACTGAAAAAGTTATATCATCCAAACAGGATTTAAATCAATTGAGAATATGACCTTTGATACCCACACACTGTTCAAAGCGAGAAATAAGTATAATGTGGTCTACAGTATCAAATGCAGTACTTAGGAAAGGTGGGTAGAGTAGCCAAAAACTGTACTTAAGTAAAAGTACAATTACTTAAAAAAAAAAAATTACTCAAGTAGAAGTAAATGTACTAACATAAATAATTACTTGAGTAAGAGTAAGAAAGTATCCAATTAAAAGAGTACTCAAGTAGTGAGTAACTCGTTACTTTCACAAATGACATAATAGACGTTTACTCTATATTCTATTAAATAATACACATTAAACATGTACTACAGAATGATTATTATTATTAATAGAAATTCTGTCATCATTCACCATCATGTTGTTCCAAACCCGTATGACTTTCTTCCATTCAACACAATAAGGAGATATTAGACAGAATGTTTGCCTGAGTCACTATTTACTTTCAGTGAATGTTTTATATATATATTGAGAGTGAATGGTGACCGACACTGTCAGTCCCTAACATTCTGTCTAACATATTTTGTGTTCCACATAATACAATGCGTCACACTGGTTTGGAACAACATGAGGGTGAGAAATGATGACAGAATATCCCCAAAAATGAAAATTCTCTCATCATTTACTCACCCTCATGCCATCCCAGATGTGTATGACTTCCTTTCTTCTGCAGAACACAAATTCTGATTTTTAAAAGAATATTTGAGCTCTGTAGGCCAAAATTTTGATGCTCCATAAAAGCACATAAAGGCAGTATAAAAGTAATGCATAAGACTCCAGTGGTTTAATCCATGACTTAATAAGCGATATGATAGGTGTGGGTGAGGAAAAAGATCAATATTTGTCATTTTTTGCTAGAAATCAGGGGGCGATATGCAGAGAAGTATGTTAAACACCAAAAACACAAGAAGAAGAATGTGAAAGTGATCTGTTTCTCATCCACACCTAGCACATTGCTTTGTTTGGCTTTAAAATGTTGCCACCCATTCACTTGCATTGTATGGACCTACAGAGCTGAGAAATTCTTCTAAATAATCTTCATTTGAGTTCAGCAGATTAAAGAAAGTCATACACATCTGGGGTGGCATGAGGGTGAGAAAATAATGAGAATGGTAATTTTTGGGTGAACTATCCCTTTAACAGCTCTTGTCAGATCTGGTGAATTTGTCAATAAGAAGAGAGGTTTTGAAAAATTTCTAGTAATTATTACAGTGAAAACATGAAAATGTCCCAAAAGGACATTATATATAATGCTGAACTATAGACAAGATCATGCTTTATTAATGCCTTCTTTCGCTATTTATTTCAGTGTAGTTTTAATGTTGTAAGTATTTAGATCGTTAGTTCTGAAAAGCAGTACTGCTGCTCTCTAAATGCAGATTACGCAGCCTACGTAGGGCACCAACTCCAGTCGTGGAGCACTCGCTGTGTCTGAAACCGCCCCTTATCCACTATATAGTGCACTATTACAAGTGTCCGCTATTTTGTAGGATTGTCTGAATTCTGAGTTACCCACTCGTTCTCTACTTTTTTTCCACTCATTCTTATCCACAATGCGGAATCTCTACAGTGTCATGCACAGTGTGCCACGTGATAAGATGCGCGTACTGACGGTCTCAGAAGCAGAGGTGAATAAGACTTGTCCTCTGCCACCCGGATTGAGGTGAGTAACCGCACCACCACGAGGACCTACTAAGAAGTGGGAATTAGGCATTCCAAAATTGGGAGAAAGGGGGATATCTCTTTTTTTTTTTTAAATGTATAATATAGGCTCCATTTTGATCACGTGAGCCAAGTTTCAGAAGAATAAATGAATGCAAAGTGCAGCATTTTAACATGGTTTCTAATGCTTATTCAACAAGCAGAGGATTGAACGGCCAACAGTAATCGTCTTGTAATGCTTTGTTAATGCGGTGATTCTGCAACAGTAGTGGTGCAAAAATTGACTCAACTTAAAGCATTAAAGAGATGAAGGTCCTTACAGAGGATTTTCTGTGCTGACTATCAATCACTGTTAAGTACAACAAGTTATAATCAAGCAAAAACGTTCTCAAAGAAGTTGTGTCTCTCAATTAATATGAGCTAATTAGTCGACGACAGTGGCACATCCCTAGTTTATATATATGCATTACACTCATGCCATCAGTTTTGGTTTCTGTGTGCACAAATATTTTTGTTATTTTTAAGTATTTGTTTTAAATTTGTATTAATTCATATTGTTAATGTAATTTTTTGCAAAAAGAAAAGCATAGTTTGTTGAAGTTATCATATTTTAAAACCGCACTTGGTAACGTTAATAAAACAAAATATAAATTTCACGTACGTGTCATACCTGTTATTTTGAAGGTGCATTTTAATTAACGAGTAATCAATTACTTATTTTGTCCATCCCTAATTACATATAAGCATTATTTCAGCCACCGGCCAGCTTGCTCTCCTTACAATTGAAATCAGACATTGCTTAATAGATCATTTCAATTGAGTAACCATTTCAGATTAGCAATTCTGTTTGCATTAAGTATTACAATAAAGTATTTCATAATAATCGCCATCGTCTGCATAATATAAATGAAGACATAACGTGTAGGTCAAATTTATATTGAAATATCTTGTCTAATTAGTTTAATAAAGCTTGGATTACTAAATAATAAGTCTAAAAAAACAGAAGACTAATAAAGTATTAAATATGCCAAAAGACAGACAAAAAAGCATGAAACTGTATTCTTAAAAGATCCTTTGTAACAATAAATTTAGACTTTGATGAATGGTCCTGTTTACAGTATGCAAGACGATATGAAGACAAATAACCACACGCAGACCCTCAAATGTCACAATCCAATCACAAACACACTCCCCTCCCTGTGGTCACACAAACAATCTGTGGGACACATATAATAAAACTGCAAGAACGGATGTTTGTCTTGTGGTTTAGACTGGAATCAAACACAAGTAAGATTTGAATAGCACATTATTATTGAAACGTGTTTTATACATTTCATCATCAATAAAACACACTTCTGTAAGTCACGTTGAAACAATCCCTTTTAAACCAGACAAAACAATGGATGGAGATTTGTGTCATAGCACAAACAAACTAAATAAACAGACTTGAAATCAAGAGTAAAAGACTTTAAATTTGAAAATAATTGAGTTCAAACCGTGCTTGGTAGACAAAGCAGACAATAAAGTCAAGACATGACCAGTCATAATGAAACTGATGTTTATGAAGCACTTTGAATTTGCCAGGTATTTCTGAAACCAGCCTCGGTGCCAAAGGGAAACACCTCGCCAGAGCAAAAAAAACCCATGTCTACACTCAATATTACTTGGAAATACAGAAAAAACGGTATTTGCTCACGCACTGATATGCGCTTAATGTGTTTGTGACAAAAGTGATGATTACAATTGACTATTAGGGTATTTCTCGAGGTTTTTATGGTTGAAAATAAAGCTAAATCTTTTGACAAAGGAGATGGCGAGGTTTGGGTAAATTGGCGTGTTCTCAAACTGCAGGTCACAACGCCCTGGACAGAGTGGTTGCAAGGGGTGTGTGCAAATATGTTCATATTTCTACAGGCATGATTAATGTCATCAATTTCTTTAATGTATTAATTATTTATTGCTCCATACAATACTATTTTTTTAGGGCTGGGATTAATAGTTTTCGTGTTACACGTTAAAAAAACACAATTCATACAATATCCTTTTTTTTAACTTCCTGAATCTTCATGCGATGGGAGTCTGAGTTGTTCCTGGCAGGCTACTCAGCCTTACAGGCTCCATCCATATGGTTAGGATTAGGGTGTGGGTGGAGTTAGGGCATCTGCTGCCTGCCAGGAACAAACCCAGGCACATTTGGACATTTGATGAGACTTCACTTAAGCAAACACATGAAATAGAGAGATTCAGCATGTACGCTATAAAGACTAAGAAGGACCTGGCCAATCATCAAGCTGCAGCCAAGTATACTTGTAGAGACTGAACGGCTGCCAGAGAAAATACTAGTATTGACATTTGAAACTTCAGCATTCAGAATATTTTATATCTTTATGTATAGTGTCTTGTGCATTGGCAATGTACACTTCAGTTTCTCCTGCTAGTAAAATTTTGTATGAAGTGAATCTGCACATTTGATCCATTAAAAAATGTCCCCTTTAAAACCCAGAAGGCTTTGCCCAACATTTAATTACAACATGTTCACAGATTTTATTGCATGTAAACATATACTTGTATAAACTAATAATACCTGTAATGTGTGTGTAATTAGCCAAAAAATATAAACAATATCACATGAGCAAGAGTGCGATATGGCCCTACATCAGCACTGCTGTGATTCGGCCGCATGCAGAGTGCCGCAGTTAATCACAGCAGTGCTGATTTAGGAACATATAGCATGATTACGATTGTGATATTGCCTATATACAACAGGTCAATGAACAAGTACATTTATAAAAAGAGTAATGTCATAAAAACACATTTGTGCATGGAACTACTTCATTACCAGACGGATCAGAATCTGCCGTTGCTGGTTCAAAACAAATGTTAGTAAATCAAAAATGTCGCTTCAGAAATAGTATCCTGGCTTGTCCTGTTTCTAACAAGTTATTGGATAAACAAGGATGGATGTGAGTGTGTGTGTGTGTGTGTGTGTGTGTGAGATAGAGAGAGAGAGATAGAGAGAGAGAGAGAGAGAGAGAGAGACGGAGCATTTATGATCACCTGTTGCCACTCCCAAGCAGAAATACTGTTAGCTTTCTGAAGATCAGCTTTCTCAGTGGTAAAATAGCGGTCCAAACGAGGGTAATTCTCCCTATTTTGTGGTAGCTGGTGAAAGAGTCTTTCACTATAGAAACCGCAATGTCCTCCACCATTGTAAACAGCACCTATTATGTAATTAATCAGTCTGTTGTGTCTCTCCGCTGTGATGAGCCGCGATGCTGAAGTTGTTCATTTAAAGCTGTTTAAAGCTATTTCCTAGCTTTAGTCATGTAGTAGTAATACGACTGATCACAGAGCGCTGTTCTATGTAAACAATGACTGACGGGTTCACTTCACATCAGCAACTGTCTCGTATTACACACAAAATGTATCTTTTGCCACCACCTGCTGGCTAACATATGTAATGTCAAAAAATAAAATAAAAAATACATGTAAGAGACACTTATACAGTAACTCAACACATATGAACGACTCTTACACTTTAGTTTAGAACAGCACGAACACAAATGGGAGTGATACACACAGTGAAGAGTCTGAGTGCTGATGGTGTCAGACCATCAAAACTCATGGAATGTCACTCATATATATACATATATATTATTTACGATATATATCAATATATAACATTTACATATTTAAAAAATTTTGATAAATTATGCTTTCTTGCAAGCTCTTTGAGACAAAGTATAAAGTAAATATATTTATGATGATTTTTTTTTTTATGTTTGTTGTAATGTATCATGCACCATAATTTAATTCTAATTAATTACAGAAAATGTTTAATCAGTTATGAAAAATGTAAATGATACACAGTCCTACATTTTTTTGTGGCTTGTGAAATTTGAACTAATTTCTCCACATGCTTGGCTGGTCTCAATAGAGTGCAACAATGTCTATTGGTAACACTGGTATTTTCTTATTTATTTCTTCCATAGGGATTTCATAAAATCATTCATAAGAGTTCTAAACCATGAACCAAACCAACCAGATCCAAAGTGAATCACAACATTACAAACTTTGATTTACAGCAAAGAAAAGACTGTGTACTTAAGATCTTTCATGAGGGCACAGAGTACAATCCCATAAAGAATTACGAATGATGTAATCTAATTAAAAATGATGAAAAAATACCAAACTTTGAATTTAAAGTTGTTGAAGTACACAAACAATATGTTTTAATTACAATTTTATTCGAATGAATTAAATGACATACTGATTGATACATTTAATTATTCGCATACATCATTATTTGCTGAGAAAGCCCTTCAAGATATTTCATAAAATTAATGCATAATTAATAATTCAAATATTTATAAATATAACATGTAGGGCCTATAATAAATATATAATACAAATTGAAATAAATTGCATTATTGTGGAAGATGAATAAAGCAATGCAAAAAGTGGCTTAAGAACTCAATATATTGTTTGTTTTATTCTCATCTCATTGAACAAGCTTTCAGTTTACAGCAATCAGTTTTGCATTGAGTTTGACAATGTGTCCAGTTCTTACAGTACGTGTTCTTGCATATCTATGCTATTTTTAATAAATGCCACATTTTTAGGACACTTTGTCAAGTTAAAAGTAGAGGAAAATCGCATCTCAAGATTCCTGTACTCTGTTTTGATTCACACACCTCTTGTGTTCCACCTTGAGCGGTTCTCATTCTGTGTCTGTGCTGCTTGTGAGGTGTGTTGAGGCACACTGCCAACTATTGACATGGATCGTAAAAAACAGATGTACTTCAAGCTTGAATTGCTCATATGGTAGGAAAATCCATACTTTTATAAAGGAATTTACGTACGTGTAAGTGGGCATGATTAATTGCGTACATTTTTTAATGCTTTATTTTTTATAGAATTAATCTCTCTAAATGTAATTAAATCGACAGCTCTAGTTTTAAACTTATTGCAAAATATTGATATATTTGCAAAAATATACGTTTACAAGTTTAGGGAGACCAACTCAGACACGTCATTCACAGTGTGTCATGGGATTAGGCAGTCGCTGCAGAGCTCTTTTGGCATTCTTTGTTTGTCGCAATTGTTATTGGTGGAGCTTTTTATGGTGAAGCTCCTTTTGTGTAGTTCTTCACCAGAAATTCAACACTGAATTTGAACTAATGCTTAATGGCTTCAACACCAGCATACTGTACATCACAGATTAACAACCTCTGAGGTCATGGTAGGGCTGTCTTTAAAAGGTTCATCAGTCATCATTAAAAATCAATTGGACTACAGAAAAGATGGATAGGATTTTTATTTCCTGATCCCGACTGTTGCACTCTATATGTACTTGGACATCCTAGCGGTTTAAACTTGCATTTAAATGACTAAATAAGCTTTTAATAACAGCTGAATATGCAACTTCTGAGTTTCCTGTAGACTAGTCGCAACCTCAGACAGCGGATGGGCTGGTGTCCATTAGAACTAGATCCAAGTCATGTTGGAAGGATTGTATTTACAAGATAAGCACACACAAACGTCAACAAATTGTCATAACATAGCGCAACAGTCTCGTTCTTAAAGTAAAAATCGTATTTATATTCTCCATAGGATAATTTATTTTTATGGATAACTTATAAACCTTTAAAGACAGACCTACAGTGAGTTCCAAGGGTGTTAATAGATGATATATGCTTCTGTTAAATTGATCAGTCTGTGTTATTTAAACTTCATTTTTAAATTCTAGTGAAGAACTACACTTCCCATGATCATGATGGGAAATGATCCACCAATCAAAAAATTGAGGCCAACAAAGTGCGCCCACTCACTCCCATGACACACTGTGCATGATGCAACCGAGTTGGTCATCCTACACTCAGTCTACTTAGATGTTTGTCTGTATGTTAATATTTTGCAATAAAATTGAAATATATTGTTTCTATATGTACAACCAACTACTTTAAATCAATAGTTTTTCATTTGATTGCGTCATTCACAATGCTTAACGGTAAGTACACTGTCTTTTTATTTAAATACTTTTCTGCTTTGAATCAAAGTTTGTAATATTGTGATTAATCTCAGAGCCGGATGGTTTGGTTCATCGCTTAGAACGCTTTTATACAGAAATCCCTATGATGATAGGAATGGGCAAAATACTTCTGGAACCAAAATGGCTGAAAAGGTGGGTGAGAAACTCAAGATTTCTTTTAACCCAGACTTCCCAAGTGAGGAAGTGTGAATTAAAGAATTATGGCAGAAGTTGAATTGGTCAGAAATAATTGTATCTGTCATTTTATTTACCCGGTTTATGAGTCAACAGGTTTGCATGACTAAATGAAATTTCCCATCATTCTGTGTGGCAGCAAAAGAATGCAAAAATTCACTGAAGCATCAGTTACACACCTAATGCGCATTACTTGCGCTTCATTTTGTTTATTTTGTAGCACTAAAAAGTTTCATTTTTTTTGTTGGTAAGTGAAAAAGAGAAATAAACATCAAATCAACCAACACATCCATGCTATTCCTACCAAAATCACCTGAAAGCACATCACATCGTAATTACTACTTCCAAACTTCTTTAAATTGGAACTTCCCAGGAGGACTTGAAGGCAAAAGGCCCGTCACTGTTTGGCGCTTATCGTACACAACGTGCCTTCACAGCTCTGTAGCCGGCAGTTATGATGATGATAATTACAGCATGAGGATAGCACAGTAGCCACAGATGAAAGAGACGAGACCCTGTATAAGTTAAGGTGAGGCAGATGGGAATTGTTGGTGGTAATGCCCCTGGGGATGGAGCTAGTATTGATGTGTGTGTTTGTGCGTGTGTGTGTGTGTGCACTAGGTAGGGTAGCATCTCTGTCATTGGAGGACTCTTTACTAATGTCTACAACATCAAAGGTTTAAACCAGAACAAGGACGGGGGGAGAGTGACACTAACACTTACTAACACACCCTTGGAAAATGAAAATCAGTGCTGCAAGTGTGGAGAAAAAGCTAAGTTTGAGCAGCACAACGGTTAAACTCACAAATGAGGTCATCAGGAGAAAACACTTTGTCCAAACAAAGTGCTGTTTGCTAACTTTTTTTTTTAGGTTATTTCACTAAACATGTATTAGCACATAAAAGAGCACAATCTAAACATTGTTTTATTTTGTAAATAATTGATTAATATTTTTTACATCATTTACAACTACTACTGCAACCCCAATAAAATATCATTCTGTAAATGATTTGATACAATGATGTTTTTAATACTAGAAATATGAATCACAAGATAAATCATGAGTCGCTTTACCACCATTGGGCCAAATGTTTCTGAGCACGGTGAGGCACGGTTCCAGTAGCATTTCCACTTCAGCCCAGATTTCTCAGCATGGTTAGCTAACTGTGCTGGTGAACGGCTTTTGTACGTGGCGACACACTGTCATCCTTTTGCCAACATCAAGGTAACACATAAGTTGTTTCTAGGTAGCTGGCCAAGTTTGCTAATATTTGGTGAAGTTAATAAAAGTGAACAAAAAGTGATGTAGGCTTAGTGAATTTTTTATTTCTTCATTTCATCCCCTTTTCTCCCAATTTGGAACGTCCAATACCCACAACTTAGTAGGTCCTCATGGTGGTGCGGTTACTCACCTCAATCCGGGTGGCGGAGGACAAGTCCCAGTTGCCTCCGCTTCTGAGACAGTCAATCTGCATATCTTATCATCATGGCTTGTTGTGCTTGACAACTTACCACGCATCCCACTGAGAGCGAAAACCACTAATCCCAACCACAAGGAGGTTACCCCATGTGACTCTACCCTCCCTAGCAACCGGGCCAATTTGTTTGCTTCGGAGACCTGGCTGGAATCACTCAACACACCCCGGATTCGAACTCACGACTCCAGTGGTGGTAGTCAGCATCAATACTCACTGAGCTCCACAGGCCCCCCTGTTTACTGAATCGTGATGATTTTAAGATGATGGTTTAACTAGTATAACACATTATTTGTCTAAACCTCTTTTTAGTCAGGAAGGTAGATTACGCTAACTAGCTCATTAAACTCGATATATGAATTATTTTTTGTGTGTTTGTTTCCAGTTCAGTACAACTCATCAGCAAATGATAGCTACCCTCTTGCCTTACTCTCGAGAAAAAGAAAAACATCGAAGTGGTTGTGAAAACTAGAATATGTGATCATCCATCACGGCGCACTAGCTACAATGTTTGCCCCTCACGGAGTCACCATCTGACTATGTAGATTCTAATCGTTGCACCACAGTGAAATTGGATCGCCATGGAATGGCACGGTTTCGCACTGACAACCGTTCGGCCTGATAGTGGAAAAGCACCTATGGGGCTGCAACACCCTCGCAATTCTTTGGCTGGCCATGGCTTTCCTTATTTCCTAATATGGCATTTAAAAACAATACTACTTTGATTTTGAATCATTTTTATCAACATAACTGGAATGGTTTCAAAATATACCACTGAAAAAAACATATCCTTTGAATACCAATCTGAGCTGCACTTCCCAAAAGCTTTGAAAGCTTAAGTTGATCATAGAGGCCATTGGCACCACTACTTAGGCTTACGATGCTTTAGGGAAATGCTGCCCAGATTAGCCTATTAGAGGAACACATCCGACTATGGCATTTGTCTGAATCTCAAAAACATGTTGAAACCAGTGTTTCTGACTCCAAAGCCGCACTGTTTAAATTATTATTCCAACAGCATTTGTGGCATAATGCCGAATACCACAAAAAATATTTCCGACTCGTCTCTCCTGTTCTTTCAAAAAAAAAGCACAAGGTTGCAGTGAGGCACTTACAATGGAAGTGAATGGGGCCAATTTGTGGAGAGTTTAAAGGGAGAAATGTGAAGCTTGTAATTTTATAAATCACTTGCATTAATTCTTCTGTTAAAACTTGTGTATTATATGTGCTATAAAGTTGTTACATTTTTTTTACAGTCATTTTAGAGTTTATGGCGTTACGTCGTCCAGGAAACATTGTAAAAATGTTAATATTTTTACACAGAAAATGTTAGTCAGAGATTTAGTGACACTAAAATCACATTAACACACATAATGTTTACATCTTGTGACAATGCTTTTGAAACAGTAATTTAACATTTATGGATGACCCCCATTCACTAACATTAGCTGGGTTTCCATTCAATATCAAGTGTTTCCATTCAAGATTTCTTATGCGCACTTTGAAAATGCACATATGAAATCCTGAATGGAAACACTTGATATGTGAATAAATACTCAAAATTATGTGCAAGGAGAAGTGTATTTTCCAGAGGTACGCATTCATCAAAATACGCATTTAGGTTATGGAAACTGTTTATTCGCAAAACTATGACATGTTTTGACCATTCGTGCATGTGTTATGAGTGTGCAATAGCTTTATGTGACTGGCCCAATGAAAGGTCCCATCTTGGCACAAGCCTTCATGCACAGCCCTTGGTATTCAAAAGTTTTTAACCCACAGCTGGTCTTTAAAATGGGTCCTCACAATCTGCCAGAACAGTTTTGAGTACGGGCGCTCCCATGTATGCGGAGGCTGGCGGTGTAAGGTCATTGTATCTATTTCAGTCCTCATTCTATCAGATATTACACTTACTCTGTGGCATCTCCTGGCAGCAATTAATTAAACAAGTTATAATTGCTCCAATCCTGCAAATAATACTCTCCCCGAAGCAAGAATGTCATTCAGCTGCTCCTTAAATATAATGTGCATGACATAGTGGATGGAAATGCGCAACGATTAGTATTTTCTTTAGTCACATTTTTATAAATGACCTTTAAAAATTTTGAACATTTAGATGGAAACCCAGTTATTGTAAGTGCCTCACTTTAACCACAATTTGTGCTTTTTTTAAAGGAGGGATACGTCGATATAAATGTTTGTGTGATAATCAATAATATTCCACAAATACTGTCAATTGACCTCTTGTATTGAACCCAGAGTAATCCTGTAAGTTCATACTCTGTAATAATATCTCATAATTTATCGATTGCTTCAGTTTCTTTTTTGTGCGCCTGCTGTTGCACAACTCTTCCACCAGCGTCTAGCAAAAAAGAAACATTACAAATACTTCATATTTGACAATAGTAAAGCAGACATCAGATTCACAGTGTTGCAACGCTCCTCATAGCAGAAACTTTATCGCACGTTCAAATGGGTTAAAATTTGTTGTCGCATATTATAAAGCAAATCTGCCATAAAGTCATGATTGAACCTTAAAAAACATATACGGGGGCTGGATAGCTCAGAAAGCAAAGACGCTGACTACCACCCCTGGAATCACATGTTCTAATTCAGGGTGTGCTGAGTCAATCCAGCCAGGATTCCAAAAGCAACCAATTGGCCCAGGTGATAGGGAAGGTAGAGTCACATGGCTTACCTTCCTTGTGGTCACCATAAGGTGGTTCTCGCTCTCTGTGGGGCACGTGGTGACTGGATGCCCCAGTGAATAGCGTGAGCCTCCACATGCACAAGTTCTCTGCGGTAATGCGCTCAGCAAGCCATGTGATAAGATACACGGGCTGACTGTCTCAGAAGCGGAGGCCACTGAGATTTATCCTCCGCCACCTGAATCGAGGCGAGTCAATGCACCACCACAAGGAATAAGAGCACACTGGGAATTGAGCAAGTCAATTTGAAGAGAAAAGGGGATAGCACCTATAAACAAAGGTTCAGGAGGAGCCTGTCAAGCTTGTCCCGTCAATCATAATGCAATTACATATAATCAGCTACTTATCCCTCACTCCAATTTGACCATTTTTCCGGCATCTCTCCACCACTCCTACTTCTTGAGTATTAAACTTAGCTACCTTTAGTTAAGTAGCCCTGAAGGGGGGGGACTTAGAGCTCAAGCCGAGTCGCATGCCTAGACCCCTCATGCTTGAGCCTTACAGACAGCAAGCCAAATTTGTTTACCCTTAATCTTTAACCATTTTCACTTCAGGGGCTAGGTGGAAATGCAAACTCGTGAAATAGTATTGGAGCTAAAGCAAATAAAATTGCTCTTTTTCATCACAGAATGTAGTTTAAAAAAACTCTTGTCTTCACATAGATCAATGTGCATTAAACACTGATGACAGGTTCATGACTTTGTGTCTTAATAAAAGAGTTTTTGCAAGAACCACAAATGTTCTGTCTTAAAGTTTGAAATTAATTGACCTATGTAAAAAATAGACCCAGACGGTTGCACTCTATTACACAGCTCTTTGGAATACCTAAATTCCTAATCCTTTTTATTTAACAAAAAGTCCATATGCATTTAAAAAATAAAGTTTGCTTTGATTGTCATAAAAGAGCAACATCTTACATTAAAGACTTGAACATACTGTTTATGATGCGAAATGAAAACAGTGGTTTCAGTGTGAAAGAGATTGATGTGTTGAAATCAGAGAGCCTCAAACATGCACGGAGAGAGAATGAGCCCCTTTCATGTAGTAATTTATTCCCTCTGATTAATTCACTTTGCCCTACTAAATCACGTGAATACAGCGCAGATACAGCGGTTCTGCAGCCCACCCGCTGGGCAGGGACCTCGCCTCCCCACAAAACAACCCTGACGTTCCCATGGTTACTGCAGCCTGTGGGGTCTGCCCTGAAATCTGTGCATAATGACATCAGATGTGTTTGCAGAAGTCAACTGGCCCACACACCTCTGTTCTCAGGTCAGTATAGAACTCTGCCATTCAACTATCAGCTTGAAAACATCTAGATTAAAACACTAGGACAAGCAAAGAAATGCACAATGCCACAGATACGAAACTATGAGCAGTGGACGTGCCATCAAGGTTTGTTAAAACGTAATTTGCCAATAAATTGACATTTATTATTTAATTGATTTCCCATTTCTGCTGAAAATCCACATTTTTAAGGAAATACCCTCTGTATTTTTCTAAAATGTTGCATTTTTTTCAGACACAATGTTTAGTCTGTGATGGTTGGTTAAGTCTATAAGATGACTTCAGGACTGATGAGTGTGAGATCATTGACCAGTTCCCCAGAAACGGACTTCATAGATGCATCTATGATTTTAATTATCGTTGCTGAGCTCAAATATCACAGTGGTGCTGCCTTTGATGTGGCTATAGATATCAATCAAATTAAACCAGAGACAAGTGGCTTGAAGCGGCTTTATCCTGTGGCTTCTCTATGAAGAAAATGTTTTTGAATACTTTATATGATCCCTAACCAAAGTCCCAATGGCATAGGACCACATGTTTTTTTACACAGCATACAAAAAGAAGCCTGACATCACCTCAAGAGAAGAAAACAATGACGAAGATGTTATGACATGATATATACACTGATCAGCCACAAAATTAAAACCACCTGCCAAATATTGTAAAAAAACAGCGCCAGTATAGCATTCTGATATTATATTTTTCTCAACACAATAGTACAGAGCGGTTATCTGAGTTACTGTAGACTTTGTCAGTTTGAACCAGTCTGTCCACTCTCTGTTGACCTCTCTCATCAAGACATTTCCATCCACAGAACTGCTGCTCACTGGATGTTTCTTGTTTTTGGCACCATTCTGAGTAAATTCTAGAGACTGTTTTGTGTGAAGATCAGCATTTGCAGAAATACTAAAATCAGCCCATCTGGCACCAACAATCCTCCATGTGATTATCTAATCAGCCAATCATGTGGCAGCAGCAGTGCATAGAATCATTCAGATACTGGTCAGGAGCTTCAGTTAATGTTCACATCAACCATCAGAATGGGGGGAAATTGGATCGTGGCATGATTGTCGATGCCAGATGGGCTGGTTTGAGTATCTCTTTAACTGTTGATCTCCTGGGATATTCACACACAAAGTATCTAGAATTTACTCAGAATGGTGCCAAAAACAAAAACATCCAGTGAGCGGCAGTTCTGTGGATGGAAATGTCTTGTTGATGAGAGAGGTCAACAGAGAATGGCCAGACTGGTTAAAACTGAGAAAGTCTATGGTAACTCAGATAACCGCTCTGTACAACTGTGATGAGAAGAATATAATCTCAGAATGCTATTAGAGGCAATTAATCGGTATTATCAATATACAATTAAACCGTATATCGGTCGACCTCTAACGAGGGGGGAGGCTCAATTCCCAATGCGCTTTTTAAGTCCTTGTGGTCGCGTACAGACTCGCCTCAATCCGGGTGGCAGAGGATGAATCCCAGAGCCTCCGCATCTGAGACCATCAACACGCACATCTTATCACGTGGCTTGTTGAGCACGTTGCCGCGGAGACATAGCGCATGTGGAGGCTTCACGCCACCCACCGCGGCATCCACGCTCAACTCACCACGCAAATCAACACAAAACTAACAACATTATAGCGACCACAAGGAGGTTACCCCATGTGACTCTACCTTCCCTAACAACCAGGCCAATTTGGTTGCTTAGGAGAACTGACTGGAGTGACTCAGCACACCCTGGGATTCAAACTAGCGAACTCCAGGGGTGGGCCAGCATCTTTACCACTGAGCTACCAGGCCCCTAGGCAGGTGATTTTAATGTTGTGGCTGATCGGTGTGTGTGTGTGTGTGTGTGTGTGTGTGTGTGTGTGTGTATATATATATATATATATATATATATACACTCACCTAAAGGATTATTAGGAACACCTTACTAATACTGTGTTTGACCCCCTTTCGCCTTCAGAACTGCCTTAATTCTACGTGGCATTGATTCAACAAGGTGCTGAAAGCATTCTTTAGAAATGTTGGCCCATATTGATAGGATAGCATCTTGCAGTTGATGGAGATTTGTGGGATGCACATCCAGGGCACGAAGCTCCCGTTCCACCACATCCCAAAGATGCTCTATTGGGTTGAGATCTGGTGACTGTGGGGGCCATTTTAGTACAGTGAACTCATTGTCATGTTCAAGAAACCAATTTGAAATGATTCGAGCTTTGTGACATGGTGCATTATCCTGCTGGAAGTAGCCATCAGAGGATGGGTACATGGTGGCCATAAAGGGATGGACAATGTCAGAAACAATGCTCAGGTAGGCCGTGGCATTTAAACGATGCCCAATTGGCACTAAGGGGCCTAAAGTGTGCCAAGAAAACATCCCCCACACCATTACACCACCACCACCAGCCAAATTGAACAGGTGTTCCTAATAATCCTTTAGGTGAGTGTATATTAGTGTTGTCACGGTACCAAAATTTCAGTAGTCGGTACCAATACCAGTGAAATTTTACGGTACTCAATGCCATTTTCGGTACCAACGCAGAACACAAAAACAGGTTACTGAACAACACTCTTTTTCAACAAAGTTAACAAAACATGAGCAGCAGAACTAAGAACAATAATATACCATTGAGCAACACTAAATTAAATATATTATTTTTGAATTATAACAAAACTGTACAATGTATACTTAAAGTATTTTTGAACACTTATATAAGATTTGCTTCAACTTTTGCAACTTTTACTTTAAGTTTTTACCAAGTACTAAAAAAAACTAAATAAACAAGCATACAATAGACTGAATAAAAAGCTATTTCCAAACTAATGTACAAAGTGCTCTCATATTAATAAAGCTGCATATTGGCAATTTTCTTCACGATAAGAATTGCACAGTGACATATATTATGATTAAATAAGTCGCAAGCAATCATGTTCTAATCGAGCTGCATTAAGCGTCCGCGCTCGAGGGATGAGCGTCTCTCTCAGCCGGGTGCAGTTTCAATCTCTTCCCCCTTAGATTCGGACATTAGCTCAACTCATAGAAGAGACACCGATCACACAGAGAAATGCCAGTTTCTGAGTTTATAGTTATTAACATGATCTGCTTCTGTATTATTTGAACTTTAATAAAGCTATAACACATTTAATATAACTGCATTTAAGATGTAATGTATGTTTCCTTTAAAGAGCTCCGGCTCTGCTTATTCCACAACGAGAGTGCTTCACCTTTTTTTTTTCTTTTTTTTTTTATAATTCCCTAATACTATGGGATCTACATAAGATGAAACTGTGAAAGTTTAGAGTGCATCTGGACTGATGTGTGTAATACTTCCTCTCCTCTGTCAGTCAGAACTGCAGTGCTGCTCTCGCGCTTCATCATTACAGTTTAATGTGATTTCATGTTACGTTAAATGAGATCAAACGACTATTAGACAACGAAAATATTTTATTTCCGACGTTGTCGATAATGTCGACTAAACGTTTCACCCTAATACAAATGATAATATGCTTTTAAACTCACCTGCTTTATATTCTTGAATAAATCCGGGTGTCTGCATTTCAGGTGCTTTATTAAGTTTGATGTGTTTCCTCCTTTCGTTAGAAAATTATGAAAGCAGCGTTTACAAATGGGTTTTTGCTGATCTATGATGTTTGTTTCCCTTTTCACCAGCTTCAAATCCAAAGAATTTCCAAAACTGACTTTTCCCACTTTTCTTTTCGACAAGATTCAGTTGAGACTCCGCAGCAGCAGCTACTTTGCTTGTCACCATCTTTTGCTTGTTGTGAGCGTTCGAAAGTTCCCGACTCTAATTGGGAACCGGGTACTCGGTACTCCGGTACCTTCAGAAATTCTGGTATCGTAAAAAAAATGTGTTTGAGTACTGACTTGGTACCAGAGTACCGGTATTTTTGACGACACTATATATATATATATATATATATATATATATATATATATACACACACACAAGTGTCATACAGTTACTGTAAACACCAAACAATTCAAAGCTGTTTCAGTGCAAAACAATAATTGCATACTTGGGTGCCTTTTAAGAATACAAAGAGTTTTATCAGATTAAACCGCTCAACCCTCATCAGGTCATTGTGTTAATAGATCTTTGAAGAGGAAATGAAGTCATGGGAACTTTGGTCTAAAACAGCACTTCCTGTTGCATCAAAGGATCCACTAAAGAATAAGAAAATACATCCTAAAACAGCATATCAGGTTCTATATCATGGGTATCAGATATGCACATGTTCGCTGGGCTTTGGTGATGTCAAACACCCACCTGCTTGAAGCTGTAATGAAAGCAGGTCAAATCGATGCTAATGTGACCATTTCAGTCATATCAGCATTAAGAACAGTAAGGAAATGTGATAAATGTGCTGATGACAGTGAAGACACACAGATTAAGTAGACGTTTACTTTTTTGTGTTCTGAGTGGATTTTAGCGAATATTTTGCAGTTGCTAGGCTGTTTCCTGTACAACAACATAACTCACTGCCTAACCACCACAGTATGATGTACAATTGTAGAAATGAACTAGCTAGTCACGACTGTCTGTCGCACATTCACCGTTCGAACCATGTTGGTTGAACTGTCATTAATTGAGCTATAGTTCCAGTTTTAGCACATTACAATGATCAATACTTTAAACTATTTTGTCAGAGCAAAGTAGACATGACAGCAGATGAGCAGAGAATGTACATGATAGTCAACCGTTGATGTTGATTTACAATGCACAAAAAAATATTTTTTTGTATTTGACACCTATCCCATTACACCTATGGGTAATGAGTCCCTTTTATTACCGTGTTTTTGTACATGTAACAAAATCATTTCCAGGACATTTAGGTATTTTTCTCAATTTCCTTGACTTTTCCTTGACTGAAAAACTGCATTGCAAAATTCCAGGTTTTCCAGAACACGTGGGAACCCTAGGGTTGTTGCAAGTGGAGGTCTGTATTTTTCAAACCTGCTCACGCGAGATTCTGTCCCGCTCTCGCCCGCAGGCAGAGGTCTATGCGGATTTTTCAGTCCCGCTCCCGTAAGATACTGCCCTGCTCTGGTTTAAAAGGCTATTTTTTCCAATTCCCACCGATAAAAAATCGGAAGAGAAAAAAAACACACTATTTCATTAACACACTAACATTGCCAAATATATGTTTTACCTATGTTTATTGGTTTCAAAGTTTTGTACGTACCTTTTTTTCTTTCTATTTTTTAACATCTGCAGCACTAAGAGCCCTCATGCTCAGACATTTTGCCTCAGAGTGTTACATTCTGCCGCATGGAAGAATCGTCTGTGCCTGTAAATCTTTTTTGTTGTTGTTGTTGTTGTTGTTTGCACAATAGACGAATAACACAAATTACATTCTCTACCTTAAAAACATAAAATAAATTTGAATAACTTTTACTTTATTTTTAGATATTTATATTTTGCAGGACTCCAGCGAGTAATTTCTTTCTCCCGCTCCGCTCCCTACGCACACATAAGTGTTTTCCCACCCCTACCAGCATTCAGCAATGACTTGTTGTGCACTCTGTTGTGTCAGGTGCAGCTCTCTAGGGTCACTAGTTGCAAGAATGCTGCAAGATGGTTGCCAGGATGTTGCTATGCAATTGATAAGTTGTTCTGAGTGTTTTTTTAGCATGCTGATAAGCCATTTCTTAAGGCAATTCTGGGTGGTTGCAATGGGATTGCTAGTTGATTGCTAGGATGTTCTGAAGAAAATCTAGGGCAGGGGTGAGTACAGGGTGCAAGCACCAAATCTGGCTTTACGTAGTACATTTTTATGAAGTGTATACGTGACTGATGGGACTATTCTACAATTGCCTGAATTACTGCTCCACAAAGGTAGATCATTTTCTATCAGGCATTACAAAAACTTGATAAAGGCTGAGTATAGTTTTTGTACTTAGTATTGTATTAAAATGAACACACTGAGGTAGCATTTCCATAGCACAAACACGATGAGTTACACACTTACTTTCAATCCTTGGGGTTAGGGCTTTCAAATCACTAACCCTAAGAATGAGCAATAGTAACAGTGATTCTTGCCTTAGAAAATACCATTATAATAGATATTATGCATATGACTTTCCAACATGCTCACAAGCCTGACCGACAGTCCTGGTAGTGAAAGAACAGTATGATGTAAGAGCTAATGTGTTTGGAAACTGAGATTGATTAAAGGAGCAGTGATCTCTCTGAAGATCAGCTCGTGACCATTATGACAACTTCACTTCACATTTGCGCATTATTCCCCAGCACCAGCGCACATCAATTGATGCCTTGTCCAATTGGCTCTCATGTCGTCTATTAGCATGCTGCATCCTGATCCTTTTCTCTTTAATCTCTCTTCGTGTTTTTATCGACTGGAGTATTGATTTGATGTTCAGGAGTGTGCTTTCATCTTTCAGAGCTCAGAATGCAACAGTGGGGTTGTGTTATGTGTGTTATGGGCTGTATTTGAATACTTTCAAGTTGACGATGAGGTACGAGATATACACAGCCGCGAGATTCAAGCTGTACTGCCATGCAAAGGCAAACGCAGTAACTACATATTTAGTCAAATTTGAGTTATGACTGAAATCAGGTCTCTTAGATAAGGGGTTTAAAGTCTTAAACAGTGAGACCCCTCTTTGAAAAAAAATTTCCGAGGCATTTCTTTGTGTTTCTTGTCTTGTTTTCCTGTAAACTTAAAACCAGATATATTTACTTGACGAGCAAAATGGCAAAATACATTTCATTATATTTTCTAGGAGGGTTTTACTTTATTATTCTATTTACAATTTTAAAATTCCCTGATTTTTTTTACGTTTTCCATGACCGTGGGAACCCTGGCATAACCATCACATGCCAGATCATGTGCACTATGCGGCAGGCCATGTTTTCAAATGAAGATGAGTTTGTGAATCCTCACAATAATCAGAGAATGCTCAGAATCATAAACCTGCACTTGTAATTCATTTGTGAATTCCATGTTATGTAAGAGATAGTGTTTTCACTATGTTTCATTTGTGCCTGCTGAGAGCGTTATTGATTTGCATGCATATCTGTGTTGCTGGAGCTCATGATTCAGTACAGCAATTATGTAAACCAGGTAATGGTGCAAACACTCACAAAAACAGTGGATGCAGCAGACAACCACTATTTGGCTTGGTGATATGCAAGAAATATGTTGACGATATTTGTATTAAAAAAATGTCATGATATCTGATTACATCGTCAAAGACAACACGATTCTTCCAAACTGTTTGCAGAAGACTGAACCAGAAAAGAAAGAGTGAGAACTCTTTACATGTGCGTGTTCCATGAGACACGCTCCCACTGCACGCCTCTGAATTAACAGCCTAGAGACGCGCATTGACGGCTTTTTTCATCTGTTCTTTACAATATAATAAAGCGTGTTTTTTCAAGCGTGTGTCTAACAGCACTTCTTGTCATGTGTCATTCTGAGGAGTCTTACAGTTAGCCAACCACAGTGACGGGTATATCAGTAAAATTACCCACCATGCGCATGATATAGGCAACCTGAATATGGCGGGTGCTAATTTCAATCCCTCGGCCACTATTTCATATATTTGTCGACTTCCCAGCTCCATGTTTTTGTCATTTCCTGATATTGTCGATCATCATCTGTCAATGACTGTCGCAATCAGCATCAGGATGTTTGTTTAACATCGTCGATATCCGATTACATACTTTACTGTGAATATACAGTATCACTGCACCACTGCTATCCAGAATAAGATGCAGGGTTTTGTGTTCAAATACAGCACGCAAAAGTGGCACAACTGTTTCATGAATTCATTCTCTGAACATCTAATCTGTAAGGATCAGGGTTGTATGGATGTGGTCAGCCTGTCTCAATGAGGGTGGTATCAAGCAAAGCGAGCAATTCGAGAAATACAATAAAAACTCCAGGGCCCTTTTGCACACTGCCTGTATGGACAGCAGGTCGAAGAGCGCTGCAGAGAGAATTGGATGCGACCCTCCCCTGTTGTCATACCATCCCCGTTCGGCACATTGTATCCGATTTGTCCTGTGGTCAGACGTACTGTTTGATGATGATTTGTAATGTAAATATGTGGTTTCCTATGAAAGCGCAATCTCCTCCAAGGGGACCCGGCTGGGCCCTGCCTGCCTCTGCATCCCATAATTGCCAGTGACTACCCGACTTCCACGAGCAGCAAACCGGAGCCAAGACGCTAATGGAGAGCAGCTCCCTGCCAGTAAACGTCTCTCTGTCACATGGATCCGCAGGCAGAGCCTCTCATGTGCAACATACACTGCGTTTCATTGATGGCCAACAGCAACATGGGCAAGAGCAGCGTGCGGAACTGTGGCCAAGGCTTCTCCCGCAGTGAGTCACTGCCTCTGCAGGCATATCTAATGCGCTCCTCACTAAGTATAAGTCATATGGACAGAGCCGATCTTCCAGCATCTGCCGTAAGAATAAACACTTCCCCCAATGCATCACAATCGGGCGCAACACTTCTACGACACGCTAGCCAAGAGCAGCAAAATCAAAGCTACTTTGTGTTAAAAGTTTTTCAGCTAGAATGTTTTCAAATTCATAGATAATCATGTTTTACAGGAATAGTTCACATAAAAATGATAATTCTCTCATCATTTAGTCACCCTCATGCCATCTTAAACTCGTATTACTTTTTTTTCACTTCCGCAGAACACAAACAAAGGTTTTGTGAAGGAGATATGATGTCTGTTTTGACATCCAATGCAAGAAAATGGGGTCCAACACTTTTAACATCAAAAAGAATAAAGATAATCCATTGGTACTGAGTGGTTTAATATATGTCTTCTGAAGCGGCACAATCAGTTTTGGGTGAGAACGGACCAAAATGTAACTCCTTTTTCACTACATATTAGTGCCCGACCAATTTATCGGTCTTAGCCTTTCACAGATATATCGTATAGTCGTATATTTTTTCTGATATGCTCAGATATTAAAACTTTTTTACAGAAAATATAATGCAGAAAACAATGCATGGGTGATTTAGAATTGGTGTCATAGCATAGTTTGTCCAGCAGAGCGCGCTCCGACTCCATTGTTTACAGAGCTGAGCTGACTGTGGTTCTGCAGACAGGGTGGAGTTAAGCAGTGTGGTGTTAAGCGGTGTCTTCTCAGTATATTACTAACTAGTTTGTGAAATACATACTGGAAAGTTAATAAACAATGACTCCATCATTTCTCTTTTCAGTATAACTAGTATAACATTAACCCTGTCCCTGACAACCATGTCACATGTTTATCACGTGTGTTTGCTGTTAGCCAGCTATAGTTTGTCAGTCCAGTCAGTAATATAGCAGATTGAAATGTAAACATCAGAGCATCTTTTTGCAGCTCAGCAGACAACGGTGCAGAGGTGGATTGTGTCTGTTGAGTGTTGATTTCACGCTACATTGTTACTTAGTTGGTGAGACGTAATGCTGGAAAGAAAATAAACAACATCCATCTAAAACAGTTTGGTGAATACGTGTTTACACATTAGCTTCCACTCAGCTAACTAGCTAACAACATAGCTACTTTCATTGCTTTTCAGCTGAGTGGAAGCTAATGTGTAAACACGTATTCACCAAACTGTTTTGTTCAGGATTCGCAGTTTGGTGCCACCTTCAACTGAACAATGGTGTAACAATGCTGCCGCTGTTTATCTCCTGACTTGGCAGCAGCGAAACAAGTTATTGTTAATGTTTGTTTTGTTATACATTAACAGCTAAATATTGCTGATGATGTTTTGATAAGCAAGAAAACTGTACTTCAGTACAATTTAGAGGTACTTGTAATTTACTTGAGTATTAGCATGGCGTTTTCTATTACTTTATACTTCCACTCCACTACATTTCAGAGGGAAATATTGTACTTTTTCCCAATGTTGACAATGTATAATAATAATGTCAAATATTCTTTGATAAAAATATGTTTAAGAAAGTAGCTTGCTGAGTACCTTTGCATATTCATATCGGTGCAAAATCGGTGCACAATCCACATAGAAAAGGTCTGTTTTCATTCCAGCTCAAAAATGAACTATATCGGCCACCCTATTGGTAATCAGTGAATATCCCCCTTCTAAAATCTGTATCCGTATCAGTCTCAAAAATCCCATATCGGTTGGGCTCTACTACAAATATTGACATCTGCAGTCTCCTTGGCAGGATCATGAGAGAAGCTTGATTACACTTCCTTGTGCCTTTTTGTGTTCCACAGAAGATTTTTTATTTTTTTTCAGAGCCGTAACCTAGCGGGCTGTGCTCATGACGTAATGTTGATGCATTGCAGGTGACCCGATTTCGAGTCCTGGCTCGTGAGGTCCTTTCCCAATCCCATTCCCTTTCTTCTCCTTCTCATTTTCTTTCACCTCTCTTCTTTCCCTATCCATTAAAAAGCCAAAAGGCCATAAAAAAAATTTAAATAATGAGAGATTTACAATTTTTTGGTAAACTATTACTTTAATATTCCTTCATATATGCAGAAAAGTGGGGTAATACATAAGCTATGTGTTTCTATGATCATGTGTGTCTCCATGACTTGCTACCAATATTATATAATAAAATGTCATGTTTGGTAAAAAAGTACAAGAAAACTGACTATGAATATAGTGGTAGAGTGTTATGATATTTGCTAGCTAAGGCAGTTGCACTGATCTTCAACACTGTAACACTCAACCACAAAACATTTTGTATTTAAGAGGTTTGACAAAGATTATTAACTATTTTATTACATTTAAATTGTTTTTTAAATTAACTATTTTATTTACAAACAACATTATAAATTATGTATATGAGTATTTCTTCAACTTCAGGCCATTTCATGTCCGAGGGGTTTATTTTCATTAACAGATTTCAATGTTTTGTTTTGTTATTGCTCATTACTAGGTATTCATCATTTATTTTTGGTCATTTTCAAATACATTTTATGTACAGATTTTTCTGTCCTAGTCCTAGACCCAGACATTTAATGTCAAATCCATTATAAAAATACAAATTATTACATGTTTATAACTTTTATAATGTTTATAACACAGAGAGAAATAAACATAAACCAGTTCAGTATTTATTGTATGAAAATTATTTCTATCAATTAGTCCAAAATTACGACGTCATTTTCACCACACCAAACAAATTTGCCCCCAATAATTTTTTTGTATAATAATTATTATAATTTTTTTTTTTAAAGTTAGTGTACTTGTAAATGGAGTCGACACATGTGTAGTGAAGAGCATGCCTGCAATGAAATTTGAGACAAGTGATGTTTGAAGAAAATAAGCAGTTATGAGCAGAACATTTTACTGGGCGTCATTCCCAATGAAGTTGTCATTTTGCTAAAAAATGCAAAAAGTATGAAAATATTATTTAATTGTGTGAATTTCAGATACATACAATGTTAGCGATGAAATTATTATTTGCAAGACAAAAAATGTGGACATTTTATTTATTAAAAATGTATTTTCCATAATTGTCATTTCCACCAAAGATACTAATACACACAATACAGAATTTGAGATGCGCTGGATATGACACAGTAATGATATGATTGAAATGACTTTCAGAAAAAAAATGACAAATCTCATGTGTTGCCTGTATTGTACAGTGTTGGACATTGTTAGTAGACAAATAAAAATAACTATCAAGAGTGTGAAAAATGTTTTAACAAGAATTTACTTCCTATAAATCTCTAGTGGGTTGAAATAATGTAGTGCTTTAGGGTTAGTACTGATAAATAACTATTAGTACGTCATAAGGCTGTAACTATGTTCAGTATTGGGGTTATTGATTAAAAATCTGCCATTTGAAAAACTAAATTTATTGACCACAAATCTGAATACTGGGGATGCATCATCTATGGAACTTTTTAAATAAAAAAAAAAATATAAAAAAATAATACCAATAATATATTGTTAAAAATTTCTTGAGTATGTCTCCACTTACATTGTACATGTAAAATAATTGAAAATAATTCACTCATTAAAGAACAACAATTGCTGCGCTTTAACAGAACCATACTACACGTGAGACCGCATTGAAGGTTATCGAGTCTTTAAAAAGTTTCCATCTTGTTGCCTTTGCAGGACTGCTTTGTTTTTCAGGTGAGGAGAAAAGGCCCAGGCTGGCCTCATTTTCCATGGTAAACCACAAGACTTTACCCTGCACAACTGTACTCAAACATCAAACATACACAAAGCCTTGAGCAACCAAAGAAGGCCTACCAAAGCAAACCCATCCACCCTTTACAACCCCACAATCTCTAGCAGAAGAACATGATGGACTTTCACAACTGTCAAAATGCAGACAACAACTGGACCCTCGTTGTGGACACGACTCCAACATACAGCATACAATACTCAGTCAATGTCTCTTTCTTTCATCAGAAAGACTGAGCAGTTACAGAACATTTGCTAGAAGAATATATAGCCTAATTAAAAGCAGAATTTGCCATAAATTAACAAAGAATACATATCTGAAATGATCGAGGCTCTGGTTTAAATCAGGAACAAATACTGTCATTTTTTCAATCTGACACATTTGGTCTTTAAACCTCAGAACACGTACAGACTGCAAGATGACAGCAGCAATCGCTATGAGAGTCCCACCACAGAAAGCTCTGTGTCTGGAATGATCTCATCCTGCTTCATGGTGCAGCTGTAAATCTCACCCACATTTGTTAGGAGATGAAGTGAATCACCCATAAAACAACATGGAGTCTCCACAGCACTTCAATTCTTGAGGAAGACCATTCAAACCACGTTGAACTTTTATTCATGATATGACATCTGTGGATCATCTCAAAGCTGCAGATTTCCCTCTTTTCCTCCCTGTATCTTATGCCATTTTTCTTTCTTAATGAAGCAACTACACTATTAAAAATACAACTTCTTCAATCAACCTCTTGGGTTCATCAAAGAGTCCTCTTCTTAGCGCTAATTATTTTCGTCGATTGACATGAAGCTGAAAGAAAAAAGGGAACTACTGTCTTAAGGCACGATCACATTTACCTTTGCATGGCGAAAATCGCAGGCAAAGAAGGCATTGGCAGATGTTGAGCGCATGTGAAACCATAAAAATCAAACTGCCAAGCAGCCTCTTTTTAATGCTGCACTATTTATTCTGGGAGAGTTAAGTTATAAAGAAACTCGAGGCTAAAATGATATCCTTGTCCATTGTCAATATTAAGTGTAACTGTGTATGAAGCACCGCCCACATAGAGGTCAAGGCCAAACCAAGCAACTTCCTATTGGTCAACGTGGTGAATTCGTCTGACAAAGTTCAACAAACTTGAACTCCACGCAAAAAATTCTACGGAAATTCTTTGCCACAAAAAGTCCATTGCACGAATTCCAAGATCACTGGACCTGGATGACCACACCATCATGGCATGAAAGGAACTTACGAATGTTGTCCTACAGAAGCTTGTTTAAACTTGTGTATTTTAGAAAGACCAAAATCTCAAAAACGGTTGGTTATGATCAAAGAACGTATTTCAAATCATCAATAAAATCTGACAATACTGGTATTATAAAATGTGATTCTTAACCTTATAATACGAAGAAGAAAAGAATTCCGGCGTGTATAGCTAATGCGCGTTCTAGAGTTGATTGACAGGTGATGTCTGTATCTAAAAGGAGATTGGCTCTTTTAACTGTAAACGGGACTTCCTTTCTACATTAGTTGACCATTGGGCGCTTAGAGCTCCTTGGTTGAGCGTTCCCATTTCTCCCATTCATTTTAATAGAAGTGGCCAATCCCTGCTAAAACTGCAATCTCTGGCTAAACTTGTATTGAACCCAAAATATTCCTTTAAAAAGGTTCTGCCACAGGAAATTAAAAAGATGCTACTTTCATTATACAAACCTACAAAAGGTTTTCCTAAAGCATCAGTCTGTAAAACCTTTCTGGAGCCTTTCTTTTTAAGAGTGTACTCTGTTTTGCACCTAATTTAAGGTTTGTTGGATGTGAAGAGTTTGCAGGAGTGGTGCTCCAGTCTTTGGGTTCTTAGTTTGCTTCACAGTTCCACAGTTGTGAAAGAGTTAAAGAAGAAAACAGAGCGTCTTTGACTGTTTAAAGTCGTTCACAGCAAGGTGCACCAGGTGCACCGCGTGGTTACCAGCCTGTGTGTTTACTGCTGACTCTCTTCCGCAAGAACGCAGCTTCACACAGTGTTTACTCCACACCCAACCTCTTCCACCTCCTCCACCTCCATCAGATAAGACACAGCCAGAGAGAGAGATGGGGTGAACACTTTTCTCCTTCTTCAACAACTTCTGCTGAAGTGTTTGCATTGTAGTAAAAGTGCAGTTGCACAAATACTCACGATGATAACCACAGCACACCTCACCTTCACTCTACTCTCACAGAGAGAGAAACCTCGCTCTGGCACTGATATCACTGAACACAGGATGTAGGATGTATGTCAGTGGTGCCGCCACACACATAGCTCAGTTACACGTGTGTGTATGTGCGTACTGATGAAAACAAACACTCACACACACTTCTTAACTTACAGAACACCTTCAACAATTGGTAACCTTTGACAAATACAAACAATTATTGTTCTACAACATGATAGTAGGAGTAAAAAACAACTTAAATACACACTCTGAATGCAGAAACGGGGGGTTTCCCAGAAAATCGTTGAACTGTACCCTGGGACTTCACAAAAGAAAAAAGGGCTGAGACTTGCTTTTATGTTCGTCATTAAAAAGTAATGCTTTTTAGCCTTTTACTTTTTTCTTCTTTGAGAGCCAAGAAGACCTTGTTCGCGGTCCTATAGGCAGAGAACTATTTTTAGCAGGCACATGCTTTCCAGTTGGCTGTAGACGATCATAAGGGAGCAAAAACCACATTGAAAACCACGTTCCATAACATCTTAAAGGGAACAACCAGAAAATCTGGGATGTCCCTTCTTTTAAGTGATCACTTTGTGGTAAAGCCCCAATGTTTCCCCTCCAGCTGAAATTAACTTCTCTATTTCCAGAGGCCGCAGGTATAGTGCTCAGATACTCAGACGTCACCTAACAAACATTGTCTTTTGAGATTACAAACTACGCTACATGTTCTACAAAATCTTATGTTGAAAAGAGAAAAGAAGTAACTTAAAATACAGGAGCACAAAGAAGCCAAATGCTATGGGATTTGCCATGGCTTTGATGATGATGCTCCCAGGTTTACAGTGCTCATCTCATGGAGATGTTTAAGCGGAAACACAGCAAGATCAGACTCATCTTTTGTCTCCTTTCATACTTGTCTTTAGGCTATAGTTGACCTAAAATTACAATTCTAGTAGTGGTCGACCAACTTTTGGAACTATCGTTATCATAAATATACAAAAATTCTTGTTTTTATTTACTCACCCTCATGTCGATGCAAACCGGTTTGACTTTCTATCTTCTGTGGAACAGAAAAGTAAAACCGATCTTTACACTGCTATTACCACTAAGGATGTGTACGAGTAATGAACTATTGAGTACCGATGGTTCGGCCGCGAAACGTGCCGAATGTGTCGCGATAGGCAACAATGAGCCGCCACGTTATGCAGAACGGACAACAAAATGGCGCCGCTATATGCAGAAAAGTACAGCCCACCCCCTCCCAGTCCAGCCCTGGCACCAGCTGTCTTATGGAGAAAAGGAAATGTGAACCGGTACAAGAAACTTGGAAGTTTATCAGACCACTATGTGCGTTAAGTATCTGAACATGGGCAGCACATGGGCCTTTATGTAGATATAGAGTTTATATATGTGCATTACACTAATACCGTCAGTACTGGTTTCTATGTAAGCTACAGTAAATCTTTTTCTAACGTCAAATTCATACACTGTGTTTGATATTTCTTGGAGTCCTGCAGCAACCCTACAACTACACCTATTCTTACCCATAAACCTAATCGTAACCCTACCCCTACCTAACCTTAACCACAAAGATTAAAACTATTAAAAAAAAATGTAATTATTAAATATACCGCAACTTAAAAAATCTATAGTATACGATGTGAGGAAAACGAAGAGGAGAAGAAACAATATTAAGCTAATAAGCTTAGCTTGTATACGCCATATAACTGCGCACATTCACAGCACGGGTGCTATGACTGCTATGAGACACTGAACTTTCTCTTCAAGAGTTTAGACCATAAAGATGTCTTACACATGCGCACTTGACTTGCACATTCACTGTTATTGCTTTCACACAGTTAGAGAAATCAGGCTGTGCATGTTCAGTGCTCGCGCACTCTGCTGATGACCAGATTTGTGTCACATGATGCATCCTGTAAGCAGACGCTCAGTAATCAAATCTAACAATCAAAATGCAATGACACAACACAACAGACACAGAAGCCACGCTGATTCTAGTGCACAGCCGACAAAAAACAAGGCACGCAAGTGCGGCTCAGATGCAGAACAAGACAATAGCATTTAATTTACACAGAACCAAAATCTATAACCTAAACTTACCTAAAACTTTACATGGATAAATCATCAAAATTAGTAATTCTGTCATCCTTTATTCATCCTCATATTGTTCTAAAAGAGTATGACTTTCTTTCTTCTAGAACACAAGAGAGTATGTTGAGCAGAATGTTGACCTCAGTTATTATTCACTTTCAGTGTATGGCAAAAAAGAAAAGTTGCAATGAAAGTGAATGGTGATTGAAGTATACGTTGGTTAGACCTGAACACTAGGTTTGTCATTAGCAAAGTGCTCAAACACTAAACGTGTGCAGCCTGATTTTTCTAACCACACGTAATATGAACATGCAGTACGCGCATGCGCATATGCTTGGATTTATTTGCACTGATTAGTGGGTCCACAAGGTGGCAACACTCACAGTTGAGGCATTGCTGTCACAAAAGCGCTAGAAGATAATGTAATCACCACTGAACAACAGGAGGTGAAGGTGAAAACAAAAACATGTGTGAGGAGGTCAGGAGATACTTGCATTTTAATAACTTGAGTCAGACGGTTCATTTCTCACGGTTCAGTTCTCAAGGGCTTGTATCACTGTTTTAGGGTCATGGTTTCGGTACGGTTCGATATTTGCTATGTTCAGAAGAAAAATATATATCCTATATATAAGGCACCTTCATCAATGGAGTAGGGCAACATAACTTAATGACAATTAAAACCACAAGCATTTTAGTTATTGTTTCATGTATGTCTGAATTAAGCCTGTGCCTGCTTAAAAACGGAAGGGAGTGTTTGCAGTTTCGGCTCACCTGCGGATCTTTCTCCAGGTGATATCGATCCGCCACTCGCGTCGAACAATGTCAGCAAACAGTGCCAGTTTTGTCAACTTTTTTGACCATCGCTGTTGTAATTGACTACAAAAAGAAAATGTTCCCAGATAGGAGACTTGAATAACGCAGAGGGCTTCTCTATCAGTTGCTTGTTTCACCATATTGTTATTTTTTACCGAGAACCGTTACACCCCTAATAAAGACATATTCATGGGTCTAATGGCACTTTTCCACTGCACGTTACGGTTCGACTTGACTCGATTCGCTTTACTTTTCTGAGCTTTCTTTTCCACTGCTGTTTAGTGTCACCTCAATGAGGGTGGGATTGTAGGCTGATCGTAATAGTTGCGTGGCCTCTACTGCCGTGACATCATCTTAAACGTGACACAAACATTACTGACCATAAACAATAACACAACCGCTAGCTGTTAGCTACTAGCTCACTGTGATGCATAAAGCACATGGTGATTTTACTCAAGTGTAACAGATAAACTGGCCTGGTTGTTTTAGAATCAATCTTTCCAGTAGTTGGTCAACTAAATAAAGTGAAGCTTTCAAGCAGAGTATAGAGTTAATGTAACAAAACGTACCATCCTCCATCGTGGACCCCAGCCATGGCTGAGTCCAGGGCACTCTCCCTCCCATTGTTCACCGGTCTAGATAGCGTCCATTTGGTCGAACCACTTCCACTTTTCCTTGATGGGTCTGTAGTTACTTTTAAGTTTTATTTTTACTTTTCCCTACACTGTTGGTAGGTCCGGTGGTAGCCGTGTGCGGCCAACAGCTGAGACACTTCCTGAAAGACTTTCGTTCATCACTAATGAGAGGAAGGTCTGCACCTCGTTTATTGACCACAGCGTGGTTTTGCACACAGCCATTTCTTTTTACAATTCAAAAGTCACATGAACAAATTATACTACTATCACTGTTGCTAACTTTAAATTTAGCGGGATGATGTCCAGTGTCGCAAATCTAGTGATGCTGGTAGTGACGATTCTCTCTGACCAATCAGTGATCAGCAGGGTTTTGACGTCTTATTTAGTATAGGCTCGCTTGGAACCTCGAGTCGAGCTGTACTGTACAGTGGAAAAGCCCCATAAGCTCCTGAAGAGAAAAAGTCCAGTCTCTCAATCAGAGCGTGCATCCGCCAATCACCTGTGTATGCATGCACAGACAAATGAAGTAGCTACTGTATACTTTGAAAGGCTAGCGTTTGACTGTACACAGACACTAAGCATTCACGTCAAAACCGAAGTATACTTTGGTGTACCGTAAGAGCGTAATTATCACACATGTTTTCAATAAAATGTCCTTATCATATTTTATTCTCAAATGAACAAATAAGAAATTATATTTAGCATGTAGAAAATGAAACCTATTTTAGTGCTATTAATTATTATTTTCATAACAGTTAAGCACATTTAACCCCTAATTCTCATTTCCACAATGCAAACAAAAAGATGGTCATTCTGATATTCTCATTACCAGAACTTGAATGTAAAAACATATATTAAATTGTAAAGTAGTTATACATCAAAGAAGTACCCCCTTGGAACTGCATTTCATTTTCACACATTCTAATTAAGAAAAAAATTATTGTTAAACAGCATTGTTTTTATTGTAATAAGGTAAAAAAATATGACTGTTAAAATGGTCATGAAAATCAACACTGAATAGCTACAATGGGAACAGCAAAAGTAAAACCGGATATTTTACGTTCATTTATGGAAATTAGGGGGTAAATGCGCTAAATTGTCCTGGAAAAAATTTCGCAATACAAAAATGATCATAAATGTGTGCTCCATTTTGTTGAAATACCATACATTTTTGTATTGATTTGGGATTAAATATGACTGGGCCATTTTCTTGACAAGTTTTGTGAGAACCACCGAAGAATAACAATCAAATGGGTTTGAAAAATAATTTAACACTACACTTTTTCTGCCTTGCAAGCACTATTTCCTTCAGAAAATGCAAATTGCTCTTTGTCTTACTGAGGCCTTGTCCACCTATAAACAGTTTGACACACAATCAGAGCAAAATAACAGGAACTATGAATTGTGGGACACATGTTGAGCTGGTCCCACAAGAGTCTGTGCTGCACTTCCCACTGCCGGGGTCAGCCAACGCCCCCAGCACCCCGAATTAGTGCCGGGCCAGACCTACTGGAGCCTCAGCAGCCACATGGGGCGGCACACATGGGTGTGATCACAGCAGCCTAATCCCGCTCGCATCTGATACCCATCTACCAACAGCACGACTGCCACAGCTGGGTACAGCCCAACAACACGCACACACATACACACACAGAAACATGCATGCATGTAAAAACATGTGTGAAAGTCCATGTTATCACGGAACACCCTGTTATGTACCCTTAAGACACTTTGTTCTAAATGATTGTGCTCAAAACAAGAGTGACACATATAAGGAATATATTAAAAGGAGATGTTCAGCATAATGTTAGCCTCAGTTACCATTTGATTTCAATGCATCTTTTCTTCCATTTAGTGAAAGTGAATGGTGAATGAGGCAGTCAGACAAATCCTGCCTAACATCTAACATGTTCCAAAGGAAGAAAGGAAGTCATATGCGTTTAGTGAATAAATAATAATAGAATTTCCATTTTTGGGAGAACTATCGCTTATATAGTGCAGCAACATGAAGGAAAACAAAGAAATTACCAAATGCGTTTTACCAATACGTATTTCCCCCATTAAAGTCAACTAGATTTTTCCATTTTCCAAAGAAAAAATTACTGCTCAATAAGTTGTAAGATCTGAGGTGTAGCACAAATGGTGCTGGACAAGTAACATGAAGTTTAATACTAGGATTAGGTAAAAATAATGATTTTTCTTTTGATTTTAAAATGTATTTCAGTTTTGGTTATGTTGATTATTATATCTGTTAAATGGCAACTGTACTGCATAGTTTGGGCCATGAAATAAAAAATGTTAATAAATACCTTCACAATTTACCAAGTTAGAAGATTCCCTGTATTATTTACAGCACTAGCTGAGAGACAATTTCTTTCATATGTAAGAAAAATAAACATTTTATAACACATTGAATGGCTAGATTGGCCTGATTGACTGTTTGCAAGATGTACCAGTAAGGGGGAAAATGAAAATATTTTCATTTATTCAAATATTTTTGGGGTGAATGCCACATTTGTTTATGACATCACTGCAATGATTACATCAGAATAGCGACCTTCATCATTAAACATTGCTTCCTGTTCCCAACCCCTGAGCCTTTCAATGCCCAGACTGGAGTCTCTTCCCACCCTGACACCTCACAAATGGGCCTGGGGGAAGGGACTTCCACACACCTGGGTGAGAACGAGCCATCAGTCACCAGAGACCCCTGGTCTCCTCGAAATCATCCACTGTTGTTTTTCAGGAAGATAAAATAGTGTCTTAGATCATAAATGCGTCATTGACTGTGTGTTGACTGACATCAATGACTGTCAGAAAGTGTTGGTTGCCTTGAGGTGGGGGATTTTCTTTCACTTTTACTGTGCTTTTGTGAAGATGAGTGGCAGGCTGATTCATTAAGAGAACGTCTTTTGACGAAAAGAGGTACAGTAGCACAAACAGAGATAAGCAGAATATGAGCAAGGCATCGGTTTGAAGCTGAAACAAAAGTCTCAATGTGATAAAAACTGAAAAAGGGGACAAATCCTCAGCCTGTAGACTAGAGTCAACAGTGGGAGTCTTTCAATAAATCTTGCAAGAAATTATGATTGAAATTATGAGGGGTCCTACATCAATCCTCCAGTTTGGTTGATCAGTATCCTTTGGTTAATGAACTGCTGGTTTAACTCTAGCACATGTCCGTAAACAAGCTCGATCCAGACGATGTTTAGTGACACATCCCAATCTCCTACTTGTTAACACTTGACAGACAAACGGCAATGGTTGCTGAAGTTTATTGGGAGTTGGGGGGTAAATTTAGCCCCTTTTTACTCAGTCAGAAAGCCAGCTCCCAATCTGGAACCGTTTCGTGCATTTCCACTGCAGAAAAGGCGATTCCAGGCCGGAACAACTGCCTTTGCAGTGGATTTTTTTTTCATATTTATGTACTAATTAGAGATGCCACAATGTTTTTGACAGTTAGATTACCATCTGAGAAAAAATTTGGGTTAACTGGTTTTATGATTGTTTGCCAATTTTCATATTTTGCAACAGCACTGTGGCAATAAAGTTCACAATTGAATGTGTTAGTGGATGCGTTTCATAGGGATATACTGTATGGATGCGCAGCCTTAAAATAGGAAAACCAATAAATACACAGCAAAAATAGAAGTTATATAATAAGAGATGCTCCAACATAGGGCACAAGACCACTTATGCACAGAATGATGTGCTTCAATGTAAACGGAGTGCTTGTAAATGCTTCAAAAGTGCTAGTTGTAAGATTATTGTGGGGGCGCACCATGTAGTTCATGGCATCCAACCGTTTTTTCTTCTGCAACAGTTTATTAAAGCAATCCGCTGTCTGTCAGACACCCCACTATAATGAATTGGCAAATGACTTGGCAGCTGTAATGTATAACATCATGCAGATATGGGTCAGGAGCTTCAGTTAATGTTCACATCAACCATCAGAATGGGGAAAAAATTTTGATCTCAGTGATTTAGATGATTTTTGGTGCCAGACAGCCTGGCTTTTGTATTTCTGTACGTTTTTCTGGATTTTTACTTTTTTATTAAGAGAATGGTGCGAATAACAAAAAACATCCAGCAAGCGGCACTTCTGTGGGAGAAAACTGCTTGTTAATGACCATGAGAATGACCAGACTGGACCAGTCTGGCCATTCTCATGGTCATTAACATTTCATACCGTTAATGGGAGCAGAATTGCATTCAACATGTTTGTTAACCTTCAAGAATGAATTAAAGATGACTTGTTTGCTTCCAAGTATACTCCAGAGGGTAAGCTACCTTTAAAGTACACTCAGTTTAGGATTTAATCATACAGAAGTTTTGTGAACTCATTTAAAAAATGTTTTTTACCAATTTCATCATCTTCAGCTGATGTTTGACTTCACTGAAAGACTTTCTTGTGACGCTCCACACTACACCTCAGTAGGTGGCGGTAATGCACCATAAGATGGATTGCCAGCACCAATAAACCTCACAAGAAGAAGAAACACTTTCTTGCCTGTGACATCCCTATGGATCATGACATTTCTTTTTTTACTAAATACTACATCAATAAACAGCAATGGTTATATTTTCAGTCAAAATCTGTATTGTATTGTCAGTGCTTTCTCGTTTGGTACACAACGATATTAAATTAGCTAGCTAGCAGCTACTGAGCCTCATTGCTGGTTTCATGACAGCAGGGATATCTGCTAATTCATCCTAACCGGCTGATTTCATGAGAGGGATTCAGTTAGCTAGATGTTTTTAACTTTGCAGAACTGCTTGCGTTTAAAGCAAGGTGTACCAGATTTGATCATCTAGATATAGAACATTTTGAAAATTACTCAAAAGTTAATCATCAATATTGAAAATGTATAGATATCCTTTTATCGCCCAGCCCTAAGCTCCAGCCACTTTATTTATACTTTGTCCTTGTTAGATATTCGATCTGAGACATTTTTTAAATACCAGAAACCATATGATTTTCGATTCCGTTAAGGATTCCTGAACCAGCAAATATCCACCAATGCTGATGGAACATTTCCTGATGCGCTATTTAGTGATAGTGCTCCTTGACTGAATCTACAGCATGAAACATTCAGCTTGACCAATGTAGTGGATTCCCAAACAGAAAGAAAACAGCGTGTCCAGTGTAGTCCAAATTGTGATCAAATAACTCTTATGAGCCAGTTCTTTGGAATTCAAAGCACAACCAGTCCATTTCCCAGATGAATAGGAGTTAGGATCCATTATCAAATTGCATTTATGTCTCTAAATTGTCTGTGTAAACATGTTTTTACATAAATAGTTTTACATTTAATTTTGATATCTGTTGAAATCTAAAATCATCTCATCACTTGGCAGCATACTGCTGAGGGGAGTAAATGCTAAAAGAACTAGAATCAAGGTTCCAACTCTTTTTAAGGAACAATTTTCAGGACATTTCCAGGACATTTTATGTGCCTAGCGGGTGTAACATTTAAAAAAAAACACACAAGAGGTCATGATGTATATTGATGTCATTGAATGGCTATTTTTTCTGAATTCATTACACACATTCATTGTGAAGCGTGCAGCACATGCAGATTATAAATGTAATTAAATCGCAGGCTTTTGCAGTTTAATAATCACACTTGGACATATCGCAATTTTAATTTGATTATTTGTGCATTCAAACTAGGAATGTGCAAAACTACCATTTTTCATAATCGACTTGTCAGTGGGTTGTCTGAACTAGTTGACAAGTCTGTGTTAAGGAACCAATAAAACTTTAATTTGTCTCTTAGCCTCACTGTTAAGTGCAACAAGCTATCATCACGCAAAGCGCTCTTCAAGAAGTGCTGTCTCAATTCATTTGAGAATTGCATCTGCCATTAAAACAACCATCACTAAAAATAGAAATGTTAGTAGTCAAACCTACTAATCGACTACCTGGCACATAATTTAACATAATCTAATTTAAACATTCTTTTTCATCCTAAATGTCAAATTCTTAGACAGTTCGCGCTTTATAGCTAATGTCATTTATTATAGTTAGACTAAATGATTATTTTCCAGGACATTTAGGTATTTTTCTAATTTTCAATGACTTTTCCACGACTGGAAAACTGCATTGCAAAATTCCAGGTTTTACAGGATGCGTGGGAACCCTGTATTTCTTATTTCCAAATAATGTTTCCTCAAAAGTACTACAAGAATCATTAATAGAATGGTTAAGGAACCGGAATCGTTAGATTCCCATACCAATCATTTAATAGATTTTATTTTACAAGACAATGAAACAAATTACTACTGTTAATACCTTGTTTGTGGGCAGGTTATATAGTAACATAGTCAGTCAAGTCGTTCGGCAAAACATCAGCACCAATTCAGCTAAAAAAGCCGTACATAACAGTTGACTTTTAACCTGATAAAGTTTTTCCTCTTATTTATGCAAGAAAAATTTGAACAGCCCTAATTGGGCGACTTCAGGGGCTTGCAGTGGCATGTTAAAGCATAGCTATCAAAAGCTTTAAACACCTGTCTCCTTCTCTCTCTTGCAGCGGAACAAGACTGCACCAATAATTATAGCTATAAACATCTGAGGGGATCGGACACATTTTGATAATTTCACAAATATTTCCGGCTCCATAAATAGCTGTGTAGGCTTGCTTTAAATAGCCTCACTTCAAAGACTAGTGAAATAGGTTCTCTTTTCAATAGCTGTATTTCAATATGAGGGCCAACTTGTTGCCTGATGTCATTTTTTACGAAAGTATTAAAGAGATAGGGCATGTGATCCATAGATCACATGGCTCTCGTTTGAATTATTTACTTTGGAGGAAGATGATTTATTTGCAATGAGACAAATATATAAGTCCTGATGGTGTTCAAGACTCTGGTATTCTAGTGACACATTGTGTAGTTATTGAAGTCACAGAATGGGTTAAAGAGCTTTCTTCTTAAAGAGGGTGTAATTCTGTGTTTGTTACTTATCATTGTCAGTCAGAGGGGCAAAGCGAGGGTCCCAGAGCTTCTTTAGATGGATTATAACACAAAGCCAGTCTTCATCTTTTGTTTACTTGAAGAATAAAGGCTAGTTGAACAAGCCCCGATCAACATAAGCTCACAAGAGTTTTAGCTGAACTCAATCTCTTGGTTTTTGGGAAAGAAATGGACAGAGTTTGGATATTTTACACTAAACATATAAACGGATTGGCGATTATATTGTAAAATCAGAAGGATTATATTTTCTGAGAATGTTTAAATGGTTAATCAGGCTTAGTTGTGCATTGTGGTTAAAAAATAGGTCTTTTACAGCGTCTTTCAATTGCAATCTAGTACAGCAGATCTACACAAAACAATGGGCTAACAAATGAACACAAATCTGTTAATGTCACTGAGACAGAGCACAATCCTTGGATTTGGAAGTCAACTAGAAGGCATCTCTTAAGATGTCACGCTTTCTCATCTCTGTGAAAAACTACTCAAAATCATTTGGGAAATGAGAGGATGATGTATAGGACATAAAAACTCAACTAAATAAGTCAAGGTCAGAAATTAACCATGGCTTGGGGGAAAAAATATGGAGGCAAATATAGATATTTTATATGTGTCATCTAACATTTGATATATTTCTTGATAATCAATTATATTCTACGTGTATCTAGTGACGGGTTTAGTGCCTTTGCAGACACTGCATTAGTTGTCAGATATATGTATTTGATGTCTGAAAAGATGTGCTGTTGAATTTTTAGCTAATATGAAATGGTTCATTTAGATGAATTGACTGAAATAAAGCATTTAACATTTTTGACACATTTTTGAATGGTTATAAGAAACATATACCCTCATAAAAGTAAAAATGCACCTGCAAATCAATTCCTGGTGGCAAATATAGCCCTTTTACTGTTATTGTTCAACATTTAAACCCTATTTGTCATGACAAAACGTTGAATGTAGAAGTCATTTCAGTAATAAGCGACATTCCAGATCATGCACCCTTAGCCAATATGTATTCAGATACGTTAGATTTGCTATCTATAATGTCTGTTTTAACTTGTATATATTGCACTTTACAGTAGATGTTGCTGCTGTATGACACCTGAATATCCCTTTGTGAATCTGCATCTTGGGAGAAGAAATATTCTCCCATAAGTTATTAAACAGCCTGATTCCCATATTAAAGAGTTTAAGTCAGAGATAAACTGCATGTACCACCCAACACACAAAAGATACAACTCATTATTCACTCTCAGAAAAAGGTCAAAAAAACTGTACATTTTGAAGTACAGCAGCCGTCCCTGGAATGGTACCCATGTTTTGGGTGTATATACGTACTCTTAAGGAGACGTAAAGGTACTGTCCAGGTGCATTTTTGTTCCAAAAGGGTCAAAACATATGCATGTACTTTTAAAGGTACACAATAGGTACTTATTAGGTACAATTATGCATCAAAACATAAATTTGAATGGCTCTTGTTCCTTAAAAAGTAAATTTTTTTCTGAGAGTGTAAAAAGTGGGACAAAAAAGTTAGAACTGTCACCTGTGTAATTATAACCTTATAACTACACCTACTAAAATGATATTATTCCACAGGTAACTCTACAATATGAACATTTTCAGGCGATTATATAAAGAAATAACTTCTTGGTTTTAGCCAGTAAAACATTTTCATTTGAAAACGTTTCAAGGACCCCCTCCTGTGTTCTACAATCAGGATTCAGTAGCTGTAAATACATTTTTTCTTAGCGATATTCACACGGTCACACTGATCGCTGTTTAAAAAAATGATCAAAAAAGACATCAGAATTGTGTAGCTACATTGTACATAAAACTAGTGTGAAAATACTTAAATGTGACACAAGTTGTTTTCCCATATTTGCCATCATATTATGTACTGAAGTAAATGTCCATGCAACTAGACACTAGGCAACTTTTACACAAACCGTAAATGCAGCGCACCGTTGATTTACATTGAAACATGCATGCATACTCACTCACACGCTCTTCCAGCACACACGCAAATACACACACAATTACATATTGGTAATCGTATTGTGTGACTATGATTTCTTCATATGACATAAAGTACCATGTCAGAATAGTAATCCAGGTGACAAAGGATATTAATATATGTCAAAACTGTGTTTCTGAAAAGTGTATGCATTGTTATAATCTCTGACACGTCTAAAGCAGTATATTAATGTCTTCTTCTAAGTTTGACATTAAAATCAAAGCGATGGTATCAAAGCGAGTGCAATTACAGTCCTATCGGCGGCCCAGCAAACTAAGCAGAACTTCATGAAGGTCTCCTGAGCTTAAAAACACACCTGGATTTCAAATGATAAAACAGCAACAGAGGAACAGCAATGAAACGAGAAGTGACAGAACTTACAGATGGTGAGACGGGCCCATTTGGTAGATATGGTTCAGGCAGCATCAGAAACGGGTATCCAGAATACGGAGTTTTGTACATTCCTCCATCTTGATGTTTTGGCACTGGATGTGTTAGACAGAGTTAGAGAGAGAGAGAGAGAGAGAGAGAGAGAGAGAGAGAAGCATAATACTTTCAAATTCTTTTAAAACTAGTAGTCAATATAAGGTCTTTGTGTGCAATTACCGAACAACTCTGTAAGGCTCTTCTATGCAAACCGAGGGAAACTATGTATCCACTATGTATTATGAGGGATAGTATGAGAATACTAAATAGTTTTGCTTCTGTTTTTTGTAAATGTTTTTATAACTCTCTTATAAATATGTAATGGTGAACAATCAAAGATCATCTACTAAGCAGTTTTAGGTCTGGAGCACAAATGAGGGAAATAGATCGAGAATACACTTCATCAAAACAACAACTCGACAGAATATTAATGATGCAGATTTCAGGTTTTCCCCCCTCAAAAAAAAAAAAGTCCATCAGTTAAACGTCACACTGCAAATGGCTGAGATTAATGTTTTTGATTAAAAGTGTATCAGCTTGAACACACACACACACACACACAAACACACACACACACACACACATTTATTTAGCTCTACTACTTACTACATACTAAATGGGAACGCAGGTTAGACTTCTATTTTGTCATATAATGCTAATTATAATAGCTTAAAACTAACCACATTTAGCACCAATAACTTAATTTATAAATAATATTTAGCTTTAAGGACATCCCCAAATGACCCAAAACGGACCATTTGTCAGATTTATTTAAATTCTGAGACAAAATTGTCCCTAAAGTACAGCGAAGTACACACATTCACACTGCTAATGTTTTAAAGCGACCCCTAAGACAAAAAACAACTTTAAGTACTTTCTTTATCAGTTTGAGGACGTCCACAAAGGGAGGTTTTTGATTGAGCTCACTAAATGTCGCTTAAGTAAAGCCCAGTAAACAAACACGCTTAGCAATCATTTATTTCTGGTTTTTACTAAGTTTATTGTAATGGGTACAGAATATTACAAACTCTTTGCCACACCTTTTTGCATTTTAACAATAACAACAACAACAAAACATTATTTATTTTATTTATGAATTGTTTGACCTTATACTAACGGTTTAGTCAGATTTAGCTAACTTCTGAGGGCAGTTTTGTCCCCAAACTGTAGCTAAGTACTCTCTCTCTCTCTCTATCTCTATCTCTCTCACACACACACACACGGTCTTACCGTCGTCCAGATGTTCTCGTTTATCAGTGTAAAGTCTCTGATCCTCCTGCTGACCTCTCCTGATCACCTGCTCATCACACACACATTATTTCACTCATATAGACACACATAACTCACATATAAACGTGTCCTGTAACATTTATAAGTTGAAAGTCTTACGGCAGAGTGTGAGTTCTGGCTGATCTCCGACTCGTTGACCAGAGATGATTTGAGATCAGCCAGGTCGCTCTCCGTGAACGCGCTTTCACGGATCTTCTCGTCGTGATCCCCTTCATCTTTAAACGCGATCATCTCATCATTCGCCCCGAGATCATCCCCCCCTCCACCGTTCAGCTGCGGCATATCAGACGCTGATCAACACGACAACTTTATCAATGGAGTTTGTGTCGTTGTCGCTGCTGTGGCCGCTTTGTGCGCTCGGAGGATCCGTTCACACGCGAGAGAGGAAAAGTTCGTTGTGCTCTGAGGATCCGCGCGACTTGAAAGTAACAAACACTCGTGCTTTAGAGCAGCGAAGATCAAAGGGACCGACGGGTGATTGACAGCTTCAATGAGCTGAGGGGGGTTCCGCTCTTAAAGGGACACGACACTATTATTCGTCTCCCTCACAACACTGAAACATGTTCACCTCGACATACCGCCTCTGTTTTTACTAACTAAGCTTTATTTGACAAAATAAAAAAGCAGTTTACAGAGTATATGATGTTACTCATTTTATGTTCCTTTATTAATTACTAATATAATTACAGAGTACCGCTAATGCAGCATAGTGTTACACGACATATACGACAAAGTACAGCATACTATACTATATTATACACTTTAATAATTCTATACATATTTCAACTTAACATTGATTTCAGCTCAACACTTTTACTGTGTTTGTACTTTTTCTGTGACACTGACACTTGACACTGATCTGGGTTACACATTACATTACACTGTCTATAACATGTTACTATAATTAACTACTAGTATATCAATAATACTAATAAAATGTGATAATAAGCAGTTACACGAATAATTACATATTAAGTGCATGTTCTAAATGTATTACTCAGTAGTTAAATAGCTATATGTGCACTATTATATAGGCTCTTATTAGATAATCATTATTCATCACTTTCAGGTTCTGTCTTCAATATAAGTTAAACTCAATTAACAGCATTTGTGGCATATTGTTGATTATCAAAAACAAACAAACAAACAAAAAATTGTCCCTCCTGCCTTGTCCTTTCCCCCTTATTAAAAAAACAGTAATGCTAATCAACGCGAAAATACACCGTTTATAAAATATAGCTACAAGATCTAAATATTATACATATTAAAGAAGCACTCAGTAATTTTTTTCTTCATTAAAAATGTGTAACTCCTAAAGACATGAATTGTATTTTTATAATATAATATATTAGTGATCATGAAGAAATCATGATCACTCACATTAAAATGAAGACTCCAGTCATATCAGTAACCTTATAAAAGCTGTTTTATTCTACATGGAGAGGGTCCACACATGGGAGCTGCCATGTTAGAGTCACATGATCAGCTGAATACTACTCTCTTAATCTCAGTAACTGTCCTGATATTTGACACTTTCACTCAATGATTAAAGTAATCATGTCTGACTGTGAATATTACATTTCTACAATGACATCTGAAACGTAAAACTATTGATTTTAAATGATGCTGCATCCAAACCGCTAGGTGTCAGTGTAAGTCCAAGATGACACATAGACGAAAGGGACCAGTTGAAATTAGTTTTTGTGGAAATTAACATTGTACCACAAACACTGGTAATTAAACCCGGAATATTGTGCTCTACACACTGAAACATCTATCCACATTTCAGCTTTACTGGGTAAAGCTTCACATTACAGTGTCTATTACATGTCAACATTAAGTAAGCCATAATATACAGTCATTATCACAAAATAAACCCTGAAAGGTGATTCGGGACCTGGCCCTAGGAGTTAAGCAGAGTTAACTGTATATCAACCTACATAGCAACTTACCAAATAGATACATAAATGGAGATGGTATATTGATTTGAGTAGAAGTTATTTTATTAAGTGAGAAGAAGGAGAGCATTGAGTCATATTAGAGACTAGCAGAGCTTTGTTGGAAATCGGGACAAGAGTCAATTATAATATCTGACCATAGAATGCTGCGACTGACCAATCAGAATCAAGCGATGTAATAACAAAATGTATTTCAAAGCAGCTACAAAATAATAACATATTAATTACATGTCCTTCATTAAAGAATGAATCAGCTATAACATAAAGTATTATCAGACTTACAAAGTATTGTAAGTGTAGATTGCTGTGATGGATACAAGCTATAACACCTTCTTGTGCATTACTGTATATATATATATATATATATATATATATATATATATATATATATATATATATATATATATATATATATAATCTTTTGAGTTTTAATTGCAAAATAATTATGCTTTCCCCTGCTGTGCCATAATATTTGAGTAAATGTACTGCCATGAAGTACAGCTGGGAATAAGAATTAAATACAAACAAAAAATGTGTCTAGTATTTGCATAAGGTTGCATATTTATACAATATCATCCATGCATATTAATAAATGGATTAAAAATGAGCTATTTAATGCATGCAAATCTAAATTATAAATGAGACCTTGTTTATTTGCCTTGATTAAATATAGACAGCTGCTTTTCACTCAATGAGTTTTCCGACATCATTTTCCTAATGATTTCTCAATGTTTTTTATTTGCCATACCGAGCCTATATTTACATGCTCTCAGACTGATAGTCTGAATGCTCTAGTTTGCACTCTTGATTTTAGGAGTTCATTGTCGTTTTTTAGTAAGTTAGGTTTATGTTTTGATGTCAGCTTTATGCTAGATCAGTTTCCTCCTTATTTCTTTATAGCTTTAGCTTTTCTGTTGCATAGAAATGCATATGAATTCAGGTGTCAGAGTGTCATTTAGTAATCTCTAAGCCACAGGGGAGGAAATGTAGTGATGTAACAAAAAAGAGACAAAAAAGTGCAAGTCTGCAAGACTCTGAACTAAGCGTCTGTTCTTTGTCGCGCATTCGTTCACAGTGGTGAAAGAAACACATAAGACAGAAAGATTGTTTGTTTTCAGGATAAAAATAAGCAAAACACATGTCATTTCATACTGATAGGGCTGTACTTATACAAACTGAATTTAAATAGTCTCAAAACTTTCATAAATTAACATTTTTTTATACAGATAGCTTAATTAGGTGATGTCTTTCTTTCATTCTTTTTATATAAATATTGTATATAAAATAAATATTTTATTGATTTATTTATGTATTTATTTTGGGGGTGGGGGGATTTTACCTAAGCCTTGAAATAAAATAGGGAGAACAAGAAGGAAAAGAAATAGAGAAGGGGAAATAGCCTATAAGGAAATATAATAGTTTGCCTAACTGCATTGTACTGACGGCCGTGAGGGAATAAAACAATGAAAGAATCAGATTCTCTTTATGCAGGACTCATACTGGACCACAGCTGTTCCACATGAGCTTTGATGGTTTCAAGAATAAATTGCAGTTCCTAAAAATTATATACTGTGCTTCCTAAATAATCTCCAGGGACATTTAAGTAGCAAAATAATTAAATCACATGCTTTAACTGAGGTCGGGCCACATCCAAAGGAATACAGCTTAACTCAAGCCACTTGTGTGTTTTTATTGGCCGCACCCTTCCAGCAGAAGCGTGTTCTCTGCAGCGATACCAGGAGCGCTCTGGAGAATGCTCGGCTGTCACAAATATGTGCCACCAATAGTGTCATTATACTGTGAATAAGTAATGACTCTTGTACTCCTCACAGTAAACAGCAACTCTTGGTTATGGAAAATGACAATCAAAGAAACTTCTTTTTGATTTTGAATTGGAGCAAAGACTGTGATTTTTACATTAAGGGAGTCTTATGAATTGAAACCTCAAAACAAAAGTGATAATAAACCATTTAGAACTGCTAAGCTTTTAATGGACGCCTTTACATTTAGCAAGATGAAACACTGACAGTTTGACATGAATTCATTACTGATATCTCAGAACACAATCTTTTGAACATAAGGGCAAACACACTTATGAGGAAAACAGAAAATAGCCTTTTGTTTTCCCTGACCATGTGTGCAGAATGCATAGTCTGTGAACCCTTATCAGACACCTCACACACTGTTAAATATTTCATCAAATAACCTACACAGTGTGGAAACATCTAAATGAATCAACCGGAGTACATCGAGGTAAACAGATTAAAGTCTTTTTTAAGTGTCAGATCGATTAGAACAAGCCATAAAACTGCAGTTTCACTTTTTCTAGTGGCATTTCTTGGCTCACAATCATTAGAAAAGACTAAAGCATGTTCAATATATCCGCTGTATACTGTATGTTCACCACACAAACATTGTTTCTTGCTGCTGTACACTAAATCAACCTGAAGTTACACCAGCTGAAGTCTTTTTAAGGGTTAGATAGAATCAAGCACACGATTGCACGTCAACACTTTTACAGTGTATTTATAGACATGTTGTTGTTATATTGCACGCTCAAAAATAAAAACATTCAACCAACGTAGTAAAATGAAGGAAAACTTTTCCACGCAATGAAAAGACATTGTTTTCATCAAAAACAAATTTAGTTTAAGTCTTGTTAAACCAACTTAAATTCATTTAGTCACATCTACTAGATAAAAATGTGTCAGAGTCTTCATTTTAATTACGTTGAGGCAACTTAATTTATGGCAGTTTTTTGTGTTTTTTTTGTCAAACATTTTGTTGTTGTAAGTGTAAGTAGTCTCAGCAATAGAGGACGTTATCCTGCCAATGAGTTTTAAATCAAGCTTTCCAACCAGGCATGCCGGGTCCATAACATCCAACACACAAACCACAATGGCGATGAAACCCAAAAATCATATTTTTGGAAACAGAAGCACTCACATGAAACAAACCCAAAGGGACAACAAACTCAACACTACCAGTGCAAATACTGCAATAAAAAGCAAATATTAAGACATTAAATCGCAGTCTGCACGCTGTGAACCTGGCATCACGCGTACATCATGAAAATGATTTAAGTTGTCCCAACACAAATTGATTAAGTAAACGTACTTTGATTGCAAAAAAATATATTAAAATGAAGTAGTGACCAAAAACATTAAGAATTGTGTCACATTGGCTCATTTTAAGTATCTACATTAAACAAGGAGCAAAAATGCATTTTTTGAGTGTACCAGTGTATTATATCTTCTATTAATAACATTAAAAAAACTTTATTTGTGTTTACTTCTCAATTGTTTATCAGAACTTTACACCCTTTGTCAGAATTATGTTGAGTGATTTTTTACAATCTATAGAATCGACTAAATCAACCAAAACTCATATTAGAGGTTCTTTTGTCTATAGATTTTAAATGAAGATATAGAACACATTTCTGTGTGCGTATATATGAATCCACATATTCCCCTGCAATGGGCCCTTGCTTTAAAAACAAAACAACTGGATTTACTCTAAAAATGTGCATCATTTCAGTTGGTTTTATTAATATCTATATCAAGCAGACTGCATCAGGTTGAACCAGCTGAATTAGAAAGAATCGCTAGTATGTACTATGCAGGAGTATGTTGTTGAGTTGATGTTTCAGCAGTAAGGGGGTCTGTACAGTATGTGAGATTAGTGTGCCCTCCTGAGCTCAAAACAATCCACTGGCAGTGAGACCTGTTGCTGTAATCTCACTGGCAGGAAACAAAGAAGCTTGTTAATGCAGAGTCTTGCCTGAGCCTTTGATGTGAAGCACAACCATTCAATCTCTCTTCTTTACACATACACACACATTCAGAGACGCACACTGACACACAAACCAATATGTGACGCACACACGCTGCACATGCACGAGCTCTCCTGCACACATACACGCTCACTTTTCTCTCGTGCATAACGCATTAATGAAAAAGTGTAATCTCTCTGCTTTCTGCCTGTAAACCAATGCGGCTTCTATTTTAAGACATGCAAGATTCAATCACCTCGCTTGTGCAAAACTGTGCTGCACCGGTGTAACTTACCTCAATGGAAAGTTCAGTTTATAAATGTTTGTATGTATATGCACAGAATGTCTTTATTTATATAACCACAATATATCATTCTGTTGCTCCTCCAGAAAGGCTATTTTTTCTATCAACTGTGTAATGTTCAGTGGTAGGGGACTTCTGAGGGGATTTCAAATTGAAAGTTGTGATAACAAAATATTAAACCAAGTGATATCTGTAAACAAATCATGCTAGAGCTTTTTTCTTTTCTGCAATGGCTGTTAACCAACTGGTCCCAAAATAATTTTAGTGGATAAAAAGTGAGTTCCCGTCCCGTTCACACAGATGTTCTAGCAGAGGAACCAGAGGTGGAGTTCAGCACATGAACTATGGACATGTTCTACAACCAAACAGATGCATTTGCCTTCATTTTAAACATGATATCTATTGTTTAATCATCTCAAATCAAACACATTTCTTTTTTGAACATGTCTGACTTGAGAACTGGGTTACAGCTGTTTTTCTTTCAAATGAAAGGCACTTGCTTTGATTTTAGGCATTCAGACATTTTTGGATCATCCAAACAACCAACTATACAGTAGTTGTCTTAAAATCATCTTATTTCCACAGAAGTGAGAATTTAAATCTAAATTAGAAATATCCTTTTAAAATCACATTTATTTTGCAGGTTGAAAGTATAAACACAGTATATGAAACATGATTTCGAGTAGTTCAGTGTAAAGGGTTTTATTTTCAGTCATTTCAATGGTTATAGGAATGTGATTAGTAGCAGTTCTCTCATGGCTGCTTTAAAAGATTATGTTATAAATTATATATATATATATACATCTCTGGAACAAATTAAGAGACCCCTCCAAATGTTTCTTGAATCAGAATCTCTACATGTGTGGCAGTCGTTCCATTCCAGTGTCTGTTGCCAGGAGTGGCATAAAGTCACCCAACAGCAATATGAAAGACTGGTTGAGAGCATGCCAAGACTCATGAAAGCTGTGATTGAAAATCTGGATTATTCCACCAAATATTGACTTCTGAACTCTAAGTTCAAGCATTAGTATTGTGTTGTTTAAAAATCAACATAAACGTGTTTTCTTTGCATTATTCAAGGTCTGAAAATACGGTATATTTTAGTTGTTATTTTCTGCAATTAAATGCAAATAAATGATCTAAATGACAATATTTTATTTGGAATTTGGGGGAAATGTTGTCAGTACTTTATAGAAGAAAACAAAATTGTTCATTTTACTCAAACACAAACATATCTATAAATAATAAATCCAGAGAAACTGATCATTTTGCAATGGTCTCTTAATAGTTTCCAGAGCTGTGTATATATATGTGTGTGTGTGTGTGTGTGTGTGTGTGTGTGTGTGTGTAGGAAAACACTGTTTCTCCTGTTCACTGTATTTTTTTTTTTTTTAGGAAATAATGTCAATGTAAAGGATTCATTTTAACTTATTCATTCATTCATTCATTCATTCATTTGTTTATTCATTCATTAATTTGTTTGTTCATTCATTCGTTCATTCGTTTGTTCATTCATTCATTCGTTCATTCGTTTGTTCATTCATTTTAGTACCAAATCGACAACCTAAGTGCCATGTATAGTTGATTCTCATTATTATATTTAACCCCAAAATAATAAAAAATCTATGAGACAATATTTTGCATTAAGAAAATGAAGCCTACATTTTACCATTCCAATGATCTGATGATAATTCTCATTACCGCAACACACTGTAAACTGTTTCATCAAATAACCTACAGAATGTGGAAACTGGTTTTATTCTTGTTCCAAATAATAAATATGACTGAATCAACCGGAGTACATCAAGATAAACACATTAAAGTCCTTTTTATAACAGTAAAAAGATGCTGATGGACAACGATCCTTTTAAATAAAATTAAAGGCAGTGAGAGTTATGGTTTATAAAATAACTTAAAAATAATAAGAATTCTATTTTTGCATTGAAATAATTGAAAATTTGAGGTGAAAATAATGTCATAATGTAAGAAATTTTAATGGCACTTAAAAAGGCTTCATTTTCAATTTGCTAAATTTAAGTTCATACAATATTAACATTTTCTTGAGAGGTTGTATGAGAGTAAACCGTATACAGTTTCAACATTATTCAGCATCTCAGTTTTATGTTTAGCTTAAACATGCAGGAGTGAGGGAGAGAGACCTGTGAAGTACACTGCATGAACACTATTCACTTCATTATGCATTCTACATGTCCTAATAAAGCATTGCTGTTGTCTCAGACTGGTTGCATGCTGTCTGTCTCTACAGACTCTCTCTTCTGCTGGCTTGAGGGTTATAGAGGAATGTCTGTGCTTTTATATGTATTCATGACAAGATATTTGATCTTAAAAGTATAACGGTCTACAAACTGCCATTCTTCTGACTGTGATAAAACACCTGAGGTTACATTTGAGTGTACATTGTAAGTTTTCAACAGGGGTGTTGTATCATGTCAGATATAACATGTCTTCATCTTTTAGATGTTTTTAACGTAAGAAGCACCCCTTTAATTATTCATAGTAAATTTGAATGATACTGGACGGCCATCAGTAGGAACTAGAAGATCACAAAGGTGAAGGTTATAAATTATGCATTCCTACTGTACCATAATGCATTAAATCATTTAAAAAGTTAGGATAATGTAATACTTCACCAGTAGAGAAACATAACTAACAACACCATAGCACTGTTCTGAGCAGCTGATTTCAGTTTTCAAATAAATAAATAAATGTATTATTCAAGCTAGCCATTAACATGGTGTTATTACACGGTTTATGCTTTTAAGAAGACAAAGTATGTGGTCATGTAAAACACTTGAAATCTCTTTCCTTTATTGGTGTAATGTCATAACCGGCTTACGAATAAACCGATCGACACGAGATGTCGAGATTTTTGCCCATTACCCCCATTTTATGTTGCATGTAACGCTTTATCCAATGTGCGCATGTCTGTTTATGTTTTTATTTTAAAAATGGAATAATCCGATGATTTCAAATGTCATGCTTAAAGCAATTTTCTTGTGTTGGATTGTTTGGATAAAATGATTTTTGGAAGATATTAGCGAATCGACATGCACGTAAATGCACTCAATGAGCTCTGAGTGCTCTGATTGGACATGTACACTGGCAAGAAAAAATATGTGAACCCTTTGGAATTAGCTGGTTTAGTCTTCATCAAAGTCACAAATATAGCTGCTCTGAAGCAGCAAAGTAGCCCCAAATTATAATGCTCCCTCCAATTTACTTCGCCGTTTAGATAATGTTTTCTTGTTGGTATGCGGTGCCATTTTTACGCCATACGTAGTGCTGCGAGTTCTTCCCAAACAATTCAACCTTAGTTTCACCAGTCCACAAAACATTTTCCCAGTAGTGTTGTGGAGTGTCAAGGTGGTCTTTGGTAAACATCAGGTGCGCAACAATGTTTTTGTTGGAAAGCAGTGGTTTCCTTCGTGGTGTCCTGCCATGGGCACCATGACTGTTTAATGTTTTCCATATAGTAGACTCATGAACGGAGGTTTTAACCAGTCACTCTAGGGTTCTTTTTTACCTCATTGAGCATTCTGCAGTGTGCCCTTTGTGACATCTTGGCTGAACGGCCGCTTTTAGAGAGAATAGCCACAGTACTAAATCTTCCATTTGGACAGATGAATATCTAAGCTCCTTGAGGTATGTTTGTAACCCTTTTCAGTTTTATGCAAAGCAAAAATTCTTGATTGTAGGTCTTCTGAGATCTCTTTTTTCGGAGGCATGGTCAACGTCAGCAGAGGCTTCTTGTAAATAGTTAAGTCAAATTGTTTGTGTGCTTTTTATAAGTCAAAGTATCTCTAACCCACACCTCCAGTCTTGTTTCATTAATTGGATGCCAGGTTTGCCAGCTCCTGACTCTAAGTAGCTTATGATGACATCATTAGCCTAGGGTTCACATCATTTTTCCAACCAACACTGCATGTTTGAATATGATATATTCAATATATACAAGAACAATACAATAAGCAGGTAATTTCTAAGGGTTCACATGCATTTTCTTGCCACTGGATGTATACTGTAGTAGAGCGCAACAGTGTCTGGAGTTTTATCTGATTTCCAAAACCTTGTAAACATCAGCTGTTTGTTATGTTAACTCTTTTATCATCACAAGAAGCAGGCAGAGGCAACCGGGGAATACAGAAAGCAGGAGATGAAGTGATGGTAAAAATGTGTAAAATTTATTGAATAATCTTGCGTGATTCTCAATGCTCAGTCTGACTTTGTCTGTCCAGCATAAACTCAACAAGTGTTATTATACCAAGCAAAGACAATGGAAAATTATAGCTTCACAATGTTGAAGACATTAAAATGGAGACAACACTTTATCTCTAACTCGTGAAGACAGTCAGGATAGTCGAAGGGGTTTATTTTATAATAACAACTGGCTAACTGTTCATTATTCCACTTATTACATGGTCACTACTAACCAATTAAGTAAATAAATGGACATAAAATATTGATTTGCATTGAAATTTTGTGAGAAGAAAGATATTGCTGAACAGCTGAATTCCACCTCCAGTTTCTGTTGGTGTTTATTTAGTAAATAATGACTGACTGACTGCTCATTATACAACTTATTACAAGACTTCTGTACTTACAAATAAATCAATAAATTGACATGAAACATTAACTTGAGTAGAACTTGTTTTATTAAAGTCAGCATCTCATTAGCTGTGTCAAAACAACTTCATTTTGGCCGAGGGTTTCACAAAACTACCGAATGTTGTGCTCGAGGTCTCGCTCTCTTAAGTCAGATGTCTGTCACACACACACACCAATTCAGAATAGTGAAGAGATCAGGAATGACAGACACGGCGGCTTGCTCTGACTTTCTCTCCGTTTCCCTGTCACTTGGAGATCAGCGAAAAGACAACAGAACTACAGCGTAAACATAAACAATGGCAACAGACTGAATTTGGACACGATTCATAAAGTAACTTTGCCGTGCTTATGTATAATTGTTTATTTATCCCTTCTTGTGTCTGCCATAGTAGAAAGCGTGTCTAAACAGACTCTTCCATTTGACTGTTCTGATTTCTACATTTAATTGTCAATTATCATTTTGGTGTATTAATATCGTGGTGTCGCGTCATGCCTAGTGTGGGCAGACAGAATGCTTGTCAATAGATATGCGGTTGTTACTCAGAAATATCAGACCACTAGATGGCGCCATTGACCAAACAGAATTGAGAATTCGAGAGACCCGTGTAATTAACAGAAATAAAATGCATAGCAAGATCAGGAAACAGAATAAAAAGGATGAATGAATTAGTAAAATTGAGCATATAAAATGAATATACAGAAATTGGTAAATATATAAGAAAAATGATGTGAAAGAATTAAAGAACAATGCAAATGTATGTTTGCTCTCTTGGAGCTGTACACACACATTTAGGATGCTTTTAAAACTCCAATTAGATCTTTAGATCCTTCAGGGATTTCATAAAATCCTTCATAAGAGTTGCAAGCCATGAACCAAATCACAGACTTTGATTTAAAGCAAAAAGGTGTTTGAAAATCAGACGAAAAGACTAAGGTACAAGACTGTGTACACAGTCATGTTTTTTTTATATTTTGTACTTACGTCTTTTATGAGTGAATAAACTACAGTCTCATGAAGCATTGTATAAAAACAATACATTTGATGTTTATTGCAAAATATTCCGATATATACAAATAAACAAGACTGTTACTCTCTATTAAGCTCTACTAGATCTCTATATTGATGACTGAAATCATCATTGATGGTTGAAATCTTTTTCTGTAAACAAGCCTTCTTTCATCTCTGAGAAACCAACCCATCCTGAAAAACAAACAAACAAACAGTTTGCTTTATGAAATATTCTTTTTTTTATAATGTTATGTTTGTGTGTCGTTTTGGGGATTTTTTTTCTTAAAATTTTAATTTGTTGTTTTTTATTTTTTCATTTGTTTAAGCCTTTCAACCTAAACTAATTTTTAACTTTATTCAAAAATGATCAGTCTGTTTTTTAAATCAATAGTTCTGAAATGTAATTTTAATGTTAATATATCCGTGCCTTACATTTCCATTGATTTTGTTAAAGTTTTCCTAGATTCTGTCAGAAATTCTTCTTTAGAATTCAGAATATTAATGTACACATGGCTTGGGTTTCCACAGGAAGGGCATATCTCTCAATGGTTTCATAATGTGGGATTTTGAACAATGAGCAACAGTGATTTGATTTGATTTACTGCATTAATTGCAAACTTTGTTTTTCCCTTTGGCTGGAGTATATTTGAAGAGTTGTGTTGAGCTGGTGTGGTGTGTTTGTAGTGGTGAGCGGGCGGGCGGAACGTTGACTTGATGTTTAACAGTGGCTTTGGGGCCGGTGTTTCCATAGCACCAGGACAGTGATGTGGCATTGGACAGGATGTAGATTCTTATGATGGATAACTGTCTTTAAGTGAACTCATACCACCATGTGTGTGTTTATTACTGTGTAAATGTGTTTATTCACTGTGCCTTATCATTTAAACTTTGCATCCACTGATTCTTTTTAAATATAGATAGAAAGATAGATAGATAGATAGATAGATAGATAGATAGACAGACAGACAGACAAATAGACAGACAGACAGATAGATAGACAGACAGACAGACAGATAGATAGAGAGACAGACAAATAGACAGACAGACAGATAGACAGACAGACAGACAGATAGATAGATAGATAGATAGGTAGACAGACAGACAGACAGACAGACAGACAGATAGATAGATAGATAGATAGATAGATAGATAGATAGATAGATAGATAGATAGATAGATAGATAGATAGATAGACAGACAGACAGACAGACAGACAGACAGACAGATAGATAGATAGATAGATAGATAGATAGATAGACAGATAGATAGACAGATAGATAGATAGACATACATACAGACAGACAGACAGATAGTTAGATAGATAGACAGACAGATAGATAGATAGATAGGTAGACAGACAGATAGATAGACAGACATACAGACAGACAGACAGATAGACAGACAGACATATAGATAGACAGACAGACAGACAGACAGATAGATAGACAGACATACAGACAGACAGACAGACAGATAGATAGACAGACAGACATATAGATAGATAGACAGACAGACAGACAGACAGACAGACAGACAGACAGACAGATAGATAGATAGATAGACAGACAGACAGACAGACAGACAGACAGACAGACAGATAGATAGATAGATAGATAGATAGACATACATACGGACAGACAGATAGTTAGATAGGTAGACAGACAGATAGATAGACAGACAGATAGATAGACAGCCAGACAGACAGACAGATAGATAGACAGCCAGACAGACAGATAGATAGATAGATAGATAGATAGATAGATAGATAGATAGATAGATAGATAGATAGATAGATGTGTAGAGTTATTTCTTCATTAAGCAGCACATAATAGAATTTTGCTTTTATTTTGATAATTGGATATCATTAAAAAAGAATGATCTTCATTTATGAATAAGTGAATGAATTAATAAACATAGTTGTAAAGTGGCACATCAATGTTTCCTCCCAATAGGCATGTTTTTTTAAGAAGGAAGAGCCTAAATGGAAAAGCAAGAATAAATCCTCTTTTAGCAACCTCCAAAAGCTCTGGAAACTGAGGGACATTGTGGGATAAATAAAGACACGCAGTGTGCTGGATTACATTTATTAAAAAATCCAGTTATTAAACCATCAGACTGTGAGATGAGAAGTCAAAAAATCTATGACAAAAGGACAAATGCTATTATGACAGTGATACTGATACTAAAACACTTACATCCCAGTTATTAAACCATCACCGCATCACAGTAGAATAGTCATGCTTTATTTATGTTTATAGAATTAAACATGTATGTTTTATGGTGATAGCCAGGAGCATTTTATGAAAATTACAACATCCTGACACAAACCCTAACTACAAACAAACAGATAATGAATAAGGTGTGATATAGACTTATTTTATGACTTCCGTGTGTTAATTTAAGAATTGTTAATAATAATAATAAAATGTTAACACTTTACAATAAGGTTTCATTCATTAACATTAATTAATGCATGAGGTATCATGAACTAACAATGATCAATATCTGTTTTTTTACAGCATTTATTAATCTTTGTTAATAATAGTAAAAATACAATTATTCAATGTTAGATCATGTTAGTTCAGAGTGCATTAATAATGTTAACTAATACAACTTTTGATTTTAAAATGTAATACAAATGTTGAAATTAACATTCACCAAGATTAATGAATGATGTAAAAGTATTGTTCATTGTTAGATCATGTAAAATAATGTTAACTACAGGAACATTATTTTTTTTGAAGTTTTAGCAATAATACTGTATTTGTGTCATCAATAAACGAAATAATTAACCAAGATGTGCAAATTTACTGTTAGGGTTAAATGTATATTTCCACGGGAAAATGTTATTTCCACTAAATAATATTTTCAACTGGAATGGAACGGTAGGTTTAAGAGTTTCGAGAAGATGTTTTGAACGACATCAGCTACATGTCTAACTTTATATAATATGACTGACCCCTGTAGGTACAGGAAGGAAATTCATGTTGTCATTATTGAGGTTCATCTATGCACCTTATGCGTCAGATAAACTAGCGCGCAGCCATCTTGAACATTTTGTATCGGAACTTCCGTTCTAGCAGTTCTATATAGATATCTGTGGTGTTGATGTCAAAGTGTAATTAGCTAGCGAAGTGAATTTAAAGGTTATAGAGTCGACACAAGCTATCATGAGTATATTAAAGTGTTTAGGGGATGTCATAACAACTGGAAGCCTTCATGCTCTGGACATACTGATGATATTCTTCTGTGCTCATGAAACTCCAAGAGACAACACAAAGTCACTAAAAATGTATCTGTACAACACTTCTAGCTGGCCATCTTGTCACGTCATTCAACCATCCTGTTGTTAAGGTGAGTAGATATTTAAGTGTTATACCGGGACGGGGGATGGGTTCAACTACACACACACGCACGCGCGCGCGCACACACACACACACACACACACACACACACACACACACACACACACAGAGAGAGCCTACATGCGAAAGTGTTTTATTTTATATTTCCGTTTACAACCATTTCAATCTCATTTAAGCATCTAAAACATGTAGGGTGACAAGTTAATTTTAAAAAGTACAATTGTAATGTTGTGAACTTGCATGTGAGCACAGTTTGAAATTTCATGTCAACAACACATTAAATATATTATTAACAAGTTGTAACATAAAGAAATGAGCAGAATTACATTGTATCATGAAAAAGTGCAGTGTGTCACAGCTGTCTGAATGTCGTCTGCCAGGCCTAATTTCCCGTTGTGGATGTCGGAATAAATGTACATTTTTACAGTGACAGAAAAACACCTCACGATCATTTTCACGTAATAATGTAGAGTTGTAGACTCACAAAAGCCGCCATGCATTTAAAAAATAATAATAAAAAGGTCTATAATTCAATACGGCACAAATTTGACTTTTGACATATGAAAGTGTGTAATTTATGTAGTAGAACAAAACAACCTCGTTTCGGCAAGTAATGTTTACCACAGACCTTATTTTACCCATAAGTTCAAAAACCCCATTATAAAACCCCATTGGAAAATCCAGAGGGAACCCATGGTGAATTCACTTCCTGGTTGAACAGCTCTATATGAGGGAAAACAACAGCAGCTATAAACCCTTTTCACAGACCTGTTATTATGCGTTTCCGCCAAAACGTATATGTTGAAAACTTTTTTAGATTTCCAATTTTAACAAAAATTAGTGTAAATTTATAACATTGCACTTTGTATTATTTTACCCTGGAATACATTTTCAAAAATCTGTTACTTTAGCTGCAATGAGGCTTCAAACACAGCTGCTGAGGGAGTGACAGTAAATGTGGTCTGTTTCTCTGTTCTTGCTGCTATTATCCAGCACTGTATATTTTTCATTTTCTTTTGCAAAGCTGTGAACGTGTATTCGGTGATTTTTCTGTTGGAACAAACGAGTAAGATCAAATGTAATTTGCTGTGGTCCTCCATTCACCGCCATTGAAGTTTTTCCAAATATCATGACTTCTGCTCCGCCAACGTGGACGTGTGAAAAACAATAGATTATTAGATTTAATGTAGTACTGGATACAGGTTATGGAAACACAATACTGCTGCTCCACTCTGCACATCACAATATCTGAATGTGCAAGTGAAAAAAAAAAAGATGTATAGTTTAAAATTTTAAGTAAATGTGTGTGAATGGGACACAGTGTAAACTCTAAGGTTAAAAAAGGCGCTATATAAGTGCAGATTATTTACCATTTTACCAGTTACATTTTAAGTAAAGAATTACAGTAATGAGTCTTTTAGATGATATACTTTACAGAAATGACATCTGTAAAGTAACTTGTGTTTAGATCCACATTCTGAAGATGTCAGATGACCTGTCCATTAAGTAAAGCAAATACTTTTTTTTTTTACAAAACACTACAGATTGGCATGGACTTGCTACTTACAGATAATGGAAAGTCTCTTTCTATGCCAACTTAAAAGGATAGTTCACCCAAAAAATGAGAATTCTCTCATCATTTACTCACCCTCATGTCATCGCAGATGTGTATGACTTTCTTTCTTCTGCAGAACTCAAACAAAGATTTTAGAAGAATATCTCAGCTCTGTAGTTCCTTACAATGCAAGTGAATGGTAACCAAAACTTTGAAGCTACAAAAAACACATAAAGACAGCATAAAAGTAATCTATAAGAGTCTAGTGGTTTAATCCATGTCTTCTGAAGCAATCTAATCGATTTTGGGTGAGTACAGACTAAAATATAACTCCTTTTTCACTGTATATCTTGCCACTGCTGTCTCTAGGCATATTAATGTTTTCAAGATCGATTACACTTCCTAGTGCTTGACACATACTCTAGTTCTAGATGGCACCAGGAAGTGTAATCAAGCTTGAAATCATGATCACCAAGGAGACTGCTGATGTCAAGATTTATACTGACAAAGAGTTACATTTAGGTCTTTTATTACGCAAAACCGATTGGATCACTTCAGAAGACATTGATTAATCCGCTGGAGTTTTTATTGATTACTTTTATGTTGTCTTTATGTGCTTTTTGGAGCTTCAAAGTTTTCATCACCAGTCACTTGTATTGTATTGTATGGACATACAGAGCTGAAATATAGTTCTAAAAAGCAGTGTTCTGTAGAAGAGAGAAATTCATACACATCTGGGATGGCATGAGGGTGAGTAAATGATGAGAGAATTTAAATTTTTTTGGGTGAACTATTCCTTTAATGCAAATAATACAATTCTTAAAACAAATGTCCTTCAAAAATTTCCAATACATTTTCCTTAAAATATGAATTAGTTTGTTATTTTTTATGTACATTACCCTTAACAATAATTTTATGTTGATAAGAACACAACATTTTGTTGTTTTTTGTGCAGCAAGTGAAACACATTGGAACAGAAATCAATCCATTATTGAGGAAGGACTTAAAAACAAAAGCACAGTTCATAGTTCCACATTTTTGAGTACCGGCAATATTTAAAGAATGACATATTGTGCGCCATGATGGTGTGATGGCATGTTATTTGAATGAGTGTATTTGTCCTATATGTGAAGCACAGAGTCAAATTCACACCAAATAATTGAGTTTGACCCTCAAGAATGTTCACAGCGTTCCATTGGTAAAAACTCCTCAGTTGCTGGTTCAAAGTGTTTGAGATCATTGTGTGTATGATTTGTCAAGTGAGTGTTTAGTCATTTGCTAAATGATGACTTATTCAAGCATAATGTTTCTATGCACATACATTTACTCTCCAACTTGCTTACAGTAACATCATGAATACAGGGACTTCATGTGCAAAGAATAAACGCACCCCAAGACATTCAGACACGCTGTCAGGACACTCTCTTGAGTGCTATTGAAGAAAGTAGTTTGAACCCTCATCCAAGAAATCGTGGGATTTTTGTTGTGATTGAGCTACTATTTTAGTGGTGGTGCATCTCTTGCATTGTAAAATATTTTGGGGGGGTTTGTCAAGGTTGTCAGCAGTGTTGGGTAGTTAAAGATAATATAATCAGATTACATAAATTGAGTACTTGTAATCACAAAATATGACATTTTAAAACATGCATAATCAGATTACAGTTACTTGTTAAGGATTACATGATAATTTGTTTTATTACATTACTAATCAGCCTTTGACAATAACAGGTGCTTAATTGACTAATTATGCTCCTCAATTTTAAAAGAGTCTGAGGGTCTGAGCTGGAGCCTGAAATATGTGTGAAAGGTACCACTTCATACATTAAAGGTACAGTCCCATTTCTCATTCGACAACATACAGAAATAACTTCACTTTCAAAGAGACACAGGGAAAATAACTGAGCAATGCAATCTTTACCGTACAAAAATTAACACATTATATCCATTGAAAAAGATTACATCCAGTTTTAAGAATCTTAATGCACTTTTGCATTTGTTACAGTTAGTTTTGATGGTGTTGATGTTGTATTGAAAGTACGAGTGTCAGTGTTTCAAATGAACCCACATTCATCTGTCCATATTAAGCCTAATATATATATATATATATATATATATATATATATATATATATATATATATATATATATATATTGTTGATTAGTTTTTTGTTATTTGTATTTGTAAAGCCATCGCAGATGTTTATGACTTTACTTCTTCAGCAGAATCGAAGCTAATATTTTTATAAGCACATTTCAGCTCTGTTTGTCCATACAATGAAAGCAAATGGGTGCCGTTAGACTGCTGGCTGTCTAAAAGTCATATTTAGGGAGCATAAAAGGAATCCACAGTCCAGTCAATCAATGAATGTCTTCTGAAGGAAACCGAAAGGTTTGTGTTAAAAATAAACAGCTAATTAAACTTTATTTACTTTTAAAATATGCTTCCTGCTACCAGTCGACCCATTACGGAGCTGTCGAGTGACGTAAGTGCAATGGCGCGTTCACGCGAGAAGTCAGAAGCATGCTTTGTTAACAACAGAGGAACGAATGTCACACAAGTCTTTAAACAACGATAGTGAGCCAGCTAGTAAAAGCGCTGGCAAAGCAAGAAGCTTCGATAAAGGAAGATATTTCTGGCATGATTCAGGAATCGATTGTGCTGCTTCAAGTGTCTGTGTACGCATGAACAGAGACAGTGGCAGGTTTACAGTCCCGCTGGTGGCCGATAAATTCAGTGCACTGTCTGCTGCTGAAACAATTATCAAAACTCTGCAAGAACAAAATGCAACACTTTTGGATCGAGTTGATGACTTGGAAAATCGGTCACAGAGAGCATCTCTGGATCTTAAACATTCCAATAAACAGTGAGAAAGGCCAGTCTACAACTACGTTTGTGTCTGAGATATGTAAAACCATCCGAACTGTAGCGAGCACATCGATCTTTGGGAACAAAACCACAGGAAGGACGACCCCCCTCACCCAGTGCTTGTGTGTTTTCATGTATTCCAGGAAAAGGAAAGAGTGCTAAGATCGGCCAGCCAACATGAGGCTCTACTTTGAGGATCTATCCAGACATCTCCGCTGATCTCACCAGGAAACGCGCTGCCTTTAAAAAGTCAAACAGTTGCTGTACCAGAAGGGTATACGTTTCTAGTTGTTTAATCCAGCTGGACTACGAGTTCATTATGAAGATGAAACATTGTTCTTCATCACGCCCGATGAAGCTCAGCAGTTTTATGATCAGCGGGTTGCTAATGTGAATAAATCTTGATATTGCAACAATGTTGTGAATTATAGAAGAGCCATGATGTATACCTAATACAACACAATGACTGGAAGATCCATCCATCCATCGTCAACCGCTTATCCTGTGTACAGGGTCGCAGGGGACTGGAAGACATATTTTGCAATAATGTATGTGTACATTTTGTTTTAGAGCAGTTTATATGTTGTTCTCTGCGTTGACATAATTGTAATGCCCTGTTTTCATAATTCATTGAGTATATTACTGGTCCTATGTTTGATGTCAGACTTAAGGTTAAAGCACTTTGTTAAATAGCAGGCCTATTATATTATCTAATGCACTTTAAGTAACCGTGCTAGTAACAGCCCATTCAGTATTATTGATGAGGAGAAACATTGCCATTGAATAGCCTATAAAAGATGCTCTGCATTATTCTAATGTTTAGTAATGCAGAACTGGGTCTGTTAACAGTGCTCGTATACAGATCTTTATATGAGAACAACATGCTAGCATATAAAAGTTTTATAAAACACATTATTGACAAAACATTCACAATGACAAATAATGGCAGGTACTAGTAATAATATGACAGGTACGAGAGGGACAGAAGTATGCTTTGTTAGTTGGAACATCAGAGGTTTAAACGGACCAGTGAAGAGAAATCAATATTTACCCATTTGAAAAGATTGAGTACAGAAATAGCCTTTTTATAGGAAACACCATTCCAATTTCAACCATAGGGCTAGGGTTGCAGCAATAATAATTAATAAAAAAAACTAAAAAAACTTTTTATTGCATTTAAAATGATTTTGGATCCCCAGCGTGGCCTGTGTGGAGGCTAAACACAACTCTACTTTCAGATTCAGCCTTTTGCCAATTCATATCTAGAGCGATAGACAACTTTCTTTTAACAAATAAAACAGATTCTATTTCACCATCATTACTGTGGGAGATGTTTAAGGCTGTAATAAGGGGGAAATAATATCATATTGTGCTTCACGTAAATAGGTAAAGAAACAAACTTATTTATATATTATTAAAAACTAATAAAATCTATACAGAAAATTGTCCACCAATATGTCACAGCTCCAATGCCAGACTTATACAGAGAAAAATGTCTTTAGTCACAATATGATTTATTATTAACAGAAAAAACTGAGCCTGATCTGGTATATGCCCGTGCTATATTCTACAAACATTGCAAAAAAAGCAGGTCACCTTCTTCTGCTTTATATACAGCTATGATCACAATTTATATCTAAGATTAGGAAAACATCTCAAGAAATTACATTAGATCCCCAAGAAATTAATTCCACTTTTCAAAAATACTATTCAGTACACTTTTGCATTTTTTACAACTTCAGGAAATAGAGGATTCAATTAAGGCCACGCAGAGTGACAAGTTCTATAAAACTACATTCTCAAAATTGGCTCTGTTGCTTCTTAGTATGTTTGCAATGATTCCCTAGAACAGTCAAGCCTCACACAGGCTCATATCACAGTTCTTCTAAAGCCAGGTAAAGACACCATAGACTGTAGTTCATATAGTGCAATCTCTTTATTAAATGTAGATGTCAAAATATTGTCTCAAATACTGGCCTCCAGATTAGAACATATAATACCAGATATCATTTCACAGGATAAGACAGGCTTTGTTAAAGGACGACACTCCTTTATTAATATTTGAAAACTTCTTGATGTTGTGCATTCTCCTTCATTTGAGAATGATCCTGAGGTAGGTCTAGAGGCAGAGAAAGCATTTGATATAATTGAATGGAAGTACTTATTTGCAGTATTAGATACATTTGAATTCGGCTCAAAATTTATTTGTAAGAAGGAAGTAGGAAAGCTCAGCAAAAACAGCTTGAGGGGTTTACATGTTCTGGGTACACACGCAAATACACTATTGTCTGCAGTCTCAGAGCAGTTCACGAAGCTGCCAGGGTTGGGCCAGTAGGACTTTGGTTTCGGGTTTGTAATTTATGTAAAAAATATACAAGCTTTTCTAACTTGTTTCGCCAATGTGCTCTCACTCACACAGATATGCGCGAACGTGTTTTTGCGTGCGTCTACACTGTTTTTCAATTGATTTTCTATGTAAACAGACTTGACTGCTGGAACGCGGCTCACAGTTTCTTCAGTGTCTCATGCAGGATTGGCACATTTTTAGACCCTGTGTCAGGTTAAAAATAGCTTCAGGTTTCAAAAACGCATGTTGAGACACTTGCATTCTGTTTCATTCGTTTCGCTGCATCAGGCTGCAAAGAGGTGACTGCTACAATTTTTAACATTATTCCACATTATTTTGCACCAAGCAAAGTTTCAGCACTCGATAAATGGCAATGTTTTTGTTTTTCTTATGCTCTAATGTGCTGAGGAGCCGCTGTGGCTTGTATGTTTACTGTTACAATACATTAACCAATATTGCCTACAATCTTTGCCTGCATTAAATAGAGCCTTTTACAACATGATGAAAAATACACTGCAGTTTTAGAATATAAGCTCCAGGTAAAAGTAAATAAGACAGAACGTCCTGGTTACTTTCGTAACCTCTGTTCTCTGATGGAGGGAATGAGACGTTGTGTCGATGTAGTGACACTAGGGGTCATCCTTGGGAGTCCCAAACACCCCTGATCTTTGAGAAAAGGCCAATGGGAAGTGATGAGTGGAATTTGCATGCCACTCCCCCAGACATATGGGTATAAAAAGAGCTGGCTAGCAACCATTCATTCAGGTTATCTCCATCAGGAATGGAGGTTACGAAAGTAACCAGAACGTTCCCTATCTGCCACTCACTCGACGTCGTGTTGATGTAGTGACACTAGGGGTCCCTATATGAAATGCCACAACTAGCTGAACTGTGTTACATGGACTGGCAGTGCGAGATCGGAAAACCATTGCATGCCTCGTAGCCAGTGCATGTGGCCATCATGTAACCTCCCCCAATGCCCCAGCACCTCTGGGACAAGTCAACTGCTAAAAATGGGGACAGGCTGCCCCAGCCGTGGCCTCTTCTCTTCTTTTTTCTCCTCAAAAAGAATGGAAATTGTTCAGCTGGGGGCCATGTCAGGGGTTGGGGTGGGTGTCCATTACCAATGGGAAGACACAGCGGAGACCACAGCCTGCCCGAAGGGGAGGCAATTGTGTGGAAATACATCACATTGTCTTGTCGGCAGTGTCGCATGTGGAGATGTCCCCATGGTAGGTCCTGCCCTTATGGGATAGAGCTCTACAAACACAGCTACCGGTGGCAGAGGGGAACTCTGCCCAACAAAGATGCAGGTTTACCAATGGGGAAACCGTCTCACCAAAGATACATCACACCGGGTTACAAACAGGCAACCAGCGCATGTGGAACACGTACCCCAGTACAGGTCATAATTGCACACGTACTGGGCCGGCATCAAGTTTCTCCGCAAACTCGCCTGCCACAGGGTTAAGGAGGAAGGACATCCAGGGTCCACGACCTCGAACATGGCTGGGGAGTAAAAAGAGCACGTCTCCCCCTCCAGGAGGAGAAAGGCACTGTACGCAAGCAGTTCACCCGGCCAGTTGTCCCACAAATTTACCTGTTCGTACCTGACAACACACTGGAAAAAACTGGCTCAACCTGGAGATTGTAGAACCTTGCAAAGGTTTTGGGTGTTGCCCAGCCTGCTGCTTTGCAGATGTCTGCTAAAGAGGTGCCATTGGTCAGGGCCCAGGAAGCTGCCATACTCCTGGTAGAGTGTGCTCGTAGCCCCAAGGTGGGCGGCATGCCCTGGGCATGATATCCCAAAGCAATGGTGTCAATGACTCAGTGGGCAATCCTCTGTTTGGAGACAGACCTTTTCCATTGTCCTCCGAAGCAGACATAGAGCTGCTCAGAGTGTCTAAATCTCTGCATCCAATCCATATAGATGCGCAAAGCATGCACCGGACACAGCAACAACAAGGCTGGGTCTGCCTCCTCCTGGGGCAGTGGTTGCAGGTTCACCACCTGATCCCGAAATGGGGTTATGGGAACCTTGGGGTCTCAGGAGCACGTGAGAGTATTCCGGACCGAACTCCAGGCACATGTCGCTGACAGAGAATGCCTGCAGGTCCCCTACCCTCTTGATGGACAAGAGTACAGTCAGGATGGCTCAGGATGAGGGGGACAGCCGCCCTTCCAGCCTTTCCTGCTGGAAGGAATGCACTGACCCGACTGCAAACCTCTAGGTGTCGTTGCATGGGGAAGAACACCACTTAGCAAACAGACACCACTTTAAGGCATACAGGCGCCTCGTAGATAGCGCCCTAGCCTGAATGATAGTGTCTACCACCGCTGGTGGTAGGCCATTTAGGTCTTCCACGTCCCATCCAAGGGCCAGACATGGAAATTCCAGAGGTCTGGTCACGGGAGTGGAGATCCCTCCATGTGGGAATTCGCCGGGGGGGGGGCTGTCACAAGGATTTTGATGTCTTAGAACCTCTGATCTGGGTGGGCCAGTAGGGTGCTACTAAGATGACCTGCTCCTCGTCCTCCCTGACCTTGCACAGGGTCTGTGCAAGAAAGCTCACAGGGGAGAACGCATACTTGCACAGCCTCTGGGGCCAGCTGTGTGCCAGCATATCTTTGTGGAGGGGAGCCTCGGTCAGGGCTTACCAGAGCGGGCAGTGGGAGGATTCCCGGGAAGCTTGACTGAATCAACTCCAAATCAGCTGGATCACCTGGGGGGGGGGGGGTCCACTCTCCCCTGAATGTGACCTGCTGTGACAGCATGTCTGCGACGGCAGGCAAGTTGCGACATGCGACGTGAGCGTAAACCACCATGGCGATTTATATATGCTACCATCGGCGTGTTGTCTGTCCGGACCAACACATGCTTGCCCTGGATCAATGGCCAAAGCCTCCAGAGGGTGAGAAATACTGCCAGCAACTCAAGGCAGTTAATATGCCAATGTAGTCGCGACCATGTCCAGGAGCCCATGGCTGTGCGCCCATTTCACACAGTGCCCCAGAAATGCTTGGAGGCATCTGTCGTAACCACTACGCGCCTGGACACTTGCACAAAGGGGACCTCTGCCAGCAGAAATGCAAGGTCCGTCCAAGGGATGAACAAGCGGTGGCAGATCGGTGTGATAACAACGTGATGTTTGCTGTGGTGCCATGCCCATCTCGGGACTCAAGACTGAAGCCAGTGCTGATGCAGTCTCATATGCATCAACCTGAGCAGCGTGACCACTGCTGAGGATGCAATATGCCCAAGGATCCTCTGAAATTGCTTCAGTTTAGCACCGACTGCGCGCACTTTCTCGTGAGGCGCGCAATCATAGAGACTGAGTCTAACTCCAACCCAAGAAAAGAGATGCTCTATACCGGGGGGAGCTTGCGGTGGAGCCAGTGTCGCCGCCGCAGGGGGATACCCCTGCCGACGAGCAGACGGGGTGCGGGATCTTGGTCCATGCTGGGGCAGGATATGCTGAATTACCTTCATCTACTTCTTAACCGTCGAGAACTGCTGAACAAAGTCCTCGACAGTGTCGCCGAATTGGTCAACCTGGGAGACAGGGGCGTCAACGAACCGTACCTTGTCAGCTTCCCTCATCTCGAACAAGTTGAACCATAGGTGGCGCTCCTGGAACACCAGGGTGGACATTGCCTGCCCGAGAGTCCTTGCCGTGCCCTTCGTCACATGAAGGGTGAGATCGGTTGCCGAGCACAGCTCCTGCATCAATCCTAGCGGCACTGTAAGCCTTAGTCGCCAGTGAAGACGTAAACATACAGGCCCTGGATGGGAGTCTCGGATGGTTCTGCCAGGTGGCAGCGTTTTGCGGGCACAGGTTCCCTCTAAGGAAGGAAAGCCGCGACTGCAACTTTGCCATGGTCATGTTCTCGTAGTGACCCGTCTACAAACGCTGTCTCTGCGTTTGCAGTGCCCAAGAATGTGAGACAGCGATCATGGTCATTGGAAGTGGAGAGGTAATGACTGCAACCAGGAATTACACACAGATGGAAATGTATCTTTAAAAAGACACTCTCTGTCAGTGCCGCTATTTTAGACAAAATATACTCTGTTATATGTGGTGGCGTAGTGGACTAAATCACATAATTGGTAATCAGAAGTTTGCTGGTTCGATCCCCACTGCCACCACCATTGAGCAAGACACTTAACTCCAGGTTGCTCCATGGAGATTGTCCCTGTAATAAGTGCACTGTAAGTCGCTTTGGATAAAAGCATCTGCCAAATGCATAAATGTAAATATACTCTTTTAAGGCTGTCGAAGCACCCAGTTCTCTGCACTCAACCAGAGCACGAGAGGGAGAAACCGCCGTAAATCCAACAGCATGCAGAGGTAAATGAACCGGCAGAGGAATTCAGCTCGCTGAAACACAACCACTCGGCTCCGAAGAAAAAATATGAGTGAGTTCCACTCACCAATTCTCATTAGCCTTTTCTCAAAGATCAGAGGTGTTTGGGGCTCCCAAGGGTGACCCCTAGTGTCACTACATCGACACAATGTCGAGTGAGTGACAGACAGGGAACTATATTACTATTGTATACAACAAATCCTCAGAGTAATAATAATAATACTGTATCATATTATAATGACAATCTGGACAACAATAAATAATAGTTGGGTAATAATATTATTATATACTGTAACAACTGAATTTCAAAATGTTACTTGGTGAAGTAGTAGGATTTGCATACCCTGTTCACACATGCACGCACACATACACAAACACAACAATTGTTTTGTAAACATATATGTAGGTAAATATTGCTTTTTTTATCACTGTATTTTGGAAAAACTGGAAAACATTTATTATCTTTATCTAGATTTTTATTTAATTAAACATTTTGAATGTACTTGCTACAGTGGCTGATAGGAAGAATTTAAAATTATGATCTAAAATAAATGTTGACATTTTTGTAGCAATTTTTTTTTAAATGGGGCCCCAGGTTGGTTGTTTGCTTGGGGCCTCAGAAATCATAAATCCGCCCGTCTATCTCAATAGCGTTCGTAGTCACAAATAAGATATGCTCACAGTATGTTTCTCTGTCCAGGGTCACACAGCAAGGCTGTCCCTTAGCCCTTTGCTATTTATTTTGGCTATAGAGCCATTGTCATTAATAATCAGATTGTCACAGTCTATTAGTGGTATTAACAAAATGGGCATCAAGTATAAAGTATTCTTGCTGATGCTGACGATCTCTTACTATATTTATCTGACCCATTATCATGTGTCTCTGATGTTGTTAAAGTACAAGAATATTATGGGTATTTTTCAGGTTATAAACTAATCTTAAAAAGTATATGCTTCTCTATCAATAGTAAGGCAGATCAGATCATGGAGACAGACTTTCCCTTTTGCATATCAGAATCAAGATTTAAATACTTAGGAATAAATATCACTTATTCATACTCTGGTCTGTTCAAAACCCAATTTACAATCCTATACTTAAACTTAAATCTGACTTCCGATGGAGTGCATGAATACATAAAGACCTCCTTGAGAGCTAAAAAAAAGGATGGAGGGTTGGCGCTCCCAAATTTAATAAACTATTATTGGGCAGCAAACTTACAAAAATTATTAGTTCCAATCTTCAAGTACAGACGGGTGTGCAGCAGAAGCTAAATAGTGTAAGTCAACATCACTTGATGTACTGATCACAGTGAAGTCACCATTTTTGGTTGGGGCACCCCCAAAAAAGAAGGAAAGTTATTTCTCTTCTTAAGTGTAAGAAATATGATATAGTGTTCCTTCAAGTAATGCATCTTTCCCCACAGGAAGCTGAAAAATTTGGGAAGATATTGAGTGGACATGTTTTATTTATTGCTGACTCAAGTAAGAGCAGGGGAGTCATTACACTGATAACAGGTAGCTCTGCATCTGCAGTGCTGTAGGGCTGCCCATGACCTGATTCTGCTCAGAATTTTCTGTGCATTGCAAACAATGAGCTTGCTCTACGTGGTATTTTCCCTGCTGGCACATCTGTGCTTTCCTCTTTGCTCCCGTCTTCAGCATGTCCCGCCTCAGTCCTGTCTTCTGTCTCCTGTCTCTGTTTGTAACACATTCTGAAGGATTTCTCGTACTTGATGTTTGACTGTGTTGGGGAAATATCGATCCTTGTACCTTTTTGATTAAACAAAACAACATTGTCGATTACATTATTATCTAGACAACCAAAATGTTTTCATCATTATTAGAACTACTTGCATGATTTTAATAGTAGTATGTACATGTATTTAAATGCCATTTTAAATGAATAATTCTGCTAGGCCTTTTGTTGTTGTTGATTATTATTATTATTAGCCAATTATTAAAAAATTTGTTGTTGTCATTGTTGTTACCTTGGATTGAGGATCGTAGCCAGACAGTACATGGGCTCCAGTTCAATATCACTGAATCTTTTCTCAACCACTTCCAAAAGACTGGTTTTGAATGTCTTCACACCATGATCCGTTTCAGCGCTTTTTCTTAGGAGACATTTTAATGCAATGATTGAGTCGCTGTGGACGAGCTGATCTCTTTTGTAAGCTTCTCAAATAGTGCAAGAAGAGTCAAAATGTTCTTGATTAGACCCCATTGGTACGAAGTAAGGGTTGCTGGAAATTCGTATTCTACAGCATATGCCCCTAATGCATTCTTCTGCTTCATAAGACTTAACAACATGTGCTGTTAATAATATGTGCTGTTCCATCAGGTTGGGACATCTTGTTGTAGCCTTTATTTGACTTGCCCAGTTCTGTGCACATTCTGAAGTAAGGAGTAGGCGAGAGGCGAATGTTTGAAGTGACCAACTATTCTTCTTCCAATCGCTACTATGTCACTTATGGTGCACTGTGAGAGCAACCCTTAATTTACTGCCTGCTGAAGCATATGGGCCATACAAGGCAAGTTGGTATGTGAGCATCCTGCATTGCTTTAGACATATTTGGGGCATTATCACGTGAATTACGTGCAATTTGCTCTTGGGAATGTTCCAGGTTTTAAGCATTTTGTCAAAAGCCATTGCAAGAGCAGATGTTGTGTGAGCCAGAGAATTCTTGTGCATGTAGGAGAACTTTATGTAGTTCGAAGTTAGGATCAGTATACTTGGCCATCAGACTCAGCATAGACATTGGGCTCACATCAGAGCTCAATATATGAGTTGTAAAACTTATGGATGTGCCATTATCTTTAAGTAGACTGTGAATGTAGGATGACACAGTATTGTACATTTCGGGTAGAGCCACAACCAAAAGAAACGTCTGCTAGGCAGTGTGTATCATGGATCCATGTGTGCCATTAAACTGCAAAAACCTTGATCTTCTACAACCGAAAACGTCTGGTCATCTAATGCAATAAATTCCTTTACTTTCTTTGTAATTGCTAGTGCTTTTTGACTATCTCAGCCATAGCTCTGGGTTTTCTGGAACATGACTTATACCGATGGTTGAGTGAGGGGTGAAGCCTTTGCCTGTTTACCATCAAAAACACATTTAAGCTATTCATCGTGTTCTTTTGGGTGATGCACTTTCAAATGTCGATCAAATTTGTTGTGCCGAATGTCTTCGCTGTAGTTCCTCCCGATTAACTTTTCCTTTGCAGACATTACAGGTTGCAATTTTAACGTCCTGTTCACAGACTTCCTAATATTTCCACACATTTTGGGAAATTATTCCAAAGCAGTTTGTGTGCATGTATGCACTTCTGGAACACAGATCGGCCGAAGTAAAACAAAAAAAACGATTGATGGCCAGTCAACCTGTGCATCTCAAATTTTTTTCATCAGTCCATAAGATTTATTCTAGAATAGATTTTTTTTATTTTTCTATTTTAGAATTTGGTGAGATTAGATGTGTTGCCACATATGGAGAAAAGTAAGTCATACAGTTGGCGCTTTAATGTATCCCTTTTTGCAAAGTCCTGAATTCCAAGAAATGTTATAGGGTGAAATCAATGTTTATATGGAGACCAACTGGTCCTAAGTATCCTCTATGGGCATGGCTTGGGAGGCACTTAAAGCAGTTCTTAGGGGCCGGATCATACAGTATGCTTCATTCACCAAAAAATCAAAAGCATGAGAACTTGTAGAAGTGGAAGGGAATATTAAAAGTGCCGAGGCAGAGCTGAATCGCAGAATGTCATCTGATGGCCTAATTGAATTGACCCAATTGAAATACAGATATAAAACTATTTTATCATGGATGTTGAGTTTTGACTTTTCAGGGCAAGACAGTCCTACTTTGAGTCGGGGGACAAGGCAGGAAAACTTCAGGCTAGATATATAAAACAGAGAGAGTTTTTTCTGCCATTCCCTCAGTGAAATCTGTTGGTGGTAAAATATTTACCTCGGTCATTGATATTAATAATGCTTATAAAGAATTCTATGTTGATCTCTATTATTCCACGTCTTCATCTACTGATGAGGATATTAGAAACTTGAACCAGATGGCTTTGCCCCAGAGTTTTTTAGAGGCTACAGAACTGGCTCCACATTCAATTGCAAACAGGTCTGTGGATGATTCAGTCAACATGGGATTGCATCACGTCCTGCAACATCTGGACAGACCGGGGACATACGCAAGGATCCTTTTTGTGGACTTCAGCTCGGCTTTCAACACAATCATCCCAGCCATTCTCCGGACTAAGTTAAACCAACTCCCTGTTCCCACCTCTACCTGTCAGTGGATTACCAGCTTTCTGACGGACAGGCAGCAGCTTGTGAGGCAGGGAAAATTCACTTCCACCACCTGTACCATCAGCACAGGTGCCCCCCAGGGATATTTGCTCTCCCCACTACTCTTCTCGCTCTACACAAATGACTACACCACCAAGGATCCCTCTGTCAAGCTCCTGAAGTTTGCAGACGACACCACTGTCATCGGCCTCATCCGGGATGATGATGAGTCTGCATATAGAAAGGAGGTTGAACGGCTGGCTGTCTGGTGCAGTCAAAACAACCTGGAGCTGAACACGCTCAAAACGGTGGAGATGATTGTGGACTTTAGGAGGAACACCCTAACATTGTCCCCCCTCACCATTCTAAACAGCACTGTGGCAGCAGTGGAGTCATTCAGGTTCCTGGGCACTACCATCTCACAGGACCTGAAGTGGGAGATACACATCGACTCCATTGTGAAAAAGGCCCAGCAGAGGTTGTACTTCCTTTGCCAGTTGAGGAAGTTCAACCTGCCACTGGTGCTGCTGAAACAGTTCTACTCAGCAGTCATTGAGTCTGTCCTCTGCACTTCAATAACTGTCTGGTTTGGTACAGCTACAAAATCAGACATCAGAAGACTACAGAGGACAGTCCGGACTGCTGAGCGGATTATTGGTTGCACCTTCCCTCCTTCAAGAACTATACACTTCCAGAGTGAAGAAAAAGGCTGGTAAAATCACTCTGGACCACACTCACCCTGCCCACTACTTTTTTGAACTGTTGCCTTCTGGCCGGCGCTTCAGAGCTCTGAGCACCAGAACCGTCAGACACAGGAACAGTTTTTTCCCTCAGGCTATCATGAACAATTAAATTGCCCCATTGAGCAATAATTATGCGCAATACACAGTTTAAGTCTATTTATATTATCCAACATATCCACTTCTGCCATTACTTACATTGCTCTGTACATAATATACTGTATTTTTGTTCTTTATATAACAGATTGTAATAGATTTGCACTACGTGTGTGTGTATGTGGGTATGTATGATGGTGAGTGTATGTACGTATGTACGTTATTTATTTTTCTTCTTCTTTTTTGTTTTTAATTACCTATGTCTTGCTGCTGTGTTTGGTATTGTTTGTATTGTTGTACACTGGAAGCTCCTGTCACCAAGAAAAATACCTTGTATGTGTAAGCATACTTGGCAATAAAGCTGATTCTGATTCTGACATTTGCTAGAAGTGTATACGGAATCATTAAAGAACGGAAAGCTTCCGCCAACCATGATGCAAGCCTGGATCAGTCTAATTCTTAAAAAGGGTATGAGTTACCGTCCTATTTCCTTGATCCAGCTAGGCATTAAAATATTGTCAAACATTTTGGCTAACCGATTAAGTTTTGACATCTCTTATACATATAGATCAGGTGGTGTTTACTCAGGGCCGTAGCACTTCTGATAACATTAGGTGTTTCATCAATATCATGTGATCAGTGGCGAATGATCACATTACCGTCACTGCCATCTCACTTGATGACGAAAAGGCATTTGATATGGTAGAATGGGATTATCTCTTTATGATTTTGGAAATGTACGGGTTCAGGAATACTTTTATAGGTTGGATTAAGTTACATTATAGACACCCGGTAGCAGTGGTACAAACAAATTTATTAATTTCTGATTATTTTACTCTGGATAGGGGCACCTGGCAGGGTTGCCCTCTTTCCCAATTATTGTATTGTCTTGCCCTGGAACCATTAGCAGCCACGATAAGAAAGGAGGATGATTTTCCAGGGGTGGTGGCAGGAAGTGTGCATAAACTTTTGCTTTACTTTTGCCTCCACAGAATTATTAACTCCTTTTGTAAGTTCACGAGATACAGAGTTAATTGGTCTAAATAGTCAGAGGTGAACTGGCCCCCACAGTGAGTCTGGTTTCTCCTAAGGTTATTTTTCTCCATTAATCAACATCTTATAGAGTTTTGTGTTCCTTGCCACAGTCGCCTTCAGCTTGCTCACTGGGGTTATTAATACAATTATTATTTAATTTCTTATTTTTAAACACAATTCACAATTGTATTTTGTCAAACTACACAATGATGACTCTTAAGACATTATAAACATTACAGTTTTATCGTCTGTTAATGCCTGATCTTCTGTAAAGCTGCTTTGAAATGATGTGTGTTGTGAAAGGCATAATACAAATAATAATGACTTGACTTGATAAATATATATATATATAAACACAGGGTCAGTTGCCAAGTAAACACAGCTGTTGTTTCGGCATTCATCCATGATTCATTCTTTCATTGCGTTGTTGGAATTTTGTGGAGAGAATTTATGATTTCATGAGGACAAACATTAATCACTATATCAGTGTGTTACTGAATGATAATAAACTGCAAAAAATATTCATAAAGGCAAAGAAAGTGCGAACAAAATTGCCACGCTGTTTCTACCAGATGTAGCTGACATTTAATCAAAGCACAAATGCAACATTTCGAGCAAAATTATCGTTGGTTTTAGTGGAGTACCTGTGTTATTTCAGCTTCAGATGTGTGTGCTTGTACTTATCACCCTGCATGTTCAGATCAAGAGCCGGGAAATTCTCATACTTGGGTATGTAACCGCTTTTTCAAGTTTTCCAATTGAACAGCAATTTCCTTTTAAATCCACACGGAAGTTTAAACTTTTGTTCGGTGGGTGTTTGACTGGTGAGAGGTGGTGCTTCACTGCTGTCCGGGACTCATCAGGATGACGTTTTAAACCTAAAATGCAATGTGGATTTTGACTACATCTGATCCAATCACAAAACATTTTGCCCCCTCATTACATCTAAATTTAGCTCTGATCATTTGTGATTGGATCATCCAAAACTTGTTTTTTACCTGCTGTAAACAGGGTCTAAAATGACTGGTGCCAGAGCTAGGGATTGCTATAGAACATTCGCTTCCCCCAGTAAGATCCCCAGGAAAAAGGTGGAACTTAATTATGTCGTTCCAAAATACATCAATAGAAAAAATAAAAGCAGAATGGTAGAAGAGCTAGGAACTCACAGATCTGAAGACACTTGGGAGAAAGCTATTGACAGAGTGGAACTTCATCTTGTGCATGATTCAGTTGAAAATTCTCTATCGCATTAATTATAGTAAGTAACCAAGTTGGCTAAAAAGTACCCAAAAATAGATGAAACATGTGATCGTTGCAATGCTGCTAAGGCAGATCTGACCCATATGTTCTGGTCGTGGTCCAAACTGAGAGGATTTTGGTTTTCAGTCTTTGATATTTTAAATTTAGCTTTTAATTAAAAAATTCAACCTAACCCAATAATGGCCTTGTTCAGTGTCAGAGGAGATGATGTTCAAATAACCAAAGACAAAAGCTTGTTCTCAAGCTTTTGCAACCTTGATAGCTATATATATATAATGCATTTTTTTTCTTAGCATTTGGGACTGTTATGTTGGGTTGGGTTGGGAATTAATGGGTAGAAAAAGAGAAAAATGAATGCCTTTGTAAGTGTTTTTGTCACTGGACAATTTATTTTTTGTTCCTTGTACTGATAAAAATAATAAAAATAAAAAAATCATGTTTTAATTATCAAATTGTATCTTGCATCAACCTATCGGTTTGCTTCAGACATTAATCGAGAATTTTCATTTTTGGGTGAACTATCCCTTTAAGTAAAATATTATTTAACACTATTGAATACATTAGGTTACACCAACAAAAACAAGATGTAAGTGTCAGATCAAGTAGAATATATCTTTATCGTAATAATTACATGTTGCCACTTTTACAGTGTGTGTCCCTTTAAGTGAAGGTAGCTGCCTTTAGCAATTTGTTTTTCTAGATAGAATCACAAGCTAAAAAACACCATGCATGGGTGTCTTGTCCTGTCTACTGTTGATTAATAATTTGGTTTTTACTGTAACTTCATATCCTAACAATTAAAATTATACGGTGGCCCGAAAAAGTATTTGAACACTTAAGCATTATATTAATTATATTAGATAACCAAATATTAAAGCAAGTGTCATCTGCAAGCAAATGCTGCTACAGCTTTTTCAGAACTGTTCTGCACTTTTCTGAGATTTTTTTGCAATGACTTTTAAGCAGGTGGTGTCAAGGTGATTTTTAGTGGATGTATGAAATCAGTTCATCACATTAAAGGAATAGTTCACCCAAAACTAAGAATTCTCTCATCGTTTACTCACCCTCACGCCATCCCAGCTGTGTGTGACTTTCCTTCTTTTGCTGAACACAAACAAAGGTTTTTGGAAGGATTTGTCAGCTCTGTAGGTCCATACAAAGTGAAAGGGTACCTGATTTTTAAAGCTTCAAAAGCACATTTTTCTTCTTTTGGTTTTGGCAATTTGTGTTCTTCGTGCATATCGCCACCTCTAGGGCAGGGCGGAGAATGTACTGTATAGTAAAAAATGAAAATTACATTTGCACTATAACCTTTAACTACGATCATTTTCCAAATCTTTGTCAACCACTAAGTGTCACAATACTTTTAATATTTGAACAGCATATCTATTGTTTTATCATTTCAAACCTAATAAACTTATTTTTGTTAAATATTTTGCTTGAAAATGGCTTGTGCTATCTTTCTTTAAAATACATAACACATTCAAAAAATGTTACATGTGTCCAAACAAGTTTTACACTGTACACTGCTAGACAATAACATCAACTTGAAGATGTTTCTTTAACTTCACTAATGGTGCTTAATTCATTCAAACCACTGAAAAATACAACAACACTCCACCAACTTGTTTTCCCATGATAGCAAATCAAACTGAGGGTACAGAACAGTAAATGTACACATGAGTGTGGGAAAACACATCAACACACTCATTCCCACAATTCATCTTCATTTATATCGAGCTGTGTATCAATGCTGGGAACAAACGTTCATCTCCAGTTCCACATCCTTCACATCATCACACCCTCTGAATACCCGTCACCAGCGAGTTTCCACGCTTCTCTCCCTGGCACTGATTATAGAGACGCAATAAAGATGGCGACACATGGCTCACCACAGACACATTCATTCCTAGCAATAATCTCTTGATTTGTATAACACTGTGCTCAGTGGAAGCAATTCATTACAAGGGAAAGGTCTTTGTTCGTTAGATTAAATTAATGGCCTCTCATTTGGTAGTAATAAGGCAGAGATGACATGATTTCTGATGCCAGAGTTTCTCAAGAACTTTATTGCTTCTTGTTCCACATGTTTGTTTGTCTTGTTGTTTGTGATCTTTGTTACCTATTGTTTTCATTTTATTATTATTATTGTTATTATTATTATAATTCCTCCCCAATGGTAGTCTATAGAAGCCTTTAGAACCATACATAGGAAAATTATTAAATTCTACCATATCAAATGCCTTTTCGGCCTCAAGTTAAATGGCAGCGACCAGAGTCTGATCATTCGCCAGTGGCCACATGATATTGATGAAACACATAATGTTGTCAGAAGAGCTGCAGCCCTGAATAAACCCCACCTGTTCTATATGTATAAGAGATGTCATAACTTTACTTGACAATATTTTAACATCTAGCTGGATCATGGAAATTGGATGATAACTCTTACACTTGCTTGGATCTTTGTCCTTTTTAAGAATCAGACTGATCCGTGCTTGTGTCATGTTGGCAGAAGCTTTACATTCTTTAATGATTCCATATAAAAGTCTAACAAAAGTGCTGCCAGTTCTGTAGCATAAGATCTAATAAAAATTCAGCGGCAAATCCATCTGGCCCCGGAGCCTTGCCTGTAGGCAGGGCCTTAATTACCTTGTCAAGCTCCTCCAAGGTTATCTCAGAATCAAGATAATTTTTTTGCTCAGTCGTCAATTTAGGGAGTTCTAAATGTTCCACAAAGTTTCTAATATCCTCATCAGTAGACAAAGATGTGGAACTATAGAGATCAAGATAGTACTCTTTAAAAGCATTATTAATATCAATGGCTGAGGTAAATGTTTCACCACCAACAGATTTCACTGAGGGAATGGTAGAAAAAGACTCTATCTGGTTTATATATCTAGCCTGAAGCTTCCATGCTTTGTCCCCCGACTTAAAGTATGACTGTCTTGCCCTGAATAGCCAAAACTCCACCTTCCGTGTCAATTAGTATTATATCTGTATTTCAGTCGAGTCAGCTCTCTGAGGCCATCAGATGAAATTCGGCGATTCAGCTCTGTCTCAGCACTCTTAATATTCCATTCCAACTCCACAAGTTCTCGTGCTTTGGATTGTTTTATGAATGAGGTATACTTTATGATCCGACCCCTAAGAACCACCTTAAGTGCCTCCCAAGCCACGTCCACAGATGATTCTGAGGACCAGTGGTCTCTGTATAAACATTGATTTCAGCCTTTAACATTTGTTGGAAATCAGGATTTTGTAAAAGGGATACATTAAAGCACCAACTATATGATTTCTTTTTCTCCGTATGTGGCAACACCTCTAAACACAGGGTGTGATTTGAGACTAAAATGTTTCCAATTGAGCAATCAACAACAGATGAAATGAGGGTCTAAGATATATAAAAAAATATATTCTAGAATAAATCTTATGGTCTGATGAGCTTGCTATCTCCCTTTCTTGATAACAATATTGTGGCTATGTGGTGTCATGGATAGCACACTGAACTGTGGAACAGAAATTCTTGGGTTTAGATCCATCCAGGGACAAGGTGATTTGTTCAAATAACAGCTCAAAATATTCTCCAGACATTTTAATTTGTGCTACCGTTCAGAAATTATGCCAACGTGAAATTAACGAGGTCAACGTGAAAATGCATTTAAGGCTGTATCTCTGCACTGCTTTGTCCTATCTAAAGTAATCTTGGTATACTTCATCAGGACCATGATCTGAGGTAACATGCAAAGTTTTGTGACAGCAGCACTTATGGGCCAAGAAATGTCAAAATGGGCTATTTTTGCCTGTACATTTTAATGATCTACATGTTTCTTACACAAGCATATTGAATTGCTTCAGAAGACATTAATTGGTCGACTTGAGCCTTGTGGATTACTTTTATACTGCCTAAATATACATGTTCATTCACATTTCAGATTTGGGATGGCGTGATGGGGTAAATTATGAGAGAATTTTCATTTTTGGGTGAAATATCCCTTTAATTTTCATGTTAAAATGTATAACTTTTATGTCTTGTGGCTACATTTTAATGTTTATGGACTGGCCCCATTCTCTTCTGTTGTAAGTGCCTTACTGCAACATTTTTTTTTTTAATAAGCGAGAAAGAGTCAAATGATTTTTGTGGTAATCAACATTATGTCATGTTCTGTTGTTTAAGATTAACTTGTATTGAACTTGGAACATTCCTTTACATGTATTTCTCTTTATTAACTGTGACATTCAGAAAATGTGCTTCATTTGTAGATGGAAACACTACACATGCAGCATTGTGATTGCTCAAGAGTTGTAGTTTTGCATACGAGCAGGAAATGCTCAGTGCCAGGTAACTGTTTGAGTTAACGCATGTTTGGAGGTCTTCAACACCCACACAACATCTCTCACTGTCACAATAACACCAACATTTTCCACTCACTCCCCATCAGCACTAACACAACTAACGAATCTAGGGCAAAAGTGCTGGTCAAAAAGTAGCTCATGTTTTCCACAACTTCATACATAAATAATAAATCTTTTCTTTTGTTTACAAATAGGATATATATTTTTTGGATGATGTCACCAAATGCATGGCAGAAATAACTTAAGGTTTATATTTTCATAGATCATTTTATCTCTCCTATTCAGGGGACTAGCGAATGAATAGTCGTCTATTGAGGCCATTGAGTTCCAGTTCAAAGCTAAACTATAAAATGAAAATATTTGATTCTAAACAAGATTTTTACATTTTCCAAAGAAAATAAGAGAAGTGCTTACCCTTGCAAAGGTTGGTGCCACAGTGTTGTGGGTGGTTGCCAGGTCATTACAGAGTGTTTTGAGTGACCGTTTGAGTGTTGCTTTGCAGTTACTGAGCTGTTCTGGGCAGTTAATAGATAGATATCCAAACGCAGACATCATATTCAGCTAATCGGGATACATCAACCATGCTGCCATCTTGTAACTGTCAACAAAGAGACCTGTTTGAATATAAGTCAGTGAAGAAGCAGCATGGTGCTGTATAAGCTGCTTTTGTGTGGAAACAATTGATCATATAATAAATTAACTGACTGGGTGATAATCTAGTCACTGGAATTTTGTGTGGATTACATTTATGCTGCCTTTGTGTACATTTTGGAGCTTCAAAATTGTGGTACCCATTTACTTACATTGTGAGGATGTACAGAGCAAAAGGTTTAAGCTTCAAAATGCACATAAAGGCAACATTAAATAATCCACAAGGCTACAGTGGTTAAATCCATATTTTTTTAGAAGAGACATGATAGGTGTTTGTGAGAAACAGATCAATATTTAAGTCTTTTTTTATTACAAATTCTCATCCCTGCCCAGTAGGTGGCGATATGCACGAAGAATGCAAATCGTAAAAAAGAAAAGAAGAAGAATATGAACGTTAAAGTAGAGATTAATAGTAAAAAAAGAACTTATTTATCTGTCTCTCACCCACACCTATCATATCTCTTGCAGACATGGATTTAACTATTGGAGACATATGGATTACTTTTATGCTGCCAATATGTGATTTTTGGTCCTTAAAATTTTTGGTCAGTATTCACTTGCCTACAGACAAGACCTACAGAGCTGAAAATATTAATTTGTGTTCTGCAGAAGAAAGAACGTCATATACGTAGGGGACGGCATGAGGGTGAGTGAATGATGAGAGAATTTTCAATTATGGGTGAACTATCACTTTAATGTGATAAAAATCAGGGATTTACTGGCATTACAGAGTTCACCAGATAACAGGCCTTATGCTGTTGTAATATTGAACATAACTACACACAGATATGGTAAATTAATTTGAACACAATGTTTATGTCTTTTGTCTATACTTCTGAAACAGTGTGTAGGCTATTTGAATGTTTCTGGCCTGGCCCCATTCACTTCCATTGTAAGTGAATCCCATTTGTTTTATTTTTAGATTCACTGTAAAAAACGAATTGTTCACTCAACTCAACTTAAGCTAGTTGTCTCTTTCAAGTTGACTCAGTCAAGTTACATTAACAAAAATTAGCAACTTCTTTGATCTTGAGAAGTTTTGTCCATTGACAAAACTGTTTATTTTTAGTAATCTAGATTCAAAAAGTTTTGTTGAAATAACATTAATATTGTGACACACCCAGGATGCATTGCAGCACCTACAGTTTTGATTTAAGAACTTTCTCAACAGCAGCAATGACTGGACATCCAGGAGTTTGAACAGAGACACAGTGTTTTCAATACAAATCTCAGTAATGGTGACATTCAACAAACACCATTCAATAAAATCTAAGATATTAACATCACCACACAACTGTTAACTAACAGCTCAAATAAAGTCCACAAATCACAAAAAACATTAACCTTATTATTTATTCATGCTGCAATACATGCTGGGAGCTGGCAAATCTTATTTTTTTCAGTCAACTTTGTTAAGTTGAAATGGCAAATACGATTGTTAATCCAACTTATGTACAAGTGAATAGAATCAAAATTTAACAAGTTAAGGTGGCATTAAATTTTAGATGTTGCTGATACAAATTATTCAATTAATTAAACCTTAAAATCCATTTTTACTCATGTTTGCATAATGTTAACCATCACATTGTGATGTTCTCCTAACCACTTTGAAGGTTAGCTGAGGTTGTTATATATATCACGTGTAAATGACACAGTGAGTACTAACACACTACTTTAATTTTACTTGCAGTGAGGAACTGACAAACTTAGAAACCTTTTATGACAGTGGTTGACTTAAGATGTCCCGTGCCAGTTTGATTGCCATGTTAACCTGAACAATTCCTAAAAATAATTTATTCTGTAACTAGGCTTCAACCCCCAGGGTAAAATGCAATTTTTTACTGTATTTTTTCCCAAAACACTAAATAGTAAGAGAAAATACCGTCTTTGTCACAATGTATTTACTGCAAAAATGTTCCTGGTCAATGAGGTCATCGCGTGCATTGTTTCTGAGGTTGATTTTGAGATATTTGTTTTTTAACATTTAATTACTTTTCAAATGTTGCAAATTTGTGTCGCTAATGAGAATCCCTGAAATAATCACATTCATTTTGAGACAAAATACTTGCCATTTTTAGTTTTGTTCAATTTGATTAATTCAAAACTTTTTCAATAACTGTCCAATTAGTAAAAGGATAGTATTTGGGGTAAAAGCCCCTTGTTTCAGGCACTGAAGATCCCTAAAAGACCCACTATTAAGTGGGGGGAATAAATGAGTTATAAGAATGTTATGAGTAGACTCACATGCCCAATCCAATCACAATGGAGATTCATTTATTTATTGAAATCTTGAGATGTTTTGAAGTGATCAGGAAATGGTGCACCCTTTTCTGAAGTGGTTGTTATCTGAAGAGGATTATCTTAATTTGAAATTATAAAAAAAGCATCTTGCCATCTCAAAAGCTTTTACATGAGTTGACATACACTGGTGGCCAAAAGTTTGGAATAATGTACAGATTTATGTAACAAACCAAATATCTTTCAACAGTGTTTGATATAATGGCAAGTGATTTTCTAGAACCAAATGATCAATTCTGCATGATTACTCAAGGATAAGGTGTTGGAGTGATGCTGCTGTCTAGATTTGATCATAAATAACTTTTTCAAATAGTGATGGTGTTGTTTTTTACATCAGTAATGTCCTGACTATAATTTGTGATCAGTTAAATGCCACTTTGGTGAATTAAAGTACCAATTTCCTTCTGAAACAGAAAAACCTGTAATACACCAGTGTATTTTTCACTGTAACTATCTACAAAATATTACTACACTGAAAAAAGGGAAAGTAGCTCTATTGAAAAAAATAAAACTAGTAAACTTGAAATCAGTTTAAAACATTTATGTTGAGATGAGAACATAATTATAGTGTGTTAAGTCCAAGTGATATATAAAATCACAGTCATCAAAAATGAATAAATACATTGCTATGAAATGTTCAAATGGATTCAGACGTCTAACAGATGGTGACACTCAACGTGATTTTCGCTGCTTGCTCAAGCAATACATTCAAAATAAGATAATGCAACACAATTCTTTAGCATTTGGTCTCAACAGAATTTCATTGTGTATAATCCATCTATGTTCACTAAATCCAACTGTGTTGAACTATGTGAATATTATTTGTTGCATGAATGTATTGCTAAAACCGGGCAGGGGATTTCCAGTTCACAGCATGCACAGCAATGCAAAATTAAGTTTATGAAAACCATATGATTGGTATGATGTACACATTTGAGAACTTCATTTGGAGTTTGCAACAAAAAGAAATAGATGTTTTGGAAGAGAAGTCACAGGAATTTTGTGTGGATTACTTTTATGCTGCCTTTATGTACAGTTTGGAGCTTCAAAATTGTGATCATCATTCACTTGCATTGTATGGACCTACAGAGATGAAATATTCTTCTAAAAATCTTCATTTGAGTTCTGCAGACGGAAGAAAGTCAAACACATCTGGGATGGCATGATGAGAGGATTTTTAGCTTTGGAAGAATTGTCCCTTTAAATTGACATAAATGAATCCAACATATTTATTTTTCATCATATAATCTGCTCAAGTGGGCTTTTACCCCAAGTGTGATGTAGTCAGAGCTAAAGGTGTCAGGTATGACATGCAGAACTTTAAGCTGTGACTGTATCATATTAAAGCACAAACTCCAGTGCCTTATTGCTTTTGTAAAGTGGCTTCTACATCATAAAGATATTAGGACACACATTTTCATTACGTGCCATCCTATCAATGTACGGATGGTCTCTTTATCTCTTTTATAGAAACTATGAAAAATAGTTTAATCAAAGAGATATTGTTGAGTTATTGAGTAAGTATTTTGTAAGACTGAACAAGTTTTTATCATGACACATCTCTCCACAGGCAACATGTGCCGATGTTGTCTTCACAGTCGGGTTTGATAATCATCTTTCTCGCTAGAAACAAAACAAAAGACAACAAAACAAAGACGCCAAAGTGTGCACTGCCACGTTTGTTTGAGGGGAAAAAAGAAAAAGCGCTGACCACATACGCTTGACATTTCTGATACCTTTCAGTATTTACCGAAGACAGGAAGCATGCAGTTCTTTATTTCGTTTTAATGTCAACAACTTGGGTAATGTTTTTTGATAAGGATGTAGTGGAAAACTGCTTTTCTCTGTGTTTTGGCATATTAGATGTAAATAGTGAATTTGATAAGGATGTATGCCATTTTTCTTACATCAGAACAGTAGTTTGCAGAAGCTTGCAGTGCAGTAACATGTCATACTTTGTTTTATGTACTTCTGGGTGTTCTGTAATATACTCCAAGTGAAATCAGTTTTGATGTCAACACCGCTGCTTACGTAAAAGACTTGTCATTATGCACACCATGGCTAAACACTGAAACGCCAGCATCTCTAATTGTTTTCCAAAGAAATAGTCTTATGCAAAAAAAATAAAATGCAAAACTCATTTTACATTTGCAAAGAAAATACTCGTAAGATATTCAAATATTCAATAGAAATAAAGAACTCCAATTTGATCCTTGCCTGTAACGCTTGTGTCTTTTTTTTTTTCTTCCCAGATACGGGCTTTGATAATCTAAATATATTTAAGGCATATTGGATGGTAGTTGTATTTAACATATTTAAATGATTTAAATAACTTACACAAAGACATCCTCTTCTCTCAATTATACAATAGTAAACAGTAAAAGTTGAAACATATATGACCAAACGTCAATCAGCCGCTTAGTACAGAAACCCCCTGCAGATGAAGCCAAGCCCATATTTAGACTATCCAAAAGTCATACTTCAATGTTCCTTTCATCCCAAATCATCAAAAGCACCAACTACCAATCACACTTGCCAAAAAGATCAACACGACACAAAATATTATCCAAATCAGGAAATCATGTGCAGTGCTAAAATCATAAACAGATGTTTAAATTAACAGCTTGAGCAGACAGAAGTCCACTGTCATATTTCTCACAACAGTCATTCTACTCCAGGGGCGTAGACCCCCAATAATTACACAATGATCAATAGAAACATGTAAATGCAAACCCACCGAACACATGGATATAAAATTGGTTTTGATCAAATCTTATTGAACTAAGAACGACCACAACAGTGTTGACATCCAAGACAATATATTTCCATACACAATGTTTATTGCAAACATATCACATCGCATAAATAATTAATAATGCATTAAGTAAACATTATCAATTCATTACATTTTTATGTAATAGTTTATTATAATAAATATTTGTTTAATATCTAAACAAAGCATGTCTTAGATATTAGCTGAAGTACATGAAGATATTAACCAAAATGACGTATTTTGTTAATGGAACATTACAAGAGCACACTTACAAAAAACATTCATATGGATAAACGGAATGTACATTTGTGTCATTTTCCACCAGCAAATACATCAACCAAAACCAGTTAGATTGATTACACTGCCATCGTCTGGTTACTATAGGTCATACCATGTAGGACTTGGACGACTGCATTTTTTAAGCACTCAAACTGTCATTCTAATGCATAATGACAACAGTAGCACTAATAGGCTGGTAATAATAATCATGTAAATATGTAGATATAATGTAGAGACTTTACATGTTTTATGGTCTGTTTTGTATTTAATTCCCTATTGCACTCATTATAAAATAATCGTTAAAAAAGTAATTGTTTGATTCACTTGTCTTATTACTAAAATTACTTAAATTAAAATAAAAAAGTAAATAACAAAAATAACTAAATTAATAATTTCATATAATCATTTAAGGTATGTTGCTTGGAGGCAACAATTTTATCACATTTTTTATAAAAACTTTACACCATCTGCTATATGGCACAGCCTAATATAATGTAATAATTACCTATCTTAATGATCTAAATTGAACTTAAATGTTAAAGGGATAGTTCACCCAAAAATGTATATTCAGTAATTTACTCACACCTGTGTTGTTACAACCCTGAATCGGTTCCCACGCTTCCTCTAAAACCTGGAATTTTGTGATGCAGTTTTCCAGTCAAGGAAAGTAATTATTTGTCCTGGAAAATATTTGATAATAAAACTGCTTGACTGTGAGGATAACATGGTTTTGTTACATGTACAAAAACATGGCAATGAGAAAAACTTGGTTGGAATCATTGAATCCATTCGTAATATGGCATTAGCTACATGTGTAAAACTCATGTTTCAGAAATGTGACAAATTTGGGACAAAATTATTTGCGCAAAAAAATGCACAAATAATCAAACAAAAATTGCGATATGTCCTAGTGTGATTTTTTTTTTTTTACTTCAAAAGGCTGAAATTGTATTAAATATAATCTGCATGTGCTGCATGCTGTATAATGAATGCAGAAGAAATAAACATTCAGTAACCATAATATACATCGTGACCTCTGTGTTTTTGCTTAAATATTACACCCGTTGGGCAAATAAAATGTCCAGGAAAATTGTGCTTTGAAAAGATTGGGAACCCTGTACATGACTTTCTTTCTTTTTCTTCAATGGCAGTTTATGGTGATCACCTCTTCAAGCTTCAAAAGAACACAAAGTATAATTCAGAAGTCTAATAAATTACTTCATGAGACTCATGATTGTTATGAAAGCATATGATAAGATTTGGAGAGAAACAAATCCAAATCTGATGTATTATTTAATGAAAATGTTCACTGACCGTTGACTAGACAACAGTTCATGCAGCCCCCCTTAAGACAATGGGACATTCAAGTGAAAATTAGTTTTTTTTTAATCTAAAAACAGGTTCTCCACAGCAATAGTGACAACAGAGTCTGAAGAGTTTGTAGTCAAAGAATTGAAGCATTTCTATGCCCAGCCTTATTTTTAAAAATTTTTTTGGATGGTGCCAGTTCACAGTGGACAGAGTTACACACGCGATACCGAAAATAGAAAACAAGTGATCAAAAGAATGTACCATTGTTCATCACGGCTGGTCAGGACAAAAACTCTGATAGAGATCATAGGAAAGATATTGCATGTCGTTTGCCATCAGGTTAGGACACCTGTGACTGTGGCTGCCTGTAGCCTCCTCTATATTTCTGTTTCATTTCCGAGTAGTCTGTTCCGAAAAATAAGGCTGGGCATAGAAATGCATCAATTATTTTATGCATTTTTCAATAAAACCACTTGAATTGACTTGATTTGATTTGACTACAAACTCTTCAGAAATGTTTAGAAAGTTCTGTTCTCATTTTGGGGTGAACTAATCCTTTCATAATTTTAGAATTGTCTAATTGAATCTTGTAGTTTGATAAAATATGATTGTGAATTGTGTTTAAAAATAAGTAATTAAATAATAATTGTATTAATAACTCAGTGAGCAAGCAGAAGGCAACTGTGGCAAGGAACACAAAACTCCATAAGATGTTGATTAATGGAGAAAAATAACCTTAGGAGAAACCAGACTCACTGTGGGTGCCAGATCCCCTCTGACTAACATCATGAATATAATGACAATATTACTTATGTATAGTTCAAGTCATGGTTTAAAATGTTTAAACTAAGTAAGTGTTAAGGGTCAGTGTTTAAACAGATTTTGTATAAACTGTAAGATTAATGACCAATGTCTTGGAAGTCAATCCTGGAGTTGGCATCAGTTTATCCTCTGAAGTCCATTGTAATAGACTGAAGTGATGTTTGCTGTTAGTCATCATCACACAGGTGTATGCCTGGCTAAATATATGAGTCTTTAGTCTAGACTTAAACTGAGTGAATGTGTCTGCATCTCAATCAGTGTTAGGGAGACTATTCCATAGTTTTGGAGCCAAATATAAAAAGGAACTACCTCCTTTTGTGAATTTTGATATTCTAGGAACTATTAACAGGTCAGAAATTTGCGATCGTAATGAATGTGATGGAATATAGCATGGTAGAAAGTCACTAAAGTACAGTGGAGCTAGACCATTCAAAGCTTTGTACGTAGTTAACAGAATTTTTAAATTAATACAAAATTTAACAGGTAGCTAATGTAACAACGATACAATGGGGCTAGTATGATCACACTTCTTGGTTCTAGTCAGCACTCTGGCTGCTGTATTTTGAACCAATTGAAGTTTATTTATTGAACTTGCTGGACATCCTCCCAGTAATGCATTACAATAATCTAGTCTTGAGGTCAAGACTAATCTCCTTGAGATTTGTTTTTCAGCATCAGCGACAGAGGGCATGTGTCATAATTTAGTAATATTTCTTAGGTGGAAGAATGCTGTTCTACAAACATTGGTAATTTGTTTTACAAAGGACAGATTTGTATCAAATATAACACCTAAGTTCTTCACTGTTGAAGATGATATAACAGTACATTCATCGAGAGTCAAATTATGTTTTAGCGGCTTGTTTGTTGGAATTGAGTAGAAGGAACTTTCTGGCCATACAATAATTTATTTCATTGATACACTCTGCTAATTTGAAGAATTGTGAAATCAAATCAGGTTTTGAAGAAATATAAAGTAGGGTATTGTTGGCATAACAGTGGAAACTCATTCCACGATTCCTGATAATATCTCCCAGGGGAAGCATATATAAAGAGAAAAGCAGAGGCCCTAAAACAGATCCATGTAGTGCTCCATACTTTACTTTTGTTTGGTTTGACAATCCCTCATTTACATAGACAATGTGGTAGCGGTCTGCTAAATAGGACCTAAACCGTGCTAATGCAACTCAACAAATGCCAACATAATTCTCTAACCTATTCAAAAGAATGGCGTGATCTATCATGTCGAATGCAGCACTAAGATCTAAAAGCACTAGAAGTGAAATGCAGCCACGATCAGATGATAAGAGCAAGTCATTTGTAACTCTGATAAGTGCAGTCTCTGTACTGTGATGAGGCCTAAATCCTGACTGAAATTATTCATATATACAATTTCTCAGTAGAAATGAAAATATTTGGGAGGATTCTACCTTTTCTAGTACTTTTGACTTAAACGGGAGATTTGAAATCGGTCTATAATTAGCCAGTTCTACGGGATCAAGTTGCGGCTTCTTAAAAAGCGGTTTGACAACTGCCATTTTAAAGTTTCTTGGGACATGTCCTAAGGATAGCGAGGAGTTAATAATATTAACAAGAGGTTCTGAGATTACAGGGAATACCTCTTTTAAGAGCTTGGTTGGTATTGGATCTAACATACATGTTGTGGCTTTTGATGTTTCGATAAGTTTGTTAGCTCTTCATAACCTATGACAGCGAAGAATTGAAGATGCATGTGAGGAAATTTATGAGACACTGTTTTCTGAGGTGCTATGACAGATGATTGCATAATACCAATTTTATTTCTGATTATTTCAATTTGATCTGTAAAGTCATTACTCTTGTGCCGCCACAGAATGCCTGGTTCTTTTGAGGCTTTATTCCTAACCAATTTAGCCACAGTACTGAATAAACACCTAGGATGTGTGTGGTGAAAAGCGCTATACAAATAAAAATTACTTGACTTAATTACCTAAATTTGACTTCAATGTTAAGTAAATACTTAAAAATGTTATTGTTTAATAATGGATAATATACATTCAACAACAGATTCAAACAATTACTTATAACATACAAATAACAAATATAACTCTTAATGTTTAAAAATTAAAGGAATAGTTCACCCAGTAATGAAAATTTGCTGATAATATGTTCACCCTCAGGCCATCTAAGATGTATATGACATTCTTTCTTCATCAGAACAGGATTTAAGATTTTTAGGAAAGTATCCCAGGTTTTTAGCTTCATCCAATGCAAGTGAATGGACACCAATTTTTGATGGTCCAAAAATCACACTTAGTCAGCATTAAAACTTTTAATTAGTAATTTGTTTTTCACACAAACCTATCATTTCACTTCAGAATACATTACTTGATCGTGTGGAGTCATGTGGATTACTAAGTGTGCTTTTTGGACCGTCAAATACTGGAGTCTATTCATTTGCCCTGGATGAAGCTAAAAACCTGGGATACTTTCCTAAAAATCTCTAATCATGTTCTGATGAACAAATAAAGTCATATGCAAATTTTCTGTTTTTCTTTAGTTTTTTTGGGTGAACTATTCCTTTAAGCGTACTTACTAACACGTGAATATTTTTTAATGGGTGAAAAATCAATTAAAATAAAAAAAAAAATCCGTCCGTCCGTCCGTCCATCTATCTATCTATCTATCTTGTGGAATCTGCTGTGCTGATGCTCAAGATTATTTCGTAGGCGTGGCGCTGTTGTCGTACGCTCTATCCGTAACACCTACGCTATTTGAGAACGTTTTGCGTAATCCTCGTACACTTCAGCGTGCCTGTCTCATCCTCCTGGTTGAGTCCTGACTGACCGGGCGCTGTCCACACCAGCAACAGAGGTACGTTTAAATGTAACATGCTATTTATCATGCTATACAATAAAACACTCGGTTGCACTATAGAATAACGTTTTATATTTAATATTGCAAAGTATAATTAAGCAATGCATCAATGTCGCGAGCAAGGCCTGAACCCACAAAACCGATCATGCATTTAATGCTTTACTGTAATATATGCATGTAATGCCATTGACGATGTTAGGATTGCACTCACTGTCTTTATACATGACATCGAGTATACAGTGTGATATGACCAAATGTGCATGTGTGCTTGAAGTGAATTGACCCTGCGCTCGTGCTCACGTGCACGTATCAGTCATTGTCTCACAGCACAACAAAATGATTCTTTGTGACCATACAAGCAAAATATCAAACTGTCACAACAACTTCCAGAATATGTGGACCATTAGTGTTAGTTTTAGCTTGTGGGCTTGTTCTTTGCTTGATTTGACTTCAAGCTCCTGTGATAATGGCTTAAAAGCTGTGACATTGACCTCTCAACACACCAGTGAGCTCATATATTATCATTCAGAGTTGAATTCTCTCTTTTCAGATTAAAATCATGTGAATATCATAGCTGTGATTGGGATTTGATATTCCAAGGCATTCGTTCATCTGTAAGGCTAAATAAACCCAGTGGTTGCTGCATGTGCAGAAGTGCAGGTCTAAGCATTAATGTGTCCTTTGTCTCCATATGGGGTGGATGATGCTTGGAAGTGCAGTCTGCATTTGTGCTACTGACATCAGGTGTTTATTTGTGGTTAATTATGAGAGAATTATTCACATGTATCTCATATTTGCAGAGTATAGAATGGGCCTTGTTGTAATGCAGTGGTACTCAACTGGTTTTGCTTCAGGGATCTAGATTGTTTCCATTGCACATGAAGTGGCAGCCCTCACCACAGGATCAAAATGGTTGATCATTTCAAAGTAAATTAACACGCCACTAAAAACCAAACATTGGGATTTATTAGTACTGCAAAAACCCAACAATATGCTGAATTATTGTGTGTTTGGTTTCTAAATGTCTCTTAAATTTTGAGTTTCATAGACTTGACCGTCAGTAATTCGCCGCACATTCATACTTGTTGCGAGTTAAATTTAATGTTGTCTGTGGGTGTATTTAATGTAGTCTAGGTTGTTATTATTTTTATTTTTACCTTACATAGTTTTGTTTGTGGCATGTCATGTTGGCATCTGCCTAGTTTGGCTTGCTTCTACCAAGTGACACATTAATTGGTTCATTGGGCTGCAGTTCAGCAGAGTTTTGGGCCTATAGTCAAGCAGTAGGCTATATGAATTTTTCACAAGCACAACAAATCTGCCAACTCTTTCTGTAAAAATGACTCAAGCAGGGGGAATGTGGGGTTTTCCATTTTGAAAATGACCCATGAGGTCCAATGGTCTTGTGTAACATCCAAATATTGAATCATTCATCTGAATAAATAAGGGTTATGGCCTTGGTTACACTCCTCTCACAGGACTTGTGAGAAACCTATATATACTGTAGGCTACCTTCTATTGTATAAATTGGTAAAATTAGATTTGCATAAATTCTACAATTGTGTGATTCTCATGAAATCTGTTAAGATAATGTCCAGGTCCAAATTTACTCCAAAATCAAGAGACAAATAAGAAATTTGATTTTGCCTATAGAAATTGAAGCCTAGTTTTAGGGCCATACATATTTTTTGCATTGTGGCTTTTTCATGACAGTAATGCACTTTTTAACCCCCAACTGCTTTTAATTTTTTGCAGATTTTAACCTAAACAATCTTTGTATAACAGCATCTTTTTTTATAATAATAATAATAATAAGAACCATCATTGAAAATAATAGGAATAGTAAAAGGAAAATATGTTATGGTAATGAGAATCGGTGGTAAAATGTGCTTAAGTGTGTTGGAAAAAATTTCACAATGCAAAATTAGGGGTGTCCTGATGCCGATATTGTGCTTTCCCCAAATTTAAATAGGGAAAAAAGTATGACAGAAATATATCACTACTGTGTAGTTATGTAATATTCATTGTAATACTACTAATTCTACTACTACTAATAATAAATCAATAGTAATTATATTATATTTGGCCTAATCAATATCACACATCTATGATGCTCTGTTATGCAGCACTTTGACAAAATAATTACAGTACAATGTTGTATTTGGGATTGTGCTTTGAAGATCTGTATAAAAGCATTTCATAATAGAATTCTGTTGAAAATAAATTTTTCAATTTCGATTTGATTGAAGTTTTAATACATTTTATAATTTGATGATAAATTGAAAAACTGTTGAATATGGAATTCAGAATAAAAATGGGTATTTGTATCGGCAAGTACAAGTGTCTGTACTCATTCTCCAAAAAAATAGGTGAGATATCCCAATGCAAAATCTAATTTATTTTTTGGATTGATTTGGGTAGGGATGCTCAGGATTTTTACAGCCGATACGATCACCGATCTTCTTGTCACCTGATCGGCCATTCCTGATCATTTCACATTTTATCAGGATCTCTTCCTAATAATATCACTTTGCCTAGTGTTTGCTGACAAAGTTTTAAAAGTTTAAAAGGCTTATTAAAAAAGCTTTTTTTAAGAAGACTTTAAAAAAAAGTATAGGATAACAAAATATTCTGATAACCCATAGGTGCAATTAAACTTAATGTGCCATTTTTGGTTATTTGATTCATTGTAATTATTTCATTTAATTATATTTGCATTATATAGTGGGATCTTAATATTGTATAAAGAAGTATTATATTTATAAATTCCATCCCTGCCTTTTCATTTAGTTGTATGATTGTATTAATAGTTAATTTTTCACTTGCTGCTGCTTGAACTTTAATGAGGGGAACACGCACACACTCATGAGGGCAAGAGATGAAAGAGCGCATGTTTCTGGACTCTACTGGTGCTACTAATGATAATGCCATTTAATCGGGAGATATTTAATAAAGACGTTTGAATTACACCACATCTTGTAACTTGCGTTATTACTGAGATGCCTGTGCCCGGCGTAGACCGAGAAGCTGCCGCCATGAACAAGAATATGGACCTTATCACAGCTTGGCCTGTTTTCCCTTTGCCTTGTCGCCTGTGAAATGCCACATTAGCAGTAGATTGGAGCATTCCTAGATTTGTGGTTAAATATGACCAGAACATTTTCTTGACAGGTTTTGTCAGAATTACAATATTTAAAATATTTCTCAATCATCCATTGTTAAATGATTATTGTATTATTTTGATGATTTGCTATGTGGAAAACAATTTTGCGTTTGAGCGTTGAGTTTTAATTAGCCCATCGGTTTCTGAGCCACTTTCTGCATGTGTCTTAGACGTGGCCTCTCTTATAGTATAGATACGTACACATTTTCACCTTGCTCTGTTGCAGACAATGGCCATTCCTCCAACATATGTAGATCTGGGCAAGTCTGCCAGGGACATCTTCACCAAAGGATATGGTATGAATTCATTCTAAGCAGTTTAAAGAAACGTTCTTTGAAATCAGGGTTGAATTTAAGAAAAACCTCTAGTAAATCATTCATTTCACAGAATAAATTCAAGGATTGCCTGTAAAACGAGTCAGAGCTGAGATATTGAGATACTCTCAGAGGCCTGTGGGATTTCAGATCAATAATTTTCAAATTGCCCTAGTGGTATTTAGGACAGTGTTGCCTTTGATTGGTTAAACTCTGGATGTGTTGAAACCGTCCTTTATCAATTTCTGCCATGACCTAGTGTAAGCCTCACATATTGATCACACTTGCTGTTGTTTGGTGTGTTAATGACATGTTTGTCTTTTTTCCTTTTAAAGGTTTTGGTTTTATTAAGCTGGACTTAAAAACAAGGTCAGAAAATGGATTGGTAAGTTGCCAACACATTCTGGTTTCAGAAGTCTTAATGCCAATACAAACTGCCCCAACAAACTAACATTCTTAAGTTGTATGCAGATGGATATAAAATGTTGAAGCATAACTGACAATATCAAACTATTCTAACAAATGACAACCCAGTGTACACACTGACCCAACAAATGTGTTTGTTGGGGCAGTTTAGTCTATAAACACAATCTGCACTTTTCTGCCCAGATATCAATAATTTAGTTAAAGCGAGTAATACAAACACACAAAGAGCTGTAGAAACACTGATGCTCTGAAGTCTGACAAAGCCAGAATGTTGAAAGGATTTGACTTGGCAAGTCAATGATCTGACCTGAAGCTATTCTAGCATACATTTGAAACATTATTGAGGAAATGAGCAGCTGAAGGAAGGTGGCTGTTGATCAGGCCTGGAAGAGCAGCTCTTGGACAAATGCAGAGAATGTGGTGTCTATGAGAAAGATGTGACCGAGAGAGTTAAGCAAACATGTTGCAAACATAATATTTATTGTAATAGAGTACATTTTGCACAACATGAAAAAATATTTCACGTATACCTTGTAAAATATTTTCAAGATATATGTGCCAGAAATATGTGTCCCAAATACAGGGGTCCACACTGAATATGATTTTACATTTAGTGTGTAGTCCATCAATAGACTGAGGTGATGTAAAAAGTATGGCATTTAAATATTTGGTGCTCCAGAAACATGTTTTGAATTGTGTAATCTTATTTATCATATTATTCTAATTTTTATTATTACAGTTAGATAAAAGTAACATTACTTTTCACCTGGTATCATTATAAAATCATATATATATATATATATATATATATATATATATATATATATATATAAGGTGTCATATGACATTTGGTAGGGCAGAAAAAGCTAGGTTGTCCTTTTTAAGACAGTAATTTTAAAGGGGTAGTTCAGACAAAAATGAAAATTCTCTCATTATGTACTCACCCGTATCTCATTCCAGATGTGTATGCCTTTCTATCTTCTGCAGAACACAATTTAATATTTTTAGAAGAATATCTCTGCTGTGTAAGTCTATACAATGCAAGTTAAATGGGTACAACACGTTCATAAAGGCAGCATAAATGTAATCCATAAAACTTCAATGGTTTAATCCATGTCTTCTGAAGTGATCCATTTGGTTTTTGGTGAGAACAGACCAAAATATAACTGTTATCACTATTAGTATTGACAACTGCAAACTCCTTAGCAGTCATGATTTCAAGCTCAATTAAACTTCCTAGCGCTTGATGCATGCACAGAGCGCTAGATGGTGCTAGGATGTGTAATCGAGCTTGAAATCATGACTTCCAAGGAGTTTGCAGTTGTCATTATTTATAGTGACCATAGAGTTACATGTTGGTCTGTTATCACCCAAAACCAACTGGATCACTTCAAAAGACATTGATTGAACCACTGGAGTCATATGGATTACTTTTATGGACCCAATTCATTTGCATTGTATGGACCAACAGAGTTAAGATATTCTTCTAAAAATCTTAATTTGTGTTCTGCAGAAGAAAGTCACACATTTGGGATGGCATGAGGGTTAGAACTAACAATGTTTATCTTGGATTGGTTTTGTCAGTGTGAACTCGAGGAGAAAATTAGTAATTTATTTTACAGTTACATTTAATGTTGTCTTATTGATGTAAATAAGAAAATAACCTATATACTTTTTCATTTTACTGTAGGAGTTCAAAAGCTCTGGCTCCGCTAACACAGAGAACAGCAAGGTGGCAGGGACACTGGAGACCAAGTACAAGTGGGCAGAACACGGGCTGACCTTTACTGAGAAGTGGAACACTGATAATACTCTTGGTACGGAGATAACTCTAGAGGACCAGGTAAGACACATCAATCCATCTAAGACTAATAAGTACTACATAAGTACACACGGCTTGAGCTACTGGAATTAGGTTCCTATCTAGAGAGTTACCAAATAAATACAGTATTGAAAAAAATGCTTCTTTTCAAGAATATGTTAGTACAGGACCACAGACACCATTCCATGTAATTAGCTGGGATTGCTAAGGCCATCATCACTATTACATTTCTCATAGGTAGAGTTACACAAAGTATTAAACTTTGGGGCGTAACTCTTCCAGCACAGTTTGTGCTTCGGACATGAATGATACCTTCAAGCAATGCGACCAGTTGAGGAAAGATGTGCATGTACTTTTCAGAGTGATTGGACATAAGGTTTTTGCTGTGTGGATGAAAAAACTGAGCAAAAGAGTAGGAGCCAAGACTACAGCTTTATATAATACTTTATTATACTGTACTGTTTTTAAATCAATTACTAACTTGATATTTAACATGGATCATGGATATTTTTTTCCACAGTTGGCCAAAGGGCTGAAGCTGACATTTGATTCATCATTTTCACCAAACACTGGGTACGTGTCTATGTCCGACCACTGGAACAGGCCTACTAAAATAGTGAAGTCTGGTTCCGGAAGTAGAAAATCCCCCCTCATTTTTTCCATATGGGAATTTATTATTAACAATAACTTATAGAATTTAAAGACAGACCTACTGCCTACTGAAGCCAAGCAGAGCTGAGCCTGGTCAGTACCTGGATGGGAGATCTTCTGCAAAAACTAAGGTTGCTGCTGGAAGAGGTATTAGGGAGTCCAGCAGGGGGTATTCGCCCTGTGGACTGTGTAGGTCCTAATGCCCCAGTATAGTGATGGGGACACTATACTGTAAAAAGGCACCATCCTTTGGATGAGACGTTAAACCGAGATCCAGACTCTTTGTGCTCATTTAAAATCCCAGCACACGTCTCGAAAAGAAGCCATTGGCTCTTATCAATCATGGCTTCCTAGTAATCCCCCATCCATTAATTGGCTGGATCATTCTACTCTCTCATATTTGGCAAAAGCTGGTGTGCGGTGAGCGTACTGGCACATTATGGCTGCCGTCGCATCATCCAGGTGGATGCTGCACACTGATGGTGATTGAGGAGAGTCCCCTGTTCACTGTGTAAAGTGCTTTGAGTTTAGTGTCAGAAAAGTGCTATATAAATGTAACGTTCATTCAACTCCAAGGTTGTAAATCCCATCAGTTGTGGTAATCACATCAATGTGCATCATTTGATGCCAAAAGTCTCTGTTATCTTCATTTTTGTTTCATAGCGGTATTTGTGGTGAAGAACTAACCCATTAGGGTTGTCACGATACCAAAAAGTACACCAATGAGCCAAAACATTATGACCACCTGCCTAATATGCTGTTGGTCCTCTGCATACCGCCAAAACAGAGCCGACCCGATTCTACAAGACCCCTGAAGTTGTCCTGTGGTATCTCGCACCAAGACATTAGCAGTTCCTTCAAGTCCTATAAGTTGTGAGGTGAGGCCTCTGTGGATCAGACTTTTTGATCCGACACATCCCACAGATGCTCTAGTCAGATTGAGATCTGTGGAATTTGGAGGCCTGGGCAACACTGTGAACTCTTCATCATGTTCCTCAAACCATTCCCCAACAATGTGTGACTGGGTGCATTATCCTGCTGAAAGAGGCCACTGCCATCAGGGAAGACCACTGCCATGAAGGGATGTACATGTCTGCAACCACATTTATGTAGGTGGCACATGTCAAATTGATGTCCACATGAATGATGTTATTCACTTCACCTGTGGGTGGTCATAATGTTTTGGCTTATTAGTAATTAGTGTAATTTCATGATTCTCGAAACCAATTTGGATACCACATTAAATAGGTAATAAGCTATTGAACGCACTCCTTTTAGCCTGTTAAACAAAGTTAAATGTATCGATGTAATAATAATAATAACAATTGTTATTGCATTAAATATAACATTTTACTTTACTGTATTGTAGTAATCTATTACTGCTGCGATTTCTTTAATTTCATGCATCAAGCTTTTATTTTGATACATTTCCCCCTTTTTTTATGGTAGTTTCACACCTCTGGTTAAGACATTGGTTACAGGGGCCAGTGTGATAAAGCGCAAAATTCATAAATGCCGTGCACTGCAGGCGCTGCATGATTCTCTTCTTTCATCTTCTACAAAAAGCACAGCGTGCGACGCTCATAAAATCTAGTGTTTTCTGCTCATGAGGGACTTCACACTCCCTTAGATGTGTGCAGCACATGCAGACTGTATATTTAATTAAATCACATCCTTTTGCGGTTTAATAATCATACTAGGACATATCACAATTTTTATTTGATTAATTGTCCATTTCAGTGTAAAAGGAGTAATGAGCAAAATAAGCATGTGAGCATATGAAGACTAACAGTCACACAGTATGCGGGGACTGAATTGAGTTATTGCTCTGTACTGCTGAAAAAACTGGTATCGTAACATCTTTTTTTATTTTAGTATTGACTTGGTAATGAAGTACCGGTACTTTTGACTTCCCTATTTCCAATGATCCAAATGAGAAAACATCCACCAATCAGAGAATGGTGTCAAACAAAGCACGCCAATAGAGCTCAGCTGCGACAGCCCAATTTCATGGTGCACTGTGAATGACACAATCGTGTTGGTCTCCCGACACTCTCAAGCTACTTGTATATTTGCATATATCATAATATTTTGCAATAAAATCAAAATATATTGTACTTATATATATATATAATACTGTATATATTTATTATTAATATATATATATATATATATATATATATATATATATATATATATATATATATATATATATATACTTTTCTGCTTAAACCAATGTTTGTAATGTTATGATTCACCTTGGGGCTGGATGGATTGGTTTATTCTTAGAACTCTTTGATGAACGAGTTTATGAAATCTCTAGAAAGGAAAGGAATGGGGAAAAATACTTCCAGAATCAAGAAGTGGGTGGGCACTGTTACGCTCTATAGTGTTGTACATACACATCATGAAAATGTATTGCCAGAAGATGTCTGTAAATATTTCCTCTGATATTTAGTTGTTCTCTTATAATCGTCCATAGCAAAAAGAGTGGTAAGATCAAGAGCAGCTACCAGCGTGAGCACATTAACCTGGGCTGTGACGTGGACAATGACATCAATGGCACTACGGTGCATGGAGCTGTGGTGGTGGGCTTGGAGGGCTGGCTTGCCGGATACCAGATGACTTTTGAGGCTGGCAGGAACCGCATCTCTCAGAGCAACTTTGCTGTTGGCTACAAGACGGATGAGCTCCAGCTCCACACAAATGTGTATGTACTCAACACATGTCCACAAATCTTTACTGCTAAATTAGAAGTGTAAAGCAGTGTCCATGTCTGATTTGTTGTGCCAGTCTCAAGGTTAGAAAGGTGGGTTATTTTTATACATGTTTATTCCCTAGCGATTGGATTTGTCTAGGGCTTTGCAGCAGGATGGACACTAACGTTATTTGCTCCCTGCTGGTCAGATGGAAACTGACTTGGCTTGTTTCAATCAGTGAGGGTTTATGGGAACTTACAGAATGAGTTTGGTTACAGTTATGTTCAGGGCTGCAACATTTACATCTGTTTAATCTGTCTAATCAAATAATTCTCAAACATTTATCAAATTAAAATAGAACAGTTCATGTTCAACATAACACATTGCTTTATTTGTATCAGATAAATGGCTTCTGTACACATCCTCCCAGCACTGTCCAAATACGTCAAAATATGTTATTTTTTGTCAAATAAAGTGCTGCACAACAGAGAATCACTTGGATGTAAAAAATGTATTCTTAATTTAAAAACTTGAAATGTATTCTGTACAACAGCACTCTTTCTTGAAAGATATTGCTTAATTATAATATAATGTAGTATAATTTTGTTATAATAATAATCTGCAGCACATGCAGACTGTAAATTTAATTAAATCACATCCTTTTGTGGTTCAATTAATTGTGAACTCGTACGTAAATTTTATCTGAAATATGTCAAATTCTGTGAAGTGTTTTATTGGTAGTTACATTTTATGACTGGATTGTGCAATTCCATCCATGCTTTCCGCATCGTGGAAATGTAAGGCCTTAATAAAACGGGTTTCCGAAACACTCCCCCACCTGCCATTGGTCAGGCAAACAGAAAGTCCCGCCCAACTTACACAATTGGTTTAGCTAATATTACTGTATAAAACTGGACTGGATGGTCAATGTTTTGCTAGCACCACAGCATTTACAGTTTTTAGGAAAATCAAGCTACAAATCATTTAATTATATTGAATCTGCGTAGTAAGTTGGAATATGAGAAAGCATTTAACATCCAAAAAATTATACCGGTTAGCTTCAAAGTTGAAATATTCTTCTGGATAGATTAGTAGGCTAAATATTTTTTCTAAATATTAGTGTTTGAATTGATTTACTGTTGTTTGATGAATGTGGACATGCCTTGTTGTATGAGTTGAGTACATTGTAAATTACTCATTTTAATAATGTAAAAAGAGTCACCTCATGAATTCAGTGGTGTTTTCATATGACAGGAATGATGGTACAGAATTTGGCGGTTCCATCTACCAGAAAGTTAGTGAAAATCTGGAGACGGCAGTGAATCTGGCCTGGACCGTTGGCAACAGCAACACTCGATTTGGCATCGCTGCCAAGTATCAGATCGACGATGACGCTTCCTTCTCGGTACGTGTTGAGGCTGTGTTCTTACTGTGCTCTGTATAGAATACTGAGCATGTTGTATCTGCTGTTTGACTTATTTATTGATTTGGGACTGGACTATCATTGTACAAGTCTCTAATGTATGCACTCTTATGATCTGAAATATAGAAATGACTAAGTTCAGGCATGCAGCTCTGAATGGAGCGAGCAGAGAGTTCTTTTGAACTCGTTATCTGTTTGCCAATCAGCTCGCTCATATGTGATCTGTGAAGCCAGTCGACTCAAGGTTTAAGCCGATAGGTCCTTTGACATGTAATCGGGTAGCCATTCAACTTGCATAGTCTTTGCCTAACATTTAAATTTGCCATCTGGTTTCACTGCAGCACACTGTGGGAGTTTTCTCTGAAACCCTCCTCCTCCCCATATTCAAATGTCTAGATCTGCTTCCTGGGGATTGTATTTATATCTAATTTTGTGGCAGCAAAGTGTCAATCAATAGAGATTTTGCTATATTGTGTATATCACCATATGTAAATATCCATGTGTGCAGCATTGGTGTATCTATCAGTGGTCAGGACATCACATGAGACTGAGAGAACTGAAGAAACATGGAGAGGGTTTTTCCGGAATTTAAAATTTTTCCATGGCCTCCCATACAAATTGAATGACCTTCAAGTGTTTGTCACTTATATATTTTTTTTATTTGATCCCATTTTTTCCCAATTTAGAATGCCCACTTCCCACTACTTAGTAGGTCCTCATGGTGGTGCGGTTACTCACCTCAATCCGGGTGGCGGAGGACAAGTCCCAGTTGCCTCTGCTTCTGAGACTGTCGATCCATGCATTTTATCATGTGGCTTGTTGTGCATGACACCACTGAGACTCCCAGCATGTGGAGGCTCATGCTACTCTTCGCGATCCACGCACAACTTTGCCACACACCCCAGAGCGAGAACCACTAATCACGACCACAAGGAGGTTACCCCATGTGACACTGATGTACTTATCCTCTTGTTTATTTGTACATCTGGCCTTCAGCATCTCTTTCTGTCCTTGTTAGAGCCAGTTGTCCTTTGTCTTTGAAGACTGCAGAGTGCACCTTTGCATGAAATATTCAGTTTTTTGACAATTTCATTCCTCAAAACAATTATTGACTGATGAGTTTCTAGAGAGCTGTTTCTTTTTTGGCCATTTTTTTTTTATCTAATATTGACCTTAAGACATGCCAGTATATTACATACTGTGGCAACTCAAAAACAAACACAATGACAATGTTAAGCTTCATTTAATGATCCAAATATGTTTCAACTGTGTTTGATATAATGTCAAGTGATTTTCTAGAACCAAATGATCAATTCTGCATGATTACTCAAGGATAAGGTGTTGGAGTGATGCTGCTGTCTAGATTTGATCATAAATAACTTTTTCAAATAGTGATGGTGTTGTTTTTTACATCAGTAATGTCCTGACTATACTTTGAGATCAGTTAAATGCCACTTTGGTGAATTAAAGTAACAATTTCCTTCAGAAACAGCAAAATATGTACATTATTCCAAACTTTTGGCCACCAGTGTATGTTTTATTTTCATTGTCACATAGCTTTGAGAAGATCTTACATTTCTTGTGCAGTGTTTAATAATACTGATATTGGTCAATAGTATTTTAATCTGAAATGTGGCATACTGTTATATTTAGCATTTTGGTAAGGTTGATTTTTGTTTGTTTCTTGCTCCAAGTAAGAGGAATTAGTTTTAATTTATAAAGTAGTCTATTTAATTCTCTGACTAGAGATCCAGAAATAGGCATTGCAATAGGGTTATTTGATTTATAAACCAATTTTTATACATTTTGATATGTATCGTTATATTGATATATGACTTTGGTCATATCGACCACCCCTAATTTGTCATATTAATGTTATCACGATACTAATATTTCAGTAGTCAGTTTTGATACCAGTGAAATTGCACTGCTCTCGATACCAATTTCGATACCACAGCAAAAATATGCAATTATGGTAATGTGCTTTTGAACAAACTGCTTTTACCTATTTAAAATTTCAATGCAAATAATACATTTAAAGAAATGCATTTTTCCTTCAAGTGTTTCTCAATTAAGTTATTTTTAAGTAGGGCCTTACTGAAATCTTTTTTTTTTTTCATTATTATTTTTCCAGAATTCCAAGTTTAATGTAATTTCATCAATATGGTTTCTAATCAAATTAACAGTTAAATAGAACAATGACTTTTCCACATACTATAGCATAACACCAATTTTTATTCTGTACAACAGCACTCTTGCTTGTTATATAATGCTTAGTAATTATTATTATTATTATTATTATTATTATTATTTAGTAACCATTAATAATATTTCTACAGTGAATATTACTTTACAGTTGTTATCTATTTATGTTGCAATGTCTTTCATGTGTCTAGCTTTTATTTTGAATCATGCTTTTATTTTGAAGCAGGGCTTCAGACTAACAAAATGACTTTGGAACCATTGGCTCCTTAACTGAAACATTAAGGATCCAAATGGCGTTCAAATCATATAATTGCTCAATTTAGAGATTACCTCGACACCTGGCCAAGAACCTTAACGATAAAGTTACAGCAACACCACACAGCTTAATTGCCTCCACCATGGAGCCTACACTGTAGAAAAACGCAGCAAACCTTTAACAATTAAGTTTGTGACTGCCTTTTGGCACTCATCTTGCCTTCATCAGTTTCCTTTTTCTGCCATTGTGAAAGGATTGACACTTGATGATCTCCTCATGCCAGGGTCGCCAGGGGCAGAGAATATAACGTTAATGTGAAGAGGGAAAAAAAACAAGAAAGCTAAACTGTTAATTCAGCCAACCCTAAGGAATAAGTATGATTTAACAAGATAACTAGTTTAATGTTACTGTCAACCTTAAAGCATTTTAGCATCATAGCCATACATCCAAACAATATCTAACATTTGGTATGTCCCAGTTTATAGGACTATGTCACCGCGCACAGAAACGTTAATTTAACAAGTACACAATCATGTACCACTACAAGTGAGCCGATTTTGTTTGCTTGCTAAAAGTTTTACCTTACCTGTCGGAGTCCCAGTCATAGCACCGCTACAGTCATCGGTAGTTTTGGAGGAGGACTCGTGTGGTGGGCATGTTCAAGGAAGCTCTGTGGCAGGAGGACACTGAGAGGATGAGAGAAGTTAAGAGATCTTACATTTATTCCATGCACTGTCAAGTGCTTCATCAGATTTGTCATGTTGCCGGTCTTGGGCAGGAATTATCTTGTCGCAATATTGCATCGGGCGCTGTTGGCATCGAGCCTGGTGAAATGTAGCCACAATTTTGATCTTTTCCACATCTTTTACATCTATGGGTGTTGGGACGCATACACACTACAGCCTCACTTGTGAGCCACATAACCGGCTTAAACTAGTGTTTTTCCTTGATGCATTAAACACAGCCAATAACCAGCTACGTGATTATCACTGACGTTGACGAGATTAACCCCTTAGGTATCTAAATTTGGTACCGAAAAACAAGACATTTTTTTGATACTCGATTATTTAGAGGCAATTCGGTCGGTGCCTAAAACGTATCTAACCCAGCCCCACGCATATAGTAGTGTGTTGCCTTCTTGAGCATCAAAAATGTTTGCACCTTGTGTAATAGTTGTGTACGAGTCCCTCAGTTGTCCGAAGTGTCAAAAGCTCGATCTTCTATACACCAATCAGCCACAACATTAAAACCACCAGCCTGGGGCCTAGGTAGTAAAAGACGCTGACTACCACTCCTCGAGTCACAAGTTCAAATCCAGGGCATGCTCCAGTCAGGAGTGACTCCAGTCAGGCTTCCTAAGCAATGAATTGGCCTGGATGCTAGGGTGGGTCACAGTCAGGTTTTCCATGCTTGTTCAATAAACCATAAACAATTAATGAACATGCACCTGTGAAACGGTCATTAAGACACTAACAGCTTACAGACGGTAGACAATTAAGGTCAGTTATAAAAACTTGGAACACTAAAGAGACCTTTCTTCTGACTCAAAAGAAAAACACCAAAAGAAAGATTCCCAGGGTCCCTGTTCATCTGCGTGAACGCTACATGGAGGCATGAGGACTGCAGATGTGGCAAGGGCAATAAATTGCAATGTCCGTACTGTGAGACGCCGCTACAGGGAGACAGAAAGGACAGCTGATCATCCTCGAAGTGGCAGACCATGTGTAACAACACCTGCACAGGATCGGTACATCCGAATATCACACCTGCGGGACAGGTACAGGATGGCAACAACAACTGCCCGAGTTACACCAGGAACACACAATTCCTCCATCAGAGCTCAGACTGTCTGCAATAGGCTGAGAGAGGCTGGACTGAGGGCTTGTAGGCCTGTTGTAAGGCAGGTCCTTACCAAACATCCCCGGAAACAACGTTATCAATGGGCACAAACCCACCTTCGCTGGACCAGACAGGACTGGCTAAAAGTGCTCTTCACTGACGAGTCATGGTTTTGTCTCACAAGGGGTGATGGTCAGACTCCCGTTTATCATTGAAGGAATGAGCGTTACACAGAGGCCTGTACTCTGGAATGGGATCGATTTGGAGGTGGAGGGTTCCGTCATGGTCTGGGGCGTTGTCACTGCATCATGACTGTTGTCATCGCAGGTCATCGCAGTCAATCTCAACACTGTGCGTTACAGGGAAGACATCCTCCTCCCTTGTGGTACCCTTCCTTCAGGCTCATCCTGCCATGACAATACCACCAGCCATACTGCTTGTTCTGTGCATGATTTCCTGCAAGACAGGAATGTCAGTGTTCTGCCATGTCCAGCGAAGAGCCAGGATATCAATCCCATTAAGCACATCTGGGACCTGTTAGATCGGAGGGTGAGGGCTAGGGCCATTACCCCCAGAAATGTTCGGGAAATTGCAAGTGCCTTGGTGGAAGAGTGGGGTAACATCTCACAGCAAGAACTGGTGAATCTGGTGCAGTCCATGAGGAGTGCAGCTGGTGGCCACAACAGATACTGACTGTTACTTTTTATTTTGTCCCTCTGTTCAGGGACACATTATTCCATTTCTGTTAGTCACATGTCTGTGAGACTTCTTCAGTTTATGTCTTAGTTGTTGAATCTTTTTATGTTCATACAAATAATTACACATGTTAAGTTTGCTGAAAATAAAAGCAGTTGAAATTAAGAGAATGTTTCTTTTTTTTGCTGAGTTTATATAATATTTATAAACTTTTACTGTCGCCAATGGCGACCTTGACAGAAATTACACTCACAAATAAATTTATTTGGTCACAAATGCGACCATTTTTAGTCGCAGTTCGGACCCCTGCACAAGGATGATGATTTATCGACTTTATAGACATTACATTTTTATCGTCTGTTAATGCTGAACTTCTGTAAAGCTGCTTTGAAACGATGTGTGTTGTGAAAGGCGCTATACAAATAAAATTGACTTGACTTGACTTAATATTTATAAAGTGGTGCAGGACTTTTAATTATAAAGAAGCCCGAAATACACATGGGTCTCTTATTTTTAAATGTCTGCGCTCCCAGTTGTGAACACACTGACGGATGATTCACTGAGAAAGTGACTGATTAAAACTGCTAACCTGAGCTCATGCATTCACTTCACACCCTCAGTTCTTTTCGGGTGATTCACGAAAAAGACACTGTTCAAAAGAGTCATTTGGTCATGACACTCACGCTGGGTTTGTTGTTGCGTGCAGTGCAGCAAGCTAATCACAACAGAATGGGTGAAAAGAAGCTTGAGACACACTGGTGATCTGTGCACTAAAATGTATTCAATAACTCAAGATTATATCTTACGAAACCACATATGAACGTGCACAACCTGACTGTCATCAGTGGTTACTAGATTTTATATTATTGACTTGGAGGCGATATGTCTTCTGGCACCCAGATTGAGGCACTAGAGTCACTAAACCACCATGAAGACTTAAGAGCGTATTTTGGAATTGGGCATTGCAAAATGGGGAGAAAATCTATTTTAGTTGCTGTCTGGAGCCCTGTGAAGTAAGCTTTTATTTTGATGTTTGGTTTTGATGGAAGCTTCACTTCTGATAAACAGTTTGCTACATGACCCAGTGTGATCATTAAACGTGGAAGATTCTTAATGTCTGTGGAGTTTCCAGTGTATGAGCGGTCGACTTCACACATTCATTTAAACCACATTAAAATGCTAACTCTTTCAGAAAGTTGTTATGACTGAACTACTATATTTGTCATTTCTTAATCTGAAAATGTGAGCTTTTCCAGTCACACATGTATGTCTGTTACAGGCCAAAGTGAACAATTCCAGCCTTGTTGGCCTGGGATATACTCAAACCGTAAAGTCTGGTAAGTGTGTTTTGGATGTGCATGACGTAGCAATGTGCAAACTACATATTTTCAATGATTATAATGATCTTAATAATTTTTTAACACAAGGAAAGATTATTCTTGAAGAATCTTCACACAACTATTTTCTATACAATGCCAGTTCAGACAAGACCCCATCAACCTCATATGATATAAAAGTTGTCTATATGACATTGTGTGCTATATTCTAATTGATACCTTTTGTGAGGAATAGACTGAAATGTAAAGAATATCTTGAGTTTAACGTGTTAATCCTATTTTTAAAAAAATCGTGGGACTGCATTCTTGTATTGATGTGCTTTGTATTCAGTTTGTGACTTTTTTTGGATTTCTTGGATATAAGGGTTCGTTGTCTAACATGTCTAATTGTCTCTTGGTTTAGGAATTAAGTTGACCCTCTCTGCTCTTCTGGACGGGAAGAACATCAACGCAGGCGGCCACAAGCTGGGTTTAGGTCTGGAGTTTGAAGCATAGGAAACTCAGGATTGCAGTGATCCTGAATGTATTTTTTGAATACCATACCCTCACAAATCCTGTTTTTCTTAGATGCCATGGCTAAGGAAACTTATACTTGGCCAAATTATGCATTAGTGGTGGTGGCTCACTGTTTCAGAGAGTGGAACAAATATGTATTTATGAATTAGCCTACACTGATAGGTCACACAGAACGTTCAAAGAGTATTTGTGAAGTTTATAAATGGCTTAATGTGTTTTCAGTGCACTACACAACATTATTACAGTGTTGTTTAAAAACTCTGAATATTTTACAAATGTTCCATTTTGTTTTTTGGGGAGGTGGTGAAGTATAGTTGTCTGGAAATGATGCTTACATCAGAGATCACTAATACTTGATCACAACATTCCTATTTCTGGGCCCAAATAGAACCACTTTCACTCTACGTGCTGCCGTAGGTACCCTTCACATCTGTAGACACCAAACCTGTGTGTGTAGTGTTTTTGTCGGGTTTGTGTGGGTGTGTGTGCGCGTGCATGAGAGAAATCCACAGATGTATCTTGTCCATTTGTTACATATGATATTGTTTTACTGCTGAATACTGCCTGTACCTTTTATATGGCAAACCTACTTCAGCAATCCCTGAACAAAAGGAGTTTTAAACAACCTTCAGATGTAATGGGGAGATAATAAAACAATTAGTCTTCCACTTTAAATGTAGGTTTAGAATACTGTTGATTTACCAGTATGTGTACTTTAAGTTGAATAAAACATTTCAACGTGTGTGTGTGTGTGTGTGTGTGTGTGTCAACTAGCTAATGATACTTTTTAAACTATCTTAGAACTTAGAACAAAGAATATTATGCTGATGTGCTGTATCAGTGGTCTGGACAATAATTTACACCTGAATGACACGGACTGTCAAACTTTAGTAAAATACGTGACTATACATAAAGAACGATAATACAGACGGCAAACAGTTGGTGGTTTAATAAACAAACTAAGTATGTTGAACTCACTGAATCGAAAGACTCTGATTAAGAGCCGAACTAAAGAGTGCTAAACAAGATTCGTAAACAGTAAAGCGAGCAAGCTAAACAAGCAGCACATTTACCAAATAAGTATTTTATTGACCAAAGCCAGTGTTTTAGTAATTTGTACTAATGGGTAAGAAAAACACTGATGGTGTAAATCAAAACTGGGTGGATCTCTTAATAAAATGTTAATAAACACCTGAGTTGGTACAGCGCAATAAACGCGTTAAACAGCACGGGTTATAGCAAGTTTGAGCGTCAATTCAAATAATTCTGAATCGTTTTTGTAAGCGATTCGTTGAAACGAGCAGTTCGAAAGAATCGATTCTGTCAAACGAGCCGAACTTCTAAACTGCGACTGGAATCGAGCACGCGCGCCGATAACGACAACATTAAAGATGGCGGTGATGCGGAAGATGGGAAGAAAGTACTCGTCTGTTGGAATATTCGCAGTATTATGCCTGCAAATCTGTTCTCTGAAATGTTATGCAATGCCATTGACAGGTTAGTGGAAAACTTTCACTTTATAATCTAATGGTTTTTGCTCTTCTGCCAGTAATAAGATACGTTTACCCAATATCTCACTTACTGTCAGATCGAGCACATGTTTGAAAATGAACCTGGTTACATTTAATAATTGTGATCCTCATTATGTCTTTGTCGTTTATTCAATAAGTGATACATTTCCATAAACTCGCCCAGGTGTCACTGCTACCGGAAGTTTCGTGATCTGTGTGACGTGGTCAGATTTGTGACTAATTTGTAAATAAGTTCTGAATGATTGAATTCTTTTTACGCGTTAAAGTGGTAATTATGGTAAATATGTATTTTTTTTTTTTTTTTTTTTATAGATTAAGCAAAATATTTCTTAAAAGTGTTTTAAGCCATAGTCTTGCACACAGTATTCGACTGCTCATCTGACGAATCTAATGTAACCTGTTCGACAACTCCGTAAATATGAGTCATATGTTTGCCCTGTGCTAAATAAAAACGCCATTGTACATTTTGGGAGTAGCATGACAATGCAAAAACTATTCCGAAATCGAAGGCCAGAAACAGTTCTGTGTTTGATCATTGCAAAATGATCAGTTTCTCTGGATTTATTATTTATAGATATGTTTGTGTTTGAGTAAAATGAACAATTTTGTTTTCTTCTATAAAGTACTGACAACATTTCCCCCAAATTCCAAATAAAATATTGTAATTTAGATCATTTATTTGCATTTAATTGCAGAAAATAACAACTAAAATATACCGTATTTTCAGACCTTGAATAATGCAAAGAATACACGTTTATGTTGATTTTTAAACAACACAATACTAATGCTTGAACTTAGAGTTCAGAAGTCAATATTTGGTGGAATAACCCTGATTCTCACTCACAGCTTTCATGAGTCTTGGCATGCTCTCAACCAGTCTTTCATATTGCTGTTGGGTGACTTTATGCCACTCCTGGTGAAAAAAATTCAAGCAGTTCGGCTTTGTTTGATGGTCTTGTGGCCATCCATCTTCCTCTTGATCACATTCCGGAGGTTTTCAATGGGGTTCAGGTCTGGAGATTGGGCCGGACATGACAGGGTCTTGATCCGGTGGTCCTCCATCCACACCTTGATTGACTTGGCTGTGTGGCATGGTGCATTGTCCTACTGGAAAATACAATCCTCAGAGTTTGGGAACATTCTCAGAGCAGAAGTAAGCAAGTTTTCTTCCAGTATAACCTTGTACATGTCTTGACTAAAGCATCCTTCACAAAGATGAATCCGCCCAACTCCAGGCTTGCTGAAGCACCTCCATCATCACCGATCCTCCAACTGGTCGTCGAATGGTTGGACGGCGACCTAGAGAGGCCTTCAAGCCACAGTGTCTCCCACACACTGTGAAATTTGGTCTAGGAGCGGTGATGATCTGGGGGTATATTATATAGTATATATTTTTTAAATAAAATGTTGTCTGTAATAAAAACATACATTTGAGATGTTTATATATTGTATATGAACACTGACATAATACATTGAAATAGCAGTGCATTTAACTGTCACGTTATCAAAATGGGTATTTGTCAACCATATAAATCTATGATAATAAAAATCATAACTCTTCCAAAAAACTAACAAACATGGTTTTACTATAGTGACATTTGCTATTTACTATTACTGTAGTTCATTTTTGGTTCAATTATTGTATAAAAGAAAAACATGTTTTCCACCACAAAACATGCCCTTATGAAAGATAACCATGTTTTCACTATAGTAAACCTGCAGTAACCATGTAACCACTTTTTAAAGGTAAGGACCTTGGTTTTAAATCCATGGTACATGTACTACAAATTAACCATGTTGTTGTTTTTTCGACAAAATTATTTTAATTTGTATTACCATAGGTTTGGTTTTCCTGTTTTATTACCATGGTTTTACCACAAATATCATGGTTAAAATTAGGTATGTGCAAAACTACCAATTTTCTTAATCGACATTCGATTGCTTGAAAGACTATTCGACTAGTCAGTGTTAAGGATATAATGTATAAAATGGGCTCCATTATGTTCACGTTACCCCAATCGGATACCTTTTAGAGGCATATACAGTACAGATGCTAATAAGTGCAGCACTTCAACATGCTGACTAAAAATAGTCTAAATAACTATCACATCTTATTGCACAAAACTATCAAAGGAAGAAATAAGAAGGGCTCCAATACAGAGTGTACAAAACCACTTATGCACATCCTGAATGCAGAATGATGCACTTCAATGTAGCCGGGACTAGGGAGGCTTCAGGGTGATCCTCGCTGCACATTCAAAAATGCAGAACTGAAAGATTATATTATGAGTAAACATCTAGTTCATGGCATTTAACTTTTTTTTTTTAATTTATTTTTTTTTATTAAACTTTATTTAAGCTGTGTCAGACAGAATCTGCATTAGACTTTAATCTCTCCACAGCAGGATTCAACGTCTGACAGTGATCATCTTGAAATGTATTTTTGATGCAGTGCATTGCTGTAACGGCAGCGCATAGAAAGAATAAACCTAAAGCATGAATTAGACTGCATTTCTTGGAGAGGTTTTTACTGTGCTGACTGTTATTCACTGTTAAGCACAACAAGTTATTATCATGCAATAACACTCTATAAACAGTTGCGTCTCTCAATTAATTCTAGAATTGCATCTCCTATTAAAACCACAACCACCACTAAAAATATTTGGCTAATGTTAGTAGTTAACCCCAGTAATGGACTAGTCACTTGTTAGACAAATATATCCCTTACAGACGACACTGTAGATTTCACAATAAACCCTGTATTTGGCTTCTTTTTTCAATCCACAGCTGACAAGGTGCCGGAGAGTACTGAAAATAAAACTGCTAACAGCACAGTAATGCTAAACAAGAACTTGCCAACCACCCAGACTGACAGTAAGTTGAATGAAATGGCTGAAGTGTTGATTAAAACTGCAGCTACTGGCAATACCACCACCACCAAAGCAACAGCTGCTCCTCCTCCTCCTGTAACTGCTGCCCCAGGCAACAGTGTGAACCTTCCAGAGCATGCCACATCGACCAAATCCAGTTCAGAAGAGTCCACCAGCACACCTGCAAACAAGCAACCTACCACCTCCACCCCTGCTGGAGAGACAACAGAGATAAGTTTCAATAACAGGGGTGGCAGCATTGCCGCTGGACCAGACGTGGAACTTACTTTTTACACACATGGCAAAGATGATGTTGAAGATAATGATGATGATGATTATGATGGTATGAATGACAGTCAGGTAAATGAAGAAAACCAGGGCATTGGGAAAGACCTGTTCCCTGAAGTTTATAACTCTCCCTTTGAAAGCTCTGAGACAATTGATGTAAACATCAAGGACACAACCATCTATACAACTCAGAATGAAGACTCGCACTTCTTCTTTCACCTGGTCATCATCGCCTTATTAGTGGCCATTGTCTACATCACCTACCACAACAAGAGAAAGGTATGCTTCTCTATGTCAAAGGGCTTGTAGCTCTTACTTATTGTTCGGAAAGATGCATGACGAAAAAACAAAAAAGGTGCGCACTGAATAGGTGAGTTGAGGAGCGCAGTTTCGTCCCTCTTTTGAAGCGTCTGGCTTCCAGTACAGTCATCATAACTAAATCAAACAGGCTGCGTGACTAAAGGCCTGAGTATAGTTTGTTTTTATGTGTTTTTAAGCACATTAGCCCATTCAGTGAACTGCTTTCATTTAATAAAAAATAATGCAATGGTATGATAAAAAGTAATTGTTCTGTTTTCATTTGATTAAAATTCTATTAATTAGATTTGACAGTTTTTTTTTTAAATTATACAATTTAATTAAACTATAAAGCTCAGAATTCAGAGAAAATAAAACGGAAAACACACAATTTGGGAAAAAATAAAACGGATTTCATAGGGCCCTACATATTAGGGGTGAATAAAATGATTGATATATACGGTCTCGATATTGATTTTTAAATCCCTTGAGCGCTTGGGCTTGAGCACGTTACCACGGAGTCTTAGCACGTGTGGAGGTTTCACGCTATTCCTTATGGCATACACGCACAACTCACCATGTGCCCCACAGAGAGCGAGAACCATATTATAGCGACCACGTTGAGGTTAACCTAACGTGACTCTACCCTCTCTAGTAACCAGGCCAGTTGGATGCTTAGGAAGCCTGACTGGAGTCACTCAGCACGCTCTGGATTCAAACTTGTGACTCCAGGTTTGGTAGTCAGCGTCTTTACTCGCTGAGTTACCCAGGCTCCCCAAGATCAATCTTTTACTCTATCTGCAATCCTCCACATCAATCAAATTTGTAACCAAATTCTGTGCTATGTGAATAAAATGTGTGTATTTGGCAAATGGCTGGTAAATGTTTACATTTCTCTCACCAGTGATTGTGTAGTATAGTATTCAGCATCAAGCTTCTTTCACTGCGTGTTGAGAGTAAAAACTCTTCCGTGTAATATGTGTTCAAAGATGAGATCCTCACGACCCATGTCATTGGATAATGTCTTTTTAATTCCCTTTCTGTTCCCAACAGTCAGTTGTTCATCAAAAACAACAAAAAGAAACATTTAATTCTAATCATGTATGGCACAGATGAGATAAAACCTTTTGATTCTGCTGCCATTAACATGCGCTCGTCTACAGATGCTCTTTACAGAAATGCTGTTTGTTAATTAGACAGTACCGGTTTTTGACTGTGTCAAACAAATCCATCTAAATACTGTTAAAAAAATATGCAATTAAACAATATACATGTAACAAAAATTCTATATGACATTTCTTATATGAAATAAAAGCTGGGAGAGAATTCCTTTCATATATCAGCACAAAGGACAGTATATCTGAAATATGCTCATATGAATTGATATTGAATCGTATTGAGAGCTTGTGAATTGGAATCTAATCAGTTGATACAATTGATAAGATATTGATATAAATCTGTATCGATACTCAGCTCTTTTATATATATATATATAATATTTATTTTTTATTTTTTTTGGACTGTACAACTTTGGTGCTGCTGAGAGTTTACAGATCCCCATTCAGTCATTATACTGATGATCAAGTAATGTACCCAACCTCGACCTAACCATTAGCTTCACTCTTCTCAATAACAGTAACCTCCAAAAACATTCAACATGACAGAAACTCCTTCCAACATAACCGAACATTCAACACTAACATGTCTCCTTGTTTCATTTAGCTTTTTTTGCATTTTTGCAAATTTACTCTCCAAATCCAGTCCAATGCAAAGCATGCTGTGAACTGGAAATCCCCTACCAGGTTTCAGCAATACATTGATGCAACAAATATTATTCCCAACTCCGTTGGATTAAGTGAACATTGTACACAACGAAATTAAGAGTCTGAGGTCCAGAGTGCTCTGGAGCAGGTTTCATCAAGGATGTCTCTGTACATTGCTGCATTCATCTTTCCCTTGATCCTGACTAGTCTCCCAGTTCCTGGCGCTGAAAAACATAGCATGATTCTGCCACCACCATGCTTCACTGTAGGAATGGTATTGTCCAGGTGATGAGCGGTGCCTGGTTTCCTCCAGACATGATGCTTGCCATTCAGGCCAAAGAGTTCAATCTTTGTTTCATAAGACCAGAGAATTTTGTTTCTCATGGTCCGAGTCTCCTTCAGGTGCTTTTTGGCAAACTCCAGGTGGGCTGTCATGTGCCTTTTACTGAGGAGTGGCACCTGATATGCAGACTGTTTAAATGAGATTGTGTTCCACGCTGGTCCATTATTGTTGTAACACAATAGCATGTAACAACAAAACGAACCGTGACTGTTGGTTTACGTGTCTCAGTCCCTTCACATGTAAGCAGATGATTTTCGGCACCCTCAAGATAACAAATCAGCCGAAAAGGAAAACTTATCGTCTTTTTACGACTTAAAATTTTTAAAGTCAGAATATCAGCAGATTTATCGGCCTCTGAGATATATCAGTCACCACTGGTTTAAATACTCACTAATTTGAAAGCATAGTCACAATATCTGTGTTAACATGATTTTAGTGTGATCACTTACTAACCTTTTCTGGGTAACGTTATTTCCAATATTACAACTTCATTGCCATTATGACATAATCCCATAAAAACAAATATTTAAACAACTTTACAGTTCAAATAACAAGTTTCAACAGAAGAATTAATGTAACTGCTTTTATACAATAATAATCTTCACATTTATGCATTTTAACACTCAAAAAACTCATCCCAATTTACTTCAATTGTTAGTCCCTCAACTGTAACCTCAATTTAGCTTTTTTTTTAAAGAAAAGGAGGGATTAGTAGATGCTATTTTTGCCGATATTTAACATTATGACACAAATGCTATCGATTGAGCTTAACTTGTGTTAGACCTAGAATTAATTACATTAAAATTATGTGGGATTGCATGGTACATTCTTTATTTAGGCAACACATCCAAAACATGAAAAGAATGTTGTGTGTTGAATTACTTTAATGCTGTTACAATGCACGCCCACTAATTGTGCAGCATGTTAGATTTCACATTAATTGTGAAAAGCAGGTTATTGCAGTAGTCTAATTAAAGTTTTGAGAATGGTCTGTCATCATTATTTACATTTTGCTTTATATTTTTCTGCATGTATAGCTCATGTTACTGGCTCAAAGTCACCGCTGGAGGGACGGCTTCTGCTCACGTGGCGTCGAGTATCACAGACTCGACCAGAATGTCAACGAGGCCATGCCTTCACTCAAGATGACCAATGACTACATCTTCTGACCAACTACATTAAGTTTAGTGAAGAAAACACATGCAAACAGTTGATTTAGTCTACAAATGGTGTCTTATTTAATCAGGGAAGGAGAATTGTACTATAACAATTTAATTTATGTGTACACTCATTCTTTAAAAAAAAAACTAAAATTTGGTTGTATATTTTGGTTTTACTTTGTGCTTTCTTTGGTTTCATGAATGCAGGTGTTCCTCTGTAGGATGAATGTAATGGAATCATTTTTAATGCAAATTAAGGTATATCCATGTAAATATTTGATTAGAACACTTCCTATTAAACCTGGTATGAAAAAGTCCTAGAATGAACAAAGTAATTGAGATTTCCTCTGCTATATAAAAGCGCACAGAAATGTGGGATGTTATGCCTTCAATGTTGAAATCTGCCCTGAAACACACATTGTATATTTTGTTTTGACTCCATAACTGCATTTGTTTTCTTTTTGCCTTTATGATGATATAGTTTGCAACAGCAATTGCCAATTGACATTGTGAGTAATACTGCTATACAAAGGCAAAACGCTGTAACTACACACAATTACAATTCATTTTGTCCAGTTTGAGTAATGACTGAAATCAAGTCTCTTAGACAAGGATCTGTCTCGCAAAATTTCAGTTCTCAAATTTAGAGAAAATGTAATATTAAAATTGTTTCATTGTTTGTGTAGTTGCTGTGTTTTGCCTTTGTAGGTTACAATAGTTTTATTGATGTGCATATCCAGTAACTCCAGTACAGCAATACCATGAAGTTAGAGCTAAATTTGATCTGCCGTGTGCTTTGCTATGCAGCAATTTTTGGGCTGGTTCCTGTTTGTTTTACGACTTCAATGAAGTTTTTTTTAATTACACATGCTGACCTGGATTTGTCATTGCCAAAGGTCTGGAGATGTTTATGAAAAATTAGGCTGTAAGTGTTTTGTTTCATTTATTTACTCTAAAAGCAATACATATGTGTGTTGCCCAAATTCAACATAACTATGCCAGGAGCAGTTAAAATAGAGATGGATTGCCACCGCTTTAACTCTTTAGTAAGCCTTAATTTTGTCAATGAATAATAATTAATGCAGTGAAAGCACAAGAAGATTGTGTCTAAGCATGCCGTATGTTGGTTGCCTCTTCAGTCATTAGAAATAATTCTTCAATAAAGCATGAACTGTATCATTCATTGTGTCTCGCCTCTTATTATGAAACAGATGTGTAATGTTAAGGGAATTCTTTATCAAATGTATATACAGATATGAGCAAATAATGGCAATTTTTTGTAGATTATTGACCTTAGTTGAAATATTCCACTATGTGAAATTATTTTCATAGCCATGTGTCAGCCATTAGTTGGATGATTATTAGGCAGGTTATATTTCACTCTTAATTAATGGAATTAAGAAATTATATTTCTATAATTATTTTAGTTATAGATTATAATTATTTTGCCAAATCCAAATTAAAATAAGCAGTAAATCGAATGTTAAATCTATGCATTAATTTGTGTGTGTGTGTGTGTGTCAGGAGACGATGGGGGGCAGTAGAGCCCATAGAAAAAACATTCTCTAGAAAGTAATCCATCTTTTTAAAAACAGCACAATGAACTCTATATTACTCTGAAATAATTAAATGCTTTTACTTTTATTATAACAAACACAACATTATTTGTGTGTGTAAAAATACACAAAGAATTAAATCCTTTAAATAAATGTTGAAGTAGGTTACTGCCATGAGAAGTTTATTTTATTGAACAAATCAGTGTAATAGAACTTGTGTTTGCTTATCTTTCAAGAAAAATCTGGGGAATAAATTAAAACACTGCTGATATAAAAGTACAACAAATTCACATAGAGTTAAAATATGAGCAATTAATCGTCTAGGTTACGTATGTAACCTCCATTCCCTGATGGAGGGAACGAAACAGTGTGTCAAAGAAGCGACACTAGGGGTCTCTCTTGAGCGCCGAATATGCCTGTGATCTATGAAAAAAAGGCCAATGAGAAGTTGGCAGACAGTATTTGCATACCCCGCCCCCGGACACACGGGTACAAAGACGGGGAAATACGTCTGTTTCATTCAGGATTTTTCTGAGGAGCCGGAAATGGTCTGGCCACAACAGTGGCTAGGCTCAGCGACGTGGCCGAGAGGACACAACGTCTTGTTCCCTCCATCAGGGAACGGAGGTTACATACGTAACCTAGACGTTCCTCGTCTGTCACTCACCGTACCGTGTATGATACACACAGGGAGTCCACGTAGGATTCCTGACCTGTGGAGCACCTATTCCAGTACAGGGTAGATTAAGTACCCGCAGTGGATTGGGTCGGCGAGTTCCTCCGCTGAACTCCGGACCCACAGGGCTAGGGAGGAATCATCCAGGGATCCAAATGAGTGGGATCTCCTGGGAAAGCGCACAATTTTACCTCGGCCGAGGGAAAGGGCGCTAGGCGCAAGTAGTCCACCCGGTCAATCCGCCAGCGTGTTACCGAGTTGTAGCGGCTCGGACCTGAGAAAACACGGGACGAAACTGACACTACCCTGAGATTGTAAGATCTCGCAAGGGTGTTAGGTGTTGCCCAACCCACTGCTCTGCATATATCTGCCAGGGAGATGCCTCTGGCCAGTGCCCGTGAGGACGCAACACTCCTTGTCGAGCGTGCTCGGACCCGTAAGGGGAGGGGCACGGCCTGGGTGTGATAAACCAATGTACTGGTGTCAACTACCCAGTGGGATGGCCTCTGTTTGGAGACAGCATTCCCTTTCCGCTGTCCACCAAGGCAGACAAAGAGCTGCTCAGAACATCTAGAGCTCTGCGTGCGGTCCAAGTAGGTACGCTAAGCACATACCGGCGAAGTAGCAACGTCTTGGCCTCTGGGTCGAGCGTCTCAGGAGCTCCTGGGAGCCTTCCGGGTCCTCAAGGGGGTCCGTGAGATGGGGGGGAGTGTGCTTCCTGCGTTGTGCTTGACGCTGGGGCTGAGAGCTGGGCCCGGGTTGAGGTGGAGCAGGGTGTTTCTTGGCCACATGAGGACGCCCTCGGCAAGCAGATGGGGCATGGTCCATGGCGGCAGGCTTGCGGCGGGGCAGGATGTGTGAAATGGCTTCCGTCTGCTTCTTCACCGCGGAGAACTGCTGGGCGAAGTCCTCGACGGTGTTGCCGAAGAGGCCGAACTGGGAGACAGGGACGTTGAGAAAACGAGCTTTGTCGGTCTCACGCATCTCGACCAAGTTAATTGCCTGCGCAAGTGACTGCGCTGTGACCTTCGTGGCTCTGAGGGCAAGGTCGGTCACTGAGCGCAGTTCCTGCAACACATCGGGATCAGGGCTACCCCCGTGGAGTTCTTTAAGTGCCTTGGCCTGGTGGACTTGCAGGAGGGCCATGGTGTGCAGGGAAGCGGCATGTCCGGTGGCGCTGTAGGCTTTGGTGGTCAATGAACAAGTTGTCCTACAGGCCTTGTAGGGGAGCACAGGGCTACATGAAAGCATGTCGGTCATCTGCACGTCAGCCTCAGCCTGGGCATGCTGGCCCGAAGGCGGCAGCCCAGGGGAGTCATCTGCATCAGACGTTGCGCTCTCCAATGCAGTGGAGAGCTCATCCACCTCGAGCTCTAGAGGATAAGCGGGCTGGCCGTGAGGCGAGCCGCCGTTGCCTCGAGCACGGATGGGAGTCAACGAGCGTGCTGGGGGGCGGGTGGTCCGAGGGGGCATACCCGGTGGAGCTGCACACGTTGCCGTCCCCAGATCGCCTCCATCGCCAGCCGCATCATCCTCAATCTTGTGGGTAGAAGGAGCAATGCGGGGGGCGGCTGGAGTGACGAGCTTTCTATTGAAAGTGAGCCGTGACCGCAACGTTGCCATGGTCATGCTCTCGCAGTGAGAACATGAACCATCCACAAACGCTGCCTCGGTGTGATCGCTGCCCAGACCACGAGACAACGCCTGTGGCCGTCTGAAGTGGAGAGCACTCTATCACATCCAGGAACTACACAGGGGCGGAATGACATCTTTATAAAGACGCGTCTTGAAAAGGACGTTCAACTGTGCTGTGTAAATGCTCTTTTAGAGAAAAATTTGCTGTCGAAGTGCCCAGGGGCAAGCTGCACTGCCATGCAGAGAAGGAGAAAAGCCACTGAAGTGCGCCCTAGATCCAACAGCAGGCAGAGCTTCAGAAGAACAAAGGCAGAAACAGGTGTGTGACTCACAGCTGACTGCATACATGACCATCGGCTCCGAAGAAAATTTCTGAATGAAACAGCCCTTATTTCCCTGCCTTTGTACACGTATGTCTGGGGGCGGGGTATGCAAATACTGCCTTCCAACTTCTCATTGGCCTTTTTTCATGATCAGAGGCATATTCGGTGCTCAAGAGAGACCCCCTAGTGTCGCTTCTTCGACACAATGTCGAAGTGAGGGACAGACGGGGAACTGCATATTATGTATATATATATATATATATATATATATATATATATATATATATATATATACATACAGTTGGAAGTCAGAAGTTTGAAACAAATTTAACCATTACACAGATTTAATATTAGCAAACTATAGTTTCTATCTTTTAGGACATCTACTTTGTGCATGACACAAAACAATTCCAACAATTTTTTTACAGACAGACTGATTCACTTTTCACATTTCCAGTGGGTTAGAAGTTTACACAAACTAACTGTGCCTTTAAGCAGCTTGGGAAATTACAGAAAATGATGTCAGGCCTTTAGACAATTATCCAATTAGCTTCTGTTAGGAGGTGTACAGAATTGGAGGTGTACCTGTGGATGTATTTTAAGGTCTACCTTAAAACTCATTGCTTCTTTGCGTGACATAATGGAAAAATCAAAAGAAATTACCTTGTGTGGACCTCCACAAGTCTGATTCATCCTTGGGAGCAATTTACAAATGCATGAAGCTACCATGTTCATCTGTACAAACAATAGAACACAAGTATAAACACAATGGGACCACACAGCCATCATACCACTAAGGAAGGAGACGCAGTCTGTCTCCTAGAGATGAATGTAGTTTGATGTGAAAAGGGCAAATCAATCTCAGAACAGTGCCAAATGACCTTGTGAAGATGCTGGAGGAAACAGGTAGACAAGTATCTATATCCACAGTAAAATGAGTCCTATATCAACATAACCTGAAAGGCTGCTCATCAAGGATCCACTGTATCCAAAACCACCATAAAAAAAGCCAGAATACAGTTTGCAAGTGCACATGGGACAAAGATCTTACTTTTTAGAGAAATGTGCTATGGTCTAATGAAACAAATATTTTACTGTTTGGCCATAATGACCATCGTTATGTTTGGAGGAAAAAGGGTGAGGCTTGTAAGCCGATGAACACCATCCCAACTGTGAAGTATGGGAGTGGCAGCATCATGCTGTGGGGGCGCTTTACTACAGGCGGGACTGGTGCACTTCACAAAATAGATGACATCATGAGGAAGGAAAATGATGTGGCTATATTGAAGCAGTATCTCACAAATGGGTCTTCACAATGGACAATGACCCCAAGCATACTCCAAAGTTGTGGCAAAATAGTTTAAGGAAAACAAAGTCAAGGTATTGGAGTGGCCATCACATATCCCTGACATTAATTCAATAGAAAATTTGTGGGCCGAACTGAAAAAGCATGTGTGAGCAAGGAGGCCTACAAACATGACTCTATTACACTAGTTCTGTCTGGAAAAGGCAATGCTACCAAATACCAAAAAGTGTTTGTAAACTTCTGACCCACTGGCAATGTGATGAAAGAAATAAAAGCTGAAATATATATTTTTCTACTATTATTCTGACATTTCACATTCTTAAAATAAATTACCAAAAATAAAATAAATTTAAAAATAAACTGACCTAAGACAGGGAATGTTTCTATGATTAAATGTCAGGACTTGTGAAAAACTGAGTTTAAATGTATTTGGCTAAAGTGTATGTAAGTGTATGTAGACTTCATCTGTATCTATATATTTATAAATAAACATTTACACATAGTTATGTGGGTAACTGACATTAAATTGTAAGCATTGTCATCAGTGTCCTGCGGTGTGTCACACTTTTTAAAAACATTTTAAAACTATTTTAAACAGCATTATCTTATCTTGTATAGCTATATATCAATAATATCAATAATATAGAATTATATAATCCACAACCTTATATTAACTAAGACAATAGTTTATCTGCATTAAAAAAAAAAAAAAAAAAGTTGAAAGATTCCAAATCATCACATTTACAGTGGTTCAATAGATGTTTTACAGTTATGACATTTTTGCACTGGTGGGGCCCATTGTCACAACTGGCAGGCAATATTAATTTATTTTTCAAAACAAAAATGTGAAATTGAGCTGGAAAATGAAATCAATGAGGCAGTGTGTTATGGTGTTGTGTCTGCCGGGTTTGGTGGGCCACTCAGGGCCAGAAAGTCCAAGGCCAATTTTTTGTCCCAGTCCACCCCTGTATACAGTTTTTATATATATACCCGAGAAACAGCATGACAAAATATTAAGTCTTGCTTTCAGATAAATAAAACTGAGTGAGGTAAGACAAGAATCAACTATTTACCAATGTGGTAAGATAAACTTACTTGTTTGACCCCTGAATCATTTTTCCTTCACCTGTTGTTAAATATATATATATATTCTTGTTATAAGCATAAACTTTACTAAAGTTGGGTAGATTTATCTAAAAAAAAACAAAAAAGACAAAACATCTGATCTAATTTTGCTTTTCAAATAAAAGTATATATTTGTTTTTTTTTTTTTTTTGCAATACTACAATTCCAATATCATCATCATCATCATTTTGCAATAGCTGTGCTATCACCTGTGTATACCATGAAAGATGATTTAAAAATCTTATTTTTCTTGATTTTTCTTCTGTCAATTCATGTGTTCTGCCACAGAAAAGACCTTCAGTGACATACAGTGGCAATAAAAAAAATAAGTGAACCCTTTGGAATTACCAGCATTAACATATACATTTGTCTTAAAATTTGGTTTGATCTTCATCTGAGCTATAATTATGAACAAACACAATCTGTTTTAACTTATAGCACACAAATTATTGAATTTTTCTTGTACCTATTGATACATCATTCAAACATTCACAGTGTAGGTTGGAATAAGTATGTGGATCCCTAGGCTAATGATGGCATTAAAAGCTAAATAAAGTCAGGAGATGGCAAACCTGGCATCCAATTAATGAAACGAGATTGAAAGTGTGGGTTAGAGATACTTTGATTTATAAAAAGTGAATAGTTTGCTATTCACAAGAACCATCTGCTGACATGGATCTTGCCTTGCAAAAAATAGACCTTCAATCAAGAATTGTTGCTTTGCATAATGCTAGAAAGGGTTAGAAATAGATGTGTAAAAAATATTGTGTTGTATTGTATCATACGACACAATCTGTGGATTTGTGAGGCAGAAACAGCAGCAGTAAGTGTAACAGCTGCCTCTCTCAGATGACATGGAGCGTGACATTCACAGCAAGACGCTCATACGTTATGAGTTATAACTCCCGAAAACATAAGAAACCCATGATTACATGAGACTTATAACTCCCTGCTTTTGATTTCAAAATGTAAACAGCTTTGAGAAGAACACTTGCGCACATGTTTTAAGCCAGTAATAATGCCAGTAAAGTCACAGGGGGCTTTCAGACAACAAGGCATGATTTTCTATAAAGCTGCTTTGAAACTATGTGTATTGTGAAAAGTGCTATACAAATATAAATGACTAGAGTGTAGACAAACTTATTTTCTCAAGAAAAATTGTTAGTTCATATTAGTTTTCATCAACAACCAAACACAATAAATGCGGTGTTGTTTAAGTTACTTAGAGCTGTGCTTTTTGTTGCCAATGTCAGGCACTTTTGTGGAATTTATGATTTAAAAGACATTTATGTTGAATCCTATGTTTGAGTTAAACTTTTGTGGTTGCTTGTATTGTATTGTTTCGTATACTGAGTATATGCATTGTATCATATAGTGAAATTTGTGTATCATTACATACCTAGTTACCAAGTTTTCTCAAGGAGCTTAGATATTCATCTGTCCACAGTTAGACAAACTGTCTATAAATGGAAGATTTAGTACTGTGGCTATTCTCTCTAAAAGCGGCCGTTCAGCCAAGATGTCACAAAGGGCACACTGCAGAATGCTCAATGAGGTAAAAAAGAACCCTAGAGTGACTGGTTAAAACCTCCGTTCATGAGTCTACTATATGGAAAACATTAAACAGTCATGGTGCCTATGGCAGGACACCACGAAGGAAACCACTGCTTTCCAACAAAAACATTGTTGCGCACCTGATGTTTACCAAAGACCACCTTGACACTCCACAACACTACTGGGAAAATGTTTTGTGGACTGGTGAAACTAAGGTTGAATTGTTTGGGAGGAACCCGCAGCACTACGTATGGCGTAAATAGTGCACCACTTACCAACATGAAAACATTATACCAGTGGTGAAGTACAGTGGAGGGAGCATTATAATTTGGGGTTGCTTTGATGCTTTGGGGCCTGGACCATCATCAAGGTAAACATGAGTTTCCAAGTTTATCAAGATATCCTACAGGATAATGTCAGGGTGGCTGTGTGCCAGCTGAAGCTCACAAGAAATTAGGTGATGCAGCAGGATGATCCTATACATCGAAGTTAATCCACTGCAGAATGGCTTCAAAAAGAAAATCCACCCTTTGGAGTGACTCAGTCAGAGCCCAGACCTTAACCCAATAGTGATGCTGTAGAATAACCTCAAGAGAGCCGTTCATATCAGACATCCTAAGACTATGTCTGAGCTGAAGCAGATCTGTAAGGAAGAATTGTCCAAAATTGCTTCTGAATGTTGCGCAGGTCTAATCCGCAGCTTCTGGAAACACTTGGCTGAGGTTATTGCTGCCAGAGGATCAACCAGTATTAAATCCAAGGGTTCACTTACTTTTTCCACAGCACTGTGTATGTTTAATGGGATGTGTTCAATAAAGACATGAAAGATTATAACTGTTTGTGTGTTGTTAGTTTAAGCACATTGTGTTTGTCTATATTTGTGACTTTGATGAAGATGAGATTTTACGACCAATTAATGCAGAAAACCAGCTAATTCCAAAGGGTTCACATAGTTTTTCTTGCAACTGTACATATAGTATTGTGAAGTCAATGTACTGCAAATATTAATCAGCATTGTTTACTTGTTTTCCTGTAACATCCTTACATCAAGATAAATTTACTTGAGAAGCAAAATTATGCAAGATAATAAGACTTGCTTTCAGAAAATATATCTTGAATTATGTAAGTGTATTTTTCTTATCCCACTGACAAAATGTTTTCTTCTGTTCAGCATAAACCCAACTAAATTTGGTTATATTTATTCTTAAAACAAGAAAGAACAAGAAAAATAAACTTAATTCAAGATCCATCGTGTTTTAATGATGATTATATATTTGTACTGGAAAACAAGGTTAAGGAAAGTTACACACGGTCAAATAGTGAGCAATGTTAGCATGTCTCTTACAAAAACAGTGAACAAAAGCAATTTAGGAACACATACAAAAAAAAAAACTCAGGGACCAACAGAAACTCTGACGAAATGACCTGCAGTCCCACAAACAAACCTTTATTTACTCCTTTTTGAAGTCCAGGACATGGAGAATTGCGAGGCATGGACCAAGACCGGATGCAAGTGTGTCCTTTGAGCTGTTCATTTAATGATCTGGGGCACAGAGTCCTACACATCTTCTGTCTGGAGGTCACGAGGGGGGCACTTTCATCTGCAGCAGGGGCCCATCTGACATCTCCGGGCCCTTTGCATGGCCCTTAATTAAATCTTTCATGTCACACAATGCAGCGGCAGGGAGGCAGGAAATTGCTTGCCAGTACGAGCAGCAGCTACTGATGGGGCCTTGATTGCGGTCAGGTGAAAAAAACGTCTTCAATAAAGAAAGAGGATAATACAGCAACAGAAGGATTTGAAACAACACTAATAATCAGCTTTGATTCGGAGAAAAGAATGCTGTGATACAACAGCATATGATGCCTTGATTTTCTTTGTTGTTCTCTCACTACCTGTCTCATCAAATGTTTCATCCGTTCTAGCCAGAACATCATTTACCTTTTAGTTTTCCACTCCCGTTAAATACTGTTTCAATATTTGTTCAAACTAATTAAGATATAAAATATTCATATTGTATTAGTAGACATACAGTGACTTAAAAATGTCTGAATGTCATTGCATTAAATAAGAATATTAATGCATATCCCATTTATTTTAAGGAAAGATGGCACAAGCAAACATTTCAAACAAAACATTCACAATAGAAGGTAATGGTTTATGATTGATAGAAATAGAAATAGTGTTTACACTGAAGACAACGAATGAAGCTTCAAGGAATATTTCGGATTCAATACAAAATAAGCTAAAATGCCAGCAGTTGTAACATAATGTTGATTACAACAAAAAATAATTTAAACTCGCCCCTCGTTTATTTAAAAATCCCAGTCCCAGTGAGGCACTTAAAATGGAAGTGAATTGCAGTCCATAAATATTAAAATACTTACGGTTTCAAAATAATAGCCACAAGATATAAACAATATGAGTATTACCTTGATTTTTGTGCGTATAGAAAGTCTCTGTTCAATACGATTTTAAGAAAATTGTTTCTTTTTGTGTTGTGTCGTCATGGCAACGAAGTAATTTTACACTGATAAGGTTAGTAAGCAATTTTGTTAGAATAAACTCATTTTAACACATATAATGTTTAAATCTTGTGACTATAATTTTGTACCAACGTATCTTTTAATGTGTATTGACTAGCCCCATTCTCTTCCAAGTGCCTTACTGTATCAGATGGTTTTTTTTTTTTTGCCTTTTTTTTTTGTTTTGTTTTTGTTAATAAACGAGGACCAAGTGCTCAGTAACTGAGGCCGATGCGATACGAATCTCGATGCATAGCCAACAATACGATACATTAAATATACATATGAAGCAGCTACCGATGCGATACGATTCAACACAAAGCGATTCAATGCAATACGATGCAATGGGAAATAATGCTATGCAATTCAGTATGGTAGGATACAGAGAGTTCGCTTTTATTTCTTTGGTTCAGATAGACAGTAAATCATAAATTAACTTCAGTGCCTTCTGACTTCTAACACATGGACCTTTCACAAAAAAGCCTTTATAGTGCAAATAAATAAATAAAACGATGATATAAAACCAGACGTTACTTTCTTGTTCTGTTTCCAGATACACTTTTAACAGTTCACACATTTAACAGTGACACAATTTAAGGATGCTCAGGGATAAACAATGAAGAAATGTTCTGTAACTCGCCAGCAGACGAATGTGCTTTCGTGTCTGCGCTTCAGGTGTGTTGTTAAATTAGTCGAACTGCCTGTATATTTTATAGCAGCATGACATATTTTACAAACGGCATGGTTTTATAAAAATCTCCATCTCTCTTATAAAACCCAGAGTGTTTCCAAACACTGTATTTGTAATTATATAAGATGCAGCTCTGCCTCTGCCATGTTAATCTATATTCTGTCAGGGGTGTCCGCACTTTTTTGCGTGATTATCTACTTTTAAATAGTTCGGTAAAGTTGGAAATATATTCACAGATTCGAACATCCCGGATCAATCACTCATAAGCGAAACGTTCTTAAAACACAAACAACACCTCTTTCCAACAGCAGTAATGTAGACAACGAGCTACAACCTCGTTTTCATCAAAACCAGCCTCCGTCGGAGCTGGACAATTACATTGATCTCTGAGCGCAGCCGGCTGAGAGACAAGTCCGCAGGGACCGTCTGCAAAGTGCAAAACCGAAATGCGATACTACAAAAATGTTCAATAACTTCACTGTTACACATTGTAATGTCACCAAATTCTGTTCACACATCAGTGGTCTCCTGCTAGTTATACTACAACACTTAGCTTGGAGAAATGTGCTTTTGCATAGTTTTTGGGACTTATTTTAGGAAAAACATTCAATAATTTTACTGTTACACATTGTCACCAAATTCTTTTCACACTCCTGCTGGTTATACTACAACACTTAGCTTGGAGAAACTTGCTTTTGCATAATTTTTGGGACTTATTTTAGGAAAAACATTCAATAATTTCACTGTTACACATTGTAGTGTAACCAAATTCTACGGCACATATCAGCGGATTTCTCCTTCTCTGCACGACAGTGCAGCTTTGCCCCTGGGCGCTTCGGCATTGCTAGTAAAAGAGATATTTTCCATAAAAGAGTATTTTCTCTAAAAGAGCAATACACAGCAGCGTTGAGCGTCCTTTTCAGGACACGTGTTTATAAAGATGCCTTTCCGCCCCTGTGTAGTTCCTGGATGCGGTCGAGTTCTCTCCGCTCCTGGCGGTCACAGGCGCTGCCTCGTGTGTCTGGCAAGACACATGGAGCACGATCACACAGAGATGAGCTCGCCGCTGCATTGGAGAGTGTTCCGGCGTCTGACGCGGAAGACTCGAATGGGCTGCCACCTTCAGGTCGAGTCTTCTCTCAAACCCGGCGCGCTTTTGCCTCCCAATGCTGGATTACCTGCTCTGCCACGCTGCGAAGCCCCGCCTGGTATGTCAAAAGAAACCGTCCCCTTAGTGCCCCTAGCACAGAGTTTGGACGTGTGGCTTTCTCTTCCCAATCCGTCACACTAGCTGGCCAGGACCATCCGACTCGGTTACGCACTTCAGTTTGCCAGGCCGCTTCCCCCCTTCGGGGGCGTCCACTTTACCACAGTGCACGGCGAAGATGCCAAATCTCTGCGCACGGAAATCGCGACTCACTTACTCAAAGACGTGATAGAGCCTGTCCCTCCAGCCGAGATGAAGAAGGGTTTCTACAGCCCTTACTTCATCGTACCCAAAAAAGGCGCCGGTTACGACCGATCTTGGACTTGTGAGTTTTCAACCGGGCCTTGCACAAACTCCCGTTCAAAATGCTCACGCAAAAACACATCCTAACTTGCGTCCGGCATCTAGATTGGTTTGCAGCGGTAGACCTGAAGGACGCGTACCTCCACGTCTCAATCTTGCCTCGACATCGACCCTTTCTACGGTTCGCGTTCGACGGCCAGGCGCATCAGTGCAAAGTCCTCCCCTTCGGCATGTCCCTGTCCCCTCGTGTCTTTACGAAGGTCGCAGAGGCAGCCCTTGTCCCGCTTTGGGAAGCAGGCGTTCGCATACTCAACTACCTTGACAACGAGAGTTTCTATGCGCCCACAGGGACCAGGTGCTCAGGCACCTCAGCCGTTTAGGGCTTCAGGTCAACTGGGAAAGAGCAAGCTCACCCCGATTCAGAGCATCTCTTTTCTCGGCATGGAGTTAGACACGGTCTCAATGTCAGCACGCCTCACCAATGAGCGCACGCAGTCAGTGCTGAAGTGCCTCACCTCGTTCAGGCCAGGCATGTGGGTCCCCCTAAAACATTTCCAGAAGCTCCTGGGGCATATGGCATCCTCCCCGCCTGCCGCCAAACTTTCAAACTCTGGACAGACCTCTGTTTTTTATGGGCAGGAGTCCCTTTGCAGCAGGTGTCCTGACACGTCCTGATCACCAGACGCTTCCAAACAGGGTTGGGGCGCCATGTGCAATGGGAACTCATCCGCGGGCCATTGGAAAGGGCCCCCACTGCGCTGGCACATCAATTGCCTTGAGTTTTTGGCTGTACCTCTTGCCCTGCGGAGGTTTCTCCCGCTAGTTCAGGGCAAGCACATCTTGATCTGATCAGACAGCACCACCACGGTAGCGTACATAAATCGCCAAGGCAGTGTATGCTCCCGCACATGTCACAACTCGCCTGTCGTCTCCTCCTTTGGACCCAGCAGCGACTCAAATCGCAGCGTGCCACTCACATCCCAGGCAACCTCAATGTCCACCTGCTGTTGTAGACACAATCAACCAAGCCAGAGCTCCCTCTACCAGGCAACTTTACACCCTGAAGTGGCGCTTGTTCGCAAATTGGTGTTCTTCCCAGGCTGTAGACCCACAGAGGTGCGCAGTCGGGTCAGTGCTCTCATTCCTGCAGGAGAGGTTGGAGGGGAGGCTGTCCTCTTCCACTTTGAAGGTGTATGTAGCTGCTATCACGGCCCACCACAACGCAGTAGACAGCAAGTTTTTGGGTAAACACAACTTAGTTGTCAGGTTCCTAAGAGGTGCCCGGAGGTTGAATCCCTCCCGACCAAGCCTGTTCCCCTCCTGGGATCTCTCAGTGGTCCTCTCGGGCCTTCAGAGACCCCCCTTCGAGCCGCTAGAATCAGTCGACCTCAAGGTCCTCTCCTTGAAGATGGTCTTCCTGATCGCTCTCGCCTCCATCAAGAGGGTCGGGTAGTGAACCTGCAAGCGCTGCCCAGGGAGGAGGCAGACCCAGCCCTTTCGTTGCTGTGTCCGGTACGTGCTTTGCATATCTATTTGGACCGCACACAGAGCTTTAGACATTCTGAGCAGCTCTTTGTCTTCTTTGGTGGACAGAGACAGAGGCTTTCCCACTGGGTGATTGACACCATAGCATTGGCCTATCACACCCAGGCCGTGTCCGCCCCCTTGTGGGTTCGATACCTTTACGAGATTTTACAATCTCAGGGTTGAGTCGGTTTCATAGTGTTTTTCAGGTCCGAGCTGGTAGAACTCTTGGAGGACTTGGAGAAACCAATCTACATATAATATATGGTCACAAATTATTGGTCACTTTCCAAATAATAAAAGTATAGCGCCTCTAATAATAATTATATATATAAATAAATAGTTTTTTACCGATGCAAATATGTTAGAAGCGGTGCATCGTGATGAAAATGCCAACTTGTATCTGATGCCCACTTTTTTAAATCAATGCATCACATCGTTTACTTTTATGCTGATGCACCGATGCGAATCTGTGAATCTTACCATCCCTAGATATTATACATACATGATGTTTTCAAAATTGATGCCACGAGGGGGCAAAAGAGGGAATTTGTGACCCCCTCAGTTTAATTTTTAGGTTTAAAGTCTACATAATTGGTCATTTACCATATACTGTATGTGTAATAAAGACACTTGTCTTTTGTTGCCTGTGGTTTACCTTGTTTCGTGGGGGTGGGAAAAACAAGGCACATAAACAACACACAGCCTGTTAAATTTAAATTAGTGTTATAAGGGTGTGGTTTTGACATAAGATTTTAGATGTTCAAGCAAGTAGATATCTGTTCAGTTCAGTTATACTGTGTGTGGAGAGAAACCAATTATCATCATCAGAAAATATCTACGTCATGTGTCAAACTTGGAGAAGGATACTAAAATTGAGAGTAAGCCTGATGAACATATGACACCCATCAAAATGTAGCCACATTCTTTGTCAAGAGCCAAAACACAGAGCCAGCGTGGAGCACAAGTGTCAAAATAATTGGTCCCCAGGACCAGGCCAAACCTCCTTCCCCAGTGCCTGATGACCTTGGAACAGAGAGCCCTGTCCAGATCTGCTTGCAAACATACCCAAGTCAAATGTTTAATGACAGAAAACATGATTTTGTAGAAGCTCATTTAAAGAAAGGGAATGACTGAAATATCTGCATTACTATGCTAACTGGCTATTGTAACTGGTTATATGCAACTGTTTCTTCACAAAGATTTGTTACGCATGCGTCTGCAAAATAAGACTTAAAATGCGAAACATTGTGGAAGGAAAAGGAATCACGCAATGCAGGAGGAGCAGAGGTGTCACGTCAAGTTAATTTGTGACAGCTAGAGAGAAATCACAAGTGTTTGTTTGCAATTGTAGCCATATGTGATTCTTGTTTCAAACAGGCTTCATCTTAGGGGTTCATTGAATGCTTTTGACTCAATGGGACATGGGGGAGTGGGCTTTTTTGACCATGATGGATTACACTCTCCGAAAAAACTTAAAACCTGCTAAAGTGTTTAGCGACATACCTGCCAGTGCCAGATACATGTCACATGACATTAAAAATAAAATTATTGGACTTGTGCGTGAGCCTGCTTGGACTCAAGATGGCGCCAAATATGGCTGCTGCGTTGCAAGCTCCGACACCACACTGCAGTTTTTTTGTTTGTTTTGCTTACAGTTTTTTTTTTTTTTTTTTTGTCTTGGTTGTTGTCTGCCTTATTGTATATGACAGACAAACGCTTTTGGACATTGGTTCTGCAATTACACACTGAAAACCGAACTTCAAATTCCTCAATGCCGACTCGCTGTTTACAAACATACCAGCGGAGCCCTTTGTCTGGGCAGCCCAGTTGCGGAAAAGCAGAAGGAAAAGGGTAAAAAGAGCAGGTGTTCTCATCAGAGTAAGACGTTGCACAAATCGACCCCCGCTACCCAGTATTCTACTGGCAAACGTTAAATCTCAGGACAACAAGCTCAGCGAGTTGAGAGCACGGATCTCTTTCCAATGAGAGATGAGGGACTGCTACATTATCTGCCTTACAGAAACTTGTCTGCAGAGATTCCAGACTCAGCCATCAAACCCGCAGGGTTCTCCGTGCACCGAGCGGACAGAGAGAAAGACCTCTCAGGTAAAAGCAAAGGTGGTGGTGTATGTTTTTCATTTCTCATGCTTTTGTGTCATGCCATTCTGGCAACCGAGGGAATTCACAGCAGTCATTATCAGTGCCATGTACACCCCCCCCCCCCACAAACTGACACAGACTGGGCACTCAAGGAACTGTATGGGAGTATAAGTGAGCAGGAAACCGTGCACCCTGAGGCCGCGTTCATTGTGACCGGGGACGTTAACAAAGCCAATCGCACCAAAATACCACCAACATATCAGCTTCAACACACGAGTGGACCAGGTTTTGTGCCATTGCTGTTCTCCTTTCCGGGATGGCTACAAATTCCTCCCCCGCCCACCATTTGGCAAATCAGACCACTCTTCCGTTCTGCTTCTGCCCGCTTACAGGCAGAAACTGAAACAGGAAGCACACACACTCAGAATGATCCAGTGCTGGTCGGACCAATCAGACTCTATGCTACAAGACTGTTTTGATCACGTGGACTGGGAGATGTTCAGGTCCGCCTCTGATGACGACATCGAGGTTTACGCTGATAGCATAACGTGTTTCATCAGGAAGTGCGTAGAGGACGTTGTTCCGACCAAATCAATATGGATCTATCCCAACCAGAAACCATAGGTTAACAGTGATGTTCATGCGGCACTTAATGCGCGGACCTCCGCTTTTAATGGAACGCGGAGGAGCATAAAGAAGCCAGTTATGCCCTCCGTAAAACTATCAGAACAGCCAAACGCCAGTACAGGCATAAGATTGACAGTTCAACACCACCGACTCTAGAAGCATGTGGCAGGGAATTTACATCATCACGGACTACAAAGGGAATAAAAACTCTGTGAACACCGCTGCCTCTCTCCTGGATGAACTAAATACATTTTATGCTCGTTTTGAGGGAAATAACACTGCCCTCGCGGAGAGAGCACTCATGGCCGAAGCTACAGAGGTTGATTCACTCTCCATCTCTGTTAAAACCCATTACAGTTTGCCTACCACAACAACCGCTCCACTCATGATGCCATTGCATCTACAATACACACTGCTCTCTCCCACCTGGAAAAAGGGATCACATATGTAAGAATGCTGTTTGTAAACTACAGCTCAGCATTCAACACCATAGTGCCCTCCAAGCTTGATGTTATACTCCAGGCTCTGGGCTTAAACAGCTCGCTGTGCAGCTGGATCCTTGACTTCCTGTCAGGCAGATTTCAGGTGGTTAGAATGGGCAGCAACATCTCCTCATCACTGACCCTCAACACTGGAGCCCCGCAGGGCTGTGTTCTCAGCCCACTCCTGTATTCCCTGTACACACATGACTGTGTGGCAACACATAGCTCCAATGCCATCATTAAGTTTGCTGATGATATGATGGTGGTAGGTCTGATCACTGACAATGATGAAACAGCCTACAGAGAGGAGGTGCACACTCTGACACGCTGGTGTCAGGAGCACAACTAGAGCAACATTGACGCTTCACAGGATGTGTAAAATCTTGGTCTTACAGATATTTGGAGACTTCTGAACCCATTTGGTAGAGACTCATACATTTTTTCATCAGTCTATAAAAGTGATTGAGCTGCAGGTGTATAATTGTCTTTTTAGGAATGCCGGTCAGGAGTCCATTGCAGTAGTCTACCCTACTGGTGATGAATGCATGAACAAGTTTTGACTAGATACAAAAAAATCTAATTGTAATATTTTTTAGATGATATCAGGCTGATTTAGTTATTGCTTTTATTCTACTAAAACTCAGGTCTGACTCCAAAATGACACCAAGATTTCTTACTTGATTTTTTGTTTTAGGCCCTTGGAGTCAAGGTATGTATTCACCTTTGGAATTTCACCTTTCACCAAATACAATGACCGCTGTCTTGTTGTTTAACTGAAGAAAGTTTTGGCACATCCAACTGTTAATTACATCAGTGCACTGGCATAGAGAGTCTATGAGGCTGTAATCATTTGGAAATAGGGCTAGATAGATCTGGGTGTCGTCTGCATAGCCATGGTATGCGATTTGGTTATTTTTCATAATTTGGCCTAGTGGGAGCATCTACAGGTTGAACAGGAGCAGTGCAAGAATTGAGCCTTGTTGGAACTCTGCATGTCATAGATGTCTACTCGGATTCATAGTTGCCTATGTTCAAATAGTAACCCCTACCTTCTTGATATGACCTGAACCAGCTGAGGACCGTCCTAGAGAGCCCTACCCAGTTTTCCAATCTGTCTAGGAAAATGTTATGATCAACAATTTCAAAAGCAGCACTGAGATCTAATAATACCAGCACTGATATTTTGCCTGAATCAGTATTTAACCGTATATCATTTAGGGTCTTTATGAGCACCATCTCTGCTATGATGCGGTCGGAAACCAGACTGTAAATTGTCAAAGTAGCCATTCAAGATTAAAAATTTGTTCAGCTGATTGAAAACAACCATTTCAATGATTTTGCCTATGAAAGGAAGATTTGAAATTGGTTTGTAGTTGTTCAATATTGGGTTATCTAGATTGTTCTTTTTAAGAAGGGGCTTGACTCCGTTTTCAAGGACTTTGTGTCTGAAAGGAGTGACACATTTACTATTTTAAACAGATCTTTTTCCAGACACATGTTGGGAGTGTGTCAAGACAGCAGGTTGAAGTTTTAAGATGCTGTACTATTTTTTCCAGGGTTTTGCCATCAATTTCTTCAAAAATGGAGATAGTGACAAATTTCTGAAGTTTTTGTGTTGAGTGCTGTCTGACTTCAGTGCAACATGAGTGTGACGAATGTATGTTGTTACACTAGATTATTGACATAATTTAATCAGTAACAGTATTATTTTATGGGACTCTTATTTTGAAAACATTTGTTTTGGAAGCTTCACAGTTGTCAATGGTCATGTGATCATAAACTTAATAATTTGCGTTGTTTTCAATTCTTCATACATGTATATTTCTTATTTTTTTGTATTGTTTTTGGTCTCACTCTAATAAATATTTCTGCACTAAATTAAGGAAGCACTATTACGTAAGCTTCGTCATGCGTGAGGGTAATGCTGATGTAATTTGCGTGCGCGCTCTCTCTTTCGCTGCATGTCGTGGCGAGAGGTATGTTTTTATCTGCTCCTCAGAGAAGTGTGTAAATGTGCTTTATTGAGTGTGGTATAGGGATTTTCTGTATGTAAAGAGTTTAATTGTTGTCTTTTCTGTACTGAGAGATCAACAATCTGGGTTATAAATGTTATAAGAGTATGTTTGATCGAAGTACGAATTTGATTAATGGCCGCAGTTGCACGTGCGGTATGCTTGTGAGTTTAGAACGATATATTTTTCGTTCAAATCTTTACTAGTTGAATTTAATATGAGTTATACATTTGTAATTGTGTAAAGTTGTATTTGTTTATTTTGAAGGATCCATGCAATGTTTAAATGTATTTTCTGTATATGAATTTACATTGAGATATCGTGTGTTGATAGACAGGCACGGCTAGACCAGAAATGCCAATTACTTGTGTTTAAGTGTGATCGTGTCTGTTATTTCTTTTGGCACAGGTATGTAGATGGATCATTTACTATTGTTATTTTTCTATATTTCTTATTTTTCTTTCTTTTATTATTCAATTTATTTCTATAATTGTTAAGCTCTCTCTTTCGCTGGATGTCGTGGCGAGAGACACCGCGAGGCTGAGAGTAAAGAAAAACAAAAGTACATCATTGTGTGGGATCTCTTTCTTTATAATAAAACACAACGCAGAAGAAAACCCACTACAAATTGGTGCCGTGACCCGTCGTTTGGTTCACTGATTGCTGACCACCTGGGATGCTGCAAGCGTGCATCTTCTGGTGGGACAGTTGTCGTTGCCCTGTATAATCTGCATCTTCTGCTGGGACTGTCATCGTTGCCCTGTATAATCTGCATCTTCTGCTGGGACAGTCGTCGTTGCCCTGTATAATCTCTTCTGCTGGGACTGTCGTCGTCGTGAATAATCTGCATCGTCTGCGGGGACTGAGTCATCGTCGTGGATGTTCTGCATGGTTGGAGTATTTAATTAGTGACTAGTTTGAAATTGGTTCATTTTCATTTTATTTATTTTTTTTTCTCTTCGTTTTTTTTTACATGTTTTTTTAAGGGAAAATTATTTCAGAGATAAAGTGATAGATATTTAACTTCATTTAACTTTTTCAAATTCTGTTTTTTTTCAAAGTTATTTCAAAGTGTAATGATGGCTGGTAGAGGAAGAGGTGTATTACTGGCCACACCTGACAGAAATTTCGAGTTTATGGGTCCTGAGTATACAAGCACTGGGAGGGGTAAAGCAGTTAGACCATCGGGTGATACTAGACCAGACATGTGCTCTAGTCCCATCGCAAAACCGGTTAAACCGGAGTATACTAATGTTGAATCAGGACTTACAAATGAAATGAGTGACCTCGTTAGACAAATTGGTTCCGAAATTGGCGAAGCCATCAGGGACACTCTGTTGCAGACTGGACGTTCAAGTTTGCCATCTAGTGGTCGTTTTGCAGATGCCACTAACATTTCTGACACAAAGGTATCGAATGCAACCATTATAGATGCTTCCAAGTTAAATTTGGTACTGAAGTCTGCAGTTTCCTCACCGCCGTATTATCGTGGAGATAGTACAGATAAGTGCTCCATGATGGAGTGGGAAGAATTGATGCGAGTGTATCTTAACAAAAAAGAAGTGGCAGATTCTGACAGAGTTGAGGAAGTGATGAACAGACTAATGGGGAGGCCCAGGGATATCATAAAAGTCTGGCTGAGCAATAGACTGGTAACCCCGACTGTAGACGCAGTTTTCACAGTCTTGAGACATCATTTCAGTGATTCCAGTAGCTCAGGGATGCCTTTAGCTGATTTTTACTCTGTGAAACCTTATTCCAATGAAAGCCCTTTGGACTATTGGATAAGGTTAAACAAAGCAGCTGAGGTGGCTGAGCGTAGCCTTAGGGAGGAGGGCAGAACCTTGGAAAATCGGAGCAAAGAACTGGCTGTAATGTTTATTCGACACTGTCCTGATAAAGAACTCTCTTTAGTGTTCAAAAGCAAATCTGCACAGTCATGGACCGCATCTGAGGTCCAAGAGCGATTAGATGAAATGCTAAGGGAACAGAAGGCCACTAAGCGAGTTACGTGCCAACAAACAGCCAAAGTAGTTGAGTCTAACAGTGAGTCATCTTTTGTGTCTTCTTCTCAGTCAGAGACTCCCACACCAGTTACTGACAACAGCACTCTGGACAAGGTCTTGATCATGTTGGAAAAGGCTCTTGTGTGCAATGCCCAATCTGTGCGTGGTGGTTGGTCCAAAAATCTTAACAAACAGGGTCGTGAATGTAGAGTTTGTAGCAGCAAAGATCACAGCACTACTGCTCATTGCAAAATGTACAATCTCTGCTTTAAGTGTTTTTTTGTCTGGACACAGGAGTTTCAATTGTGAGATGACCGGGTCCAGGGAAGGCACTGGCAGACGAGGAGATGATGCGCCGCAGGGAAACTAGAAAGCCTACATTGGGGGGAGGGCAATGTGGTGCAAAATGTGAGTTCCTCCTGGGATACTGATGTCGAGTCTGTCTATTCATTTTTCTGTGAGAATGTAAGCGAAGACAAAACTGTGATTTTTCAAAATACCATTCGTTCTGCACAAAATGACAGTCTGTTTTATACAAGTGTTTTAGTACAGGACAAAGTTCGTTTGAGGGGGATGCTGGATAGTGGCTCTATGGCGACTACATTGAGTGCTGACATGGTACCTCAACTGTTAGAAGCTGGAGTCCTGGATCAGGAGTTATTTTCCCCATCAGACATCGTCCTGGTTGGGTGTGGTGGGAAGCAGACTTGTCCTGAAGGTATGTGTGATCTGAAAATGGAGGTGTATGGGTTCAGTTTTAGTGTCCCAGTCCTTATTGTCAGTGGGCAGGTAGACCAGCTTATTATCGGGACCAATGTGTTGAAACCACTGATTAGAGAAATGAAGTCGAATGAGGGGTTCTGGAGAGTTTTGGATAAACCAGACCAATCTAATCCAAGTGAGGATTGTCAGTTTCTGCGTATGCTGTCAAGCATTGAGAGGTGGAGGGGTAGTATGATCCCTGACATAGTGGGCACTTTAAAATCCAAGTCTGCGGTTGTCCTGCAGCCTATGAGTGAACATCTTGTTTGGGGTCGGCTGCCACCAGGATTGAAACTTTCAGTGGGCAGCACAGTTGTGATTGAGCTGAGTACGTCTCGTTGCGTCCACCGTAATGTTCTTGTTGGCCTTTGTGGGGCGACGGTTGGCTCTCGGTGAAAATGATAAACCCGACAAATTCTGAAATTGTGCTGCGCAGAAATGCAAAATTGGCTGATGTCTACCCATGCATCGCTTTGGAAGATTTTGATCATGTGACAGAGAAAAGGATTTTCCAGAATGTGGCCATTCACAGTGGCAGTTCTTGTGGTAGTTTATCAGCAAAGAGTTCTGTGTCTGGTGTTAGGCAAGTGAATGACATTCAATTGGATGGCTTGGGTCTCAGAGACTTAAATGTGAACGACTGTGAGGTGTCGCCTTTCTGGAGGGACAAGCTTGTTGATCTGATAAAGAAATATGAATGTGTTTTCTCTAGGCACTCGTTGGATTGTGGCGAACCGAAGGGGTTCTGTCATCGCATTCGTTTGATAGATGATAGACCTTTTCGTCTGCCTTACCGTAGACTTTCTCCAGCGCACTATCACAAGTTGAGGGAGACGCTTGATGAGATGGAACAGAAGGAGATCATTAGGAAATCTTCCAGTGAATTTGCATCACCGTTGGTGTTAGTTTGGAAGAAAAACGGTGATTTGCGGTTGTGCACTGACTTTAGGTGGTTGAATGCTCGTACGGTGAAGGATGCACATCCCCTCCCTCACCAAGCAGATGTGTTAGCAGCTCTGGGGGGGAATGGTATGTTTAGTACCATGGATTTAATGTCTGGGTACAATAACGTCCCTTTACATGAAGAGGACAAGAAATTTACAGCCTTCAGCTCTCCTCTTGGGTTGCATGAGTACAACCGCTTACTGCAGGGTCTGTGCAACAGTCCTGCAACGTTCATGAGAATGATGCTGACTATTTTCGGTGATCAAAATTTCTTGAGTTTGCTCTGTTACTTGGATGACCTGTTAGTTTTTGGTAAAACAGGAGGAGAGCTTGCAGAGACTGGAAATGGTGTTTCAACGGCTTAAAGATCATAATTTGAAACTGTCACCTCCCAAATGTAAGTTTTTGCGGAGATCTGTGAAATTTTTGGGTCACATTGTTTCACAGGATGGTGTGGCGAGTGATCCAGCAAAGGTAGAGGCCATTGTAAATGTGTCAGAGGAAGACTTGATGGAAGCTGATGGGGTTACTCCATCTGTGGGTAAAATCAGGTCATTTTTGGGGATGGTTGTATACTATCAACATTTCATTGAGAATTGTTCCATGATAGCGAGGCCTCTTTTTCAGCTGATGTCTGGCCAGAAGAAACCTAGGAAAGCAAGGGGTCTTGGAAAAAGGTCAGGGGCTGTTCGGAAGCTCACGCCTGATGATTGGACAGAAGAATGTATAGGTGCATTTGAGAATTTGAAGGCTGCACTGGTAAAGAAGGTTCTGCTTGCTCATCCTGATTTCTCTAAACCATTTATACTGTCGGTTGATGCTTCAACCAAAGGGCTTGGGGCCGTGCTCTCCCAAGTTCAGGGGGGTTGTGCGGTTGCAAGGCCAATTGTTTTTGCATCAAAGTCACTTAATCATGCTCAGTCTAAATATCCGGCGCACAGGCTTGAATTTTTGGCGATGAAATGGGCCATATGCGATAAATTCAGCCACTGGCTTCGTGGGCATAGGTTTAAGGTTTGGACGGATAACAACCCGCTCAAGTATATTTTGACCAAACCAAAGCTGGATGCCTGTGAGCACAGGTGGGTTGCGAAGTTGGCTCCTTTTGAATTTGACATACAGTACATTCCTGGACCAAAAAACGTGGTGGCTGATGCTTTGAGCCGGGAACCTTTTGCTACTCCCAAGATCTTGCACAGACATACCAGAACGCCTTATGATATATTGAGGCATGAAGCAGATGCACTTGAGGTTGAGCGGGTGCAGGATATGTTTCATTTGTCCTGTGAACATACAAAGAATGTAGCTATGGAGAAAATATCTGGGTCGCAGAAGTGTCATGAGGTCGATAACATGGTTCAGAGTTTGGCTGGGGGGCGGGTGTCCTGTGAAGAAAAGTCAGCGGTACTCCGCTCTCACCGTCACTGGGAGGAAGGAGCAGCTGTTAGAGCAGTGGCTTATGTGCAGCATTTAAGGGGTTTGGAGGATGCGGGGCAGTGCTCACTCGATAAACTTACCCAGGCAGATTTACTTGAAAAGCAATGTCATGATCCGGTCATAAGTAGGGTGAGGTTCTTTGTGGAGCGAGGTAGACGACCATCTAGGAGAGAGAAAGTCAGTGAGTCAAAAGAAACTGTGCGAACACTCAGACAATGGGGCAAATTCACAATTAGGCTAGGTATACTTTACCGTGTGTCTAAGAATCCGACAACCAAGAAAAAGACTTTTCAGTATGTCGTTCCAGCAGCTTTGAGAGGCTTGGTCCTAAAAGGGGTGCATGATGACGCAGGACATCAGGGCCAGCACCGCACTCTTTGGTTAGCGAGGCAAAGATTTTACTGGTATTCTATGGAGAAAGACACTAAACTGTACGTGATGCAGTGTAAGAGATGTGTGTTGAGTAAGGCTCCTGAGCCTGAGGCCAGAGCTCCACTTGTGACAATAACCACAACAGCGCTGCTTGAGTTGGTTTGTATCGATTTCTGGTCGGCTGAGGATGTCAATAACAAATCGGTTGACGTGTTGGTAGTAACCGACCACTTCACAAAACTTGCGTGTGCGTATCTCTGTCCGAATCAAACTGCGAAGTCTGTTGCCCGGGTTCTGTGGAACAATTTTTTTTGTGTATATGGGTTCCCAGGACGGATCCATTCAGATAAGGGTGCAAATTTTGAAAGTTCTTTGATTGCTGAAATGTTGAAGTTGTCAAGTGTTACCAAATCGCGTACCACGCTCTATCACCCTATGGGTAACGGTCAAACTGAAAGGGTTAATCGTACTCTTGGTGACATGATAAGGTCCCTGCCTCCGAGGTCTAAAGCGGTTTGGCCTCAGATGCTGAACACACTGATTTTTTCGTACAATTGCACTAGACATGAGACAACTGGCTACCCACCTTTCTTTTTGATGTTCGGCCGTACTCCGAGATTGCCTGTAGATGTTTTGTTTGAGAGTGTAATTTTGGATGATGGGACTGTTGATGTGAGTAAATATGTCCAGTCTCTGGGGAAGGATTTGAGGGAGGCAATATCACTTGCACAACTGAATGCACATCAGCAGCAGAGTAAACAAGCTGAATATTATAATCGCAAGTGCAAGGGTCATTCATCGGGTCCTTCTGGCAAACAAAGGAGAGAAGGGAAAGAGGAAATTGGCTGATCGTTGGGAAAGCACAGTGTATATTGTGATCAGTAAGAACTTTTCTTTGAACACGTACAAGATTCGCCACCCTGTTAATGGTAGTACCAAAACTGTTCATTGAAACCTGTTGATGCCGGTGAACTTCTTACCATTGCCTGCTTGGGATGATTCTGTGAGTTCAGAGTGGGATTTGAGTTCGGACGGTGATTTGTCACATACTGACTGTCAGAAGAGTGATACTACAGACCGAATTTCTCAATGGATTACTAATTTGGACGAAGTGGCAGGGACTGCCAGTGGTGTATTGAATGATGACATGATTGACAGTGGTGAGCATGATATTTGTGATCATGAAGTGGGGAATCAAATTGAACAGGTTGAAGGGATGGAGTGTCATGATATTTCTGGGAGAATGTCTGTTCCTTCAGCGTCTTTGTGTCTTGCATCAATTGCTGGAACATCATATGTGTCAGATGCTCAGACTGAAGTCTCTGTATCTCCGATTGTCGTGCCTATAAATGATCATGATGATGACATTTCAGTGGTACTGCGAGAGATTTCTGCGAGTTCATCTGAACGTGATTCGGTGTTTTGTCATGCTTTAAGAGAGCCTGGTGAACAGAAGGAATTATATACAAGATTTGGTAGACTTATTAGACCTGTGAGTAGATTGATTCAAACAATGTCAACTCAAAGAGTTTATCCTGTTCTGGAAGTTTGATTTTTTTTACATTTTTTTTATTATTTCTTTTATGTGTTTTTGATCGAGTGTGCATCTGTCGATCTGTCAGAGGTGGCATGATCTTTCATGATCTGTCATACATTAAGTTGTTTTAAAACAAACAATTAGTGTAAGAAAATGTGATTTATTGGTGTATGTCATATTTGAAACTATGTATATGGCATGGTTTTTCGAATGGTAGATTGGGGATTAGCTACCCTTGATTTATCTGAATCTTGAATAAGATGGCTTTAGAGCTGTATAACCTAAGGTGGTTTATGTGAAGTGACATCACTGATATGTCTAGTAGATGACCTGTCCAATAATCTAGCGTAAAACAGTGGGATTGAATGTGACGAATGTATGTTGTTACACTAGATTATTGATATAATTTAATCAGTAACAGTATTATTTTATGGGACTCTTATTTTGAAAACATTTGTTTTGGAAGCTTCACAGTTGTCAATGGTCATGTGATCATAAACTTAATAATTTGCGTTGTTTTCAATTCTTCATACATGTATATTTCTTATTTTTTTGTATTGTTTTTGGTCTCACTCTTAATAAATATTTCTGCACTAAATTAAGGAAGCACTATTACGTAAGCTTCGTCATGCGTGAGGGTAATGCTGATGTAATTTGCGTGCGCGCTCTCTCTTTCGCTAGATGTCATGGCGAGAGGTATGTTTTTATCTGCTCCTCAGAGAAGTGTGTAAATGTGCTTTATTGAGTGTGGTATAGGGATTTTCTGTATGTAAAGAGTTTAATTGTTGTCTTTTCTGTACTGAGAGATCAACAATCTGGGTTATAAATGTTATAAGAGTATGTTTGATCGAAGTACGAATTTGATTAATGGCCGCAGTTGCACGTGCGGTATGCTTGTGAGTTTAGAACGATATATTTTTCGTTCAAATCTTTACAGTTGAATTTAATGAGTTATACATTTGTAATTGTGTAAAGTTGTATTTGTTTATTTTGAAGGATCCATGCAATGTTTAAATGTATTTTCTGTATATGAATTTACATTGAGATATCGTGTGTTGATAGACAGGCACGGCTAGACCAGAAATGCCAATTACTTGTTGTGGCAGCGGGGGTGTGGTCAAGCGTCCGTCCGGGGAGAGAAAGCGGTAAGGGCGCTTGCACCTGAGCCAAATTATGTCTAACACCTGTCTCTAATTCCAGTAAGCATGGGGAGAGCGGCATAAGAGCGGCCACAGAACCAACAGGAGAGAGAGAGAGAAAGAGATCTACATGTACACGGCAGCCCAGCGTTGTTGTTTATGTTAGTTAAGAATTGTGTGTGTGTTAAAAAGGTGATTATTTTGAGAAGTGCTGTATGAGACTGTGGCCATTAAAAGAAAGGAAAGAATTATCTGAACCCACGTCTCTGTCACTCTTTACACTGGTGCCGAAAAACCCAGTTGAACCAGATACAGTACGCCCCATGGAGCCCTCCCAGCTGTCCGAGATCCTCCAGTCCCTCGCCAGCATGCATTAGACGCACCAACAGTCCCTGATGGAGCTGCGCCAGGACCAGGACCGGCGGTTTTTTGAAATCCTGCGGCCGCAATCAGAGGACCGACACGCGATCCGGAGCCTCCTTGCCCAGGAGAGTGCCCCAACCACGTCCTCCGACATCCGCTCCCAGCTGCCCCCCCCAACGCTTCTGAAGATGGGGGCGGAGGATGATGCAGAAGCCTTTATTGATCTCTTCGAGAGGATGGCGGAGATCTGGGGCTGGCCGCGTGACCAGTGGGCGGCGAGACTCCTACCACTGCTGTCGGGCGAAGCGCAACTCGCGGCCCAACAATTGCCGGCGGCGAATGTGTTAAACTACACGGACCTGAGGAAAGCTGTCCTGCAGCGGGTGGGGCGCAGTCCCGAACAATATCGCCAGCTGTTCCGGTCGTTGAAGCTGGGGAAAGATGATCGCCCCTTTTCTTTCACGCAGCGGCTCCGGGACGCGTGTCGGAAATGGCTGCTGGCGGGGAGCCTGGACGTCGAAGGTATGATCGATCAGGTGGTACTGGAGCAGTTGGTCCATGCACTGCCGAAGGGGACTGCGGAATGGGTCCAGTGCCACCGCCCGTCGTCGCTGGAGGAGGCCGTCCAGCTTGCGGAGGACCACTTGGCGGCGTACCCGAGGGCGGAAGAGCCCTGTTCTCCCTCTCTCTCTCTCTCCCCTCCCCTTGTGTGTTCCCCCTCTTCCCCTCACTCTGCTCTCTCCCCAGGGCCCGTTCCTGCCCCGCGGAGGCGAGGAAGCCCGCCAACGCGACCAGTTCCCCGCGCCAGGCAGTGGACGACCCCCACCCCTGTAGCATATCGCCGTTCTCCCCCTCAGGTGGAGGCACCCGCCGACACAGGTGCAGGCGGGACGTCTGGGCCGGCCTGCTGGCGCTGCGGGGATCCGGGGCACTTTCAGGATCAGTGCCCGGTGATGGAGACGGCGACAGTGGTCTGGATCCCCGAGGCTCCACGGGCTGCCCCCGATCGAGCCGGAGCGTACCGGATTCCGGTTAGAATCAAGGGGGGTACTTACCAAGCATTGGTGGACACCGGTTGTAATCAAACCACCATCCACCAACGCTTGGTTCGGCACGGGGCATGGGATACGCACAAAAGAGTGGGGGTGAAATGTGTGCATGGCGATATTCACAAATACCCTGTGGTGACTCTGACAATTCATTTTCGCGGTGCAAAACATAGAGTGGAGGCCGCGGTTAGCTCCCGCCTCACCCATCCGCTGATTTTGGGAACTAATTGGCCCGGATTCAATAAAATATTAAGGGGAATATGTGCGGATGGGTCCTGCATGAAGGCAAAGGGATGTGTTATGTGCGATTCTCTCGTGGGGGAGGCGGAGCCGGGGCCGTCTTCGTCTGCTCCATCTCGGTATGATACGAGTGAGGGGGAGGTGACAGCCCCTCCCCTCCTCAGAGAATTTCCCGAAGGGGATTTCCCTCTGGAGCAGTCACGAGACGATACCCTCAAGCACGCCTTTGACCAAGTGAGAGTAATTGATGGTCAACAACTCCACCCGGGGTGTCGCACTTTCATATCCCTACTTTGCGATTATAAATGAGCGGTTGTATAGAGTGACACAGGACGCTCACAGAAAAGAGGAAGCAGCCCAGCTCTTGATTCCACGGAGCCGCCGGGAAATGCTTTTCCAGGCGGCTCACTATAATCCCATGGCAGGTCACCTAGGGGAAAGAAAGACACGACTCCGTCTAATAGCCCGTTTTTATTGGCCGGGCATTGGCGGCGACGTACGCAGATGGTGTGCGGCGTGCCGTGAATGTCAGCTGGTAAACCCACCGGCCACCCCAAAAGCGCCATTGCGCCCCCTTCCACTAATCGAGGTCCCATTTGAGAGGATTGGAATGGACCTCGTCGGGCCATTAGAGCGGACAGCACGCGGACATCGCTTTGTATTAGTCCTGGTGGATTATGCAACGCAATATCCGGAAGCAGTGCCTCTGAGCAACATCTCAGCACGTAGTGTTGCGGGGGCACTCTTCAAGGTAATCTCCCGGGTGGGGATTCCGAAAGAAATCCTCACCGATCAGGGCACAACATTTATGTCACGAACACTTCACGAGCTTTACGAATTGCTGGGTATTAAGTCGATTCGCACTAGCGTGTACCATCCGCAGACAGATGGGCTGGTGGAGCGTTTTAATAAAACCCTGAAGAATGTGATTCGTAAATTCGTTCACGAGGATGCTAGAAACTGGGATAAGTGGCTCGACCCCCTGTTATTTGCAGTTCGAGAGGTCCCGCAAGCCTCCACTGGCTTCTCTCCTTTTGAGTTACTATATGGGCGGCGCCCGCGCAGTGTACTAGATGTGATACGCGAAGCCTGGGAGGATGGGCCTTCAACCAGTAAGAACGAAATTCAATACGTCCTTGATCTCAGAGCAAAACTCCACACTCTGGGGAAACTAACACAGGAGAATTTGCTCCGGGCCCAAGAACGTCAATGCCGACTGTATGACAGGGGAACACAGCTAAGGGAGTTTGCACCGGGAGATAAAGTGCTTGTATTACTCCCAACATCGAGCTCCAAATTACTCGCAAAGTGGCAAGGGCCCTTTGAGGTCACACGACGAGTGGGGGATCTCGATTATGAGGTGAAACGAACCGATAGAGGGGGCGCGTGTCAAATATATCACGTCAACCTTCTAAAATTGTGGAGGGAGGCGGTCCCTGTGACGTTGGCCACGGTAGTTCCGGAGAGGGCGGAGCTCGGACCGGAGGTAAACAAAAGCTGTGATCATAACACCCCGGTCATTTGCGGGGATCACCTCTCACCGTACCAACTTGCAGAGGTTGCTGAGTTGCAAAAAGAATTTGCAGACATGTTTTCCCCTCTACCGGGACGTACGAATCTCATCCAACACCATATCGAGACCGAGCCGGGACTGGTAGTGCGTAGCCGGCCATATCGCTTACCCGAACACAAAAAGAAAATAGTTCGAGAGGAATTGGATGCAATGCTCGAGATGGGCGTAATAGAAGAGTCCCACAGCGATTGGTCCAGCCCGGTCGTGCTTGTTCCCAAGAGCGACGGGTCGGTGCGGTTCTGTGTGGATTATAGAAAAGTCAACGCGGTGTCTAAATTCGACGCGTACCCGATGCCCCGTGTTGATGAGTTGCTCGATCGGTTAGGTACGGCTCGCTTTTATTCGACATTGGATTTAACAAAGGGTTATTGGCAGATCCCCTTGACACCAATTTCCCGTGAAAAAACAGCCTTCACCACGCCGTTCGGATTACACCAATTTGTGACACTTCCGTTCGGTTTGTTTGGAGCCCCGGCTACGTTTCAGCGACTTATGGATCGTATCCTCCGGCCGCATTCGGCTTATGCCGCTGCCTATTTGGATGACATTATCATCTACAGTAACGATTGGCAGCGGCACAAACAACATCTGAGGGCGGTCCTGAGGTCGCTGCGCCGGGCCGGGCTCACGGCAAACCCTAAGAAGTGCGCGATTGGGCGTGTGGAGGTACGGTATCTGGGGTTCCACTTGGGTCATGGCCAGGTGCGTCCCCAAATTGACAAAACCGCAGCAATTGCGACATGCCCGAGACCCAAGACCAAAAAGGGGGTGAGGCAGTTCCTGGGGCTGGCTGGCTATTATAGGAGGTTCGTGCCTAATTATTCGGACGTCACCAGCCCGCTGACTGACCTCACTAAAAAGGGGGCTCCAGATCCGGTCCAATGGTCGGAGCAGTGCCAACAGGCGTTCATGCAGGTTAAGGCTGCACTTTGTGGGGGGCCGCTTTTACATGCACCTAACTTCTCTCTTCCCTTTCTATTGCAGACGGACGCTTCAGACAGAGGGCTGGGGGCCGTACTCTCGCAGGTTGTGGAGGGGGAGGAGCGCCCGGTGCTGTACATCAGTAGGAAGCTCTCCTTAAGGGAAACGAAGTACAGCACCGTAGAGAAGGAGTGTCTGGCCATCAAGTGGGCGGTCCTCACCCTCCGATATTACCTGCTGGGGCGGGCCTTCACTCTCTGCTCAGATCACGCCCCACTCCAATGGCTCCACCGCATGAAGGATACTAACGCCCGGATCACCCGTTGGTATCTGGCTCTACAGCCCTTTAAATTCAAGGTGGTCCACAGACCGGGGGTGCAGATGGCTGTCGCGGACTTCCTTTCCAGAAATGGGGGGGGAGTGGTAGGCAGGCCGGATGGCGCCCCAGCCTGAGTTGGGTGGTGGGGGTATGTGGCAGCGGGGGTGTGGTCAAGCGTCCGTCCGGGGAGAGAAAGCGGTAAGGGCGCTTGCACCTGAGCCAAATTATGTCTAACACCTGTCTCTAATTCCAGTAAGCATGGGGAGAGCGGCATAAGAGCGGCCACAGAACCAACAGGAGAGAGAGAGAGAAAGAGATCTACATGTACACGGCAGCCCAGCGTTGTTGTTTATGTTAGTTAAGAATTGTGTGTGTGTTAAAAAGGTGATTATTTTGAGAAGTGCTGTATGAGACTGTGGCCATTAAAAGAAAGGAAAGAATTATCTGAACCCACGTCTCTGTCACTCTTTACACTTGTGTTTAAGTGTGATCGTGTCTGTTATTTCTTTTGGCATGGGTATGTAGATGGATCATTTACTATTGTTATTTTTCTATATTTCTTATTTTTCTTTCTTTTATTATTCAATTTATTTCTATAATTGTTAAGCTCTCTCTTTCGCTGGATGTCGTGGCGAGAGACACCGCGAGGCTGAGAGTAAAGAAAAACAAAAGTACATCATTGTGTGGGATCTCTTTCTTTATAATAAAACACAACGCAGAAGAAAACCCACTACATGAGGATGAGCTGATCACCATTCTAATATCATTGATCTTCAAGAAAAAAGATGCAAACAGAAAAAAGCATTTTCTGTCAGAGAGCATTTCACATGCAGCCTGTGTTGGGGGGTTTGCTAGTCTCTCTACAGTAGCAAAAAGATTGCATGTGTTGTTTACATTGCTGTTAATAATATTTGAGAAGAAGATCTGCCTAGCTGTACCTAATTCCAAATTGAAAGCATGAAGGCTGTCTTTATAGATATTATAACGGACTTGTTGGACAAGTTGTTTTCCGCCACATTCGTTCTACTTTCCTGCATTTTCTTTTCATGCTTTTCACTGCTGGTGTTTCTCCAATGTGCTTTATGCCTGCCAGTGATTGTCAGGACCTTTACAGAAGCAATGCGATCATCTACGCAGTCTGCAGATATACAAAGTTTCAAAGATATAACCTTTATAAATTGCACACTAGTGTTCTCATTTATGTACCTCTTTTTGACAGAGACAGATCTAACTTCAGTGGCAGGAGAAATCAATATTTCAAATAAAATACAGAAATGGTCAGATAGCGCAACATCCTTAATAATAGTGGATGAAATGTTCAGACCCTTGCTAATGATCAGAACAAGAGTGTGGCTGCAATTGTGTGTCATGTGGAGTCAGATGAAAAGTGTTTAAAACTGTTTTGAGTTCTTTGGCAGTGTTGTGTTCGGGATTATCTATATGAATTATGAAATCCCAAGCCATAAAAAACAGTCAAATTCAGAGGAAGCTGTTGATAACAGTTTTGGAGCATTTTGGAGGCCTAAAAATAATTATAAATAGAATGTGTGAAGCACCTTTTAGTACAATAATTAGATATTCAAAGGTCAAGTAATCACCAAGTGACACTCTCTTGCATTGAAAGACATCTTTAAATATTGCAGTTAATTGCAGTAATTGACTAGAAATGTCTTGTTCTTTAGTGAGCGGATGTTTAAAAGTGCCAACTTGACAGTATCTGTTTTTAGCCCCACAGTAATGTTGGATTTACATCTAATATACAACAGATTAGATTGGTTTGTCGTACGTATTGAGAAAGCCTTAGTCTTCCTATCACTTAACATAACAGATATTGAAAAAGCTACTGGCACAGTGGGATCTCACTTGTTCTGTAAACATTTATGAGTGTTGCTGCTACCGTAGCTGAGATCCGATACACATCAATTTGAGCTGTTATCAGTTGTTTGTTCATTGAGAGCAGAAGAAGGACGAGATGTACAGTACCCTTTTTTACACAGCTGTGCTGTGGCAGTGGCTGGAGAGCTCTCTCAGAAGGAGGGTGAGCTGGGCCTGCAGGCTTTGGTGGTAGAGGGGCCCTCCTTTTTTTGTTTGGTAACTGGGGGCTTGCAACAATGGATTGGGAGAGCTTTCTCTCAGCATACACTAGTTCCTTCATTTTCTCAGAGAAGCACAGGAGTGGGGATGCTGACGAGAGAGAGAAGGTGTGTGGTGACAGAGACTGTGGCTCTGGTGTTTCTGGAGGCTGATGTATGTTGTTATTTTGGCTCCCATGGCTTTTTCCCAGAAATCGCCCTTGGGTCCAGTATTTTCAAGCAGTTTAAGTCTGTTTAAGACTGTAGGAGGCTCTGTGTGTGGGGCTCAGCCCCATGTTGTTGTGTCTTTGCTGTGTTATTGAGGGATTTGTCAATCAAATGTCCATCCAGGTGCTGAAGTTTGATCCTGTGGTTATCCAGACACTGCGGTGGTGTTTGTGTACCTTCCAGATTGAGTGGATTTGTGCATGTTGCAGATGGATGAAGGAGGGAGATATTGTAGATATTGTCCTTTAGTACTTTTGCACCAAGTTTGTTTGGGTGAAGGCCAACAGTTCTCTTTGACTCCAGAAAAGATTGAAATTATCAATGTAGTTCAGTCCTCTCATGTTGCAGGTTTTATGCAGCCAAATATTTAGACTTTGCAACCTAGAAAACATATTTTGTTCTCAGGCTGGGACTATTCCACTGATGAACAAACTGAACTTTCAATCTCCCAAGTGTTTCAAAGAGTTCATTGAAATCCCTCTTAAGGAGTTCTGACTACTGACTACTTTTTCTGGATATAATTTTCCCCCACATGTATAATAACTTGATTCACAGAATTATGGTTCATCAGAATGTTCATAAGTTCCTTATTTACCTCAGAAACTGGTCCTGGCTCAAGTGGTAGTAACCCCGCTAACAATGTTTCTGATAATGGAGTCTCCACTATCAGAGTGCTGGGCACTAGCAAAGCACGGAGCAGTAAGCAGATGCATCCAAACAATAGGGATGCAGGAAGCAGGAAAAAAGGCAACCATGCTTCCCAGAGGCAGGGATTTGATTTTGTTAAAAAGGGAGGTGCCACACATGGCACAGCACGCAGGAAAGCCAGATCAATCTTGGCGTCTGGAAGTGATTGGTCAATGATGGTCGACCTTGGCCAGCAGCTAAAATGTTCTATGGATGTTGCCATTACCTCCTTGAGGCCAGATGTAGTGTTGTGGTCAACTTCAGCTAGGAAAATAGTAATGATTTAGCTTACTGTTCCATTGGAAGAGGGTCTGGAGACAGCCTATGAAAGGAGTTGTATATATGGCTCCAGAGTGCAGGGGAAATGGATGGAGGAATGCCACCTACCCTGTGGAGGTTGGGCACTGAGGATTTATGGGAACATCAATGCAGAATCTATTTAAAGACATTGGCATTGTAGGAGTAGCGTTAATAAGTCTTTGAAGGCACTGGCAGTGGAAGCTGCGAAAGGGAGTTTCTGGCTATGGTTAAGAAGGAAAGACAAAAGGTGGGAGGTTCAGAAGTAGGAATCTGAGGTATAGTAAACCTGGGTGATATGTGGTGAGGGCTTGTGCTAAGGTAGTATGCCATATGTAACTGATGGCACTGAGTTACCGAGAGATATGGTGCCAGTTGGCCAACGGGCTGGCGCGTGTGGTCGTGTCGAGGTATTGTGACTTTTAGAACCCTGGTTACAAGTAATTTGTGAAGGATGGATGTCTGGATGGGAAGGCAGGGATGAGAGGCGTTGAAGGGGATCTGGTGTCCAGCTACGGGGGGTGGCAGGGAGAGTCCCTGACCACTCCCCCATCACCAGGAGATCTTCTGGATTTAATGGGGCGAAACATTGTATATAGGTGGCTCATGGTTAATAACCATAAGGCACTGGTGGAGGTGCGGCAGGCAATAATGCCCGACAGATTATTACAGCTACCTGTGCATCTGCTTAGAAACATAATACTGATTAGCTGGAACCACAAAGTCTCAGTTGATCTGTAAATCTGACTGGACTTTTCTTCTTTTAGACCTGGGGCCAGAGGGTGACTGATCATTTCACCCGATCACCAGGCACCCATCACTCCAACAATTCCTGTAATCGATTTAGATAAAGAATTTAGTAGAGATGGAGAAAAGAAGGAAAAATAATATACTACATCTTAAGAGAAAGAAGAAAGAAGCTGTATCTTCTTAATGCTGAATGTCATTGCATGAGTTTTATACATCACTTCCAACAGTTGAAAAACAGAAAATGCTTCTATATAGTAAAGAACTGTTAGTGTTCCATTTGGGCGATAATACACTTTGTAAATACAAAAATGGTTGAGTGCATTGCATCATTTGATACACAGATTTTGCCTTCTGAAGGCATGACCACAAATCTAATATGGCGACACATCAATAACACTAAATCATTGATTTTTTATTAATATGACATGTTGCCATATTAGTTTTGTGGTCGTGTTTTTGAAAAAATTATATTTCTATATGTTCATTATGCAAAGTAATTTAATGCAGAGGTGGGAGACTTGAGTAACATGATTTAACTCAAGTCTGACTCTAACTTATCCACTTATCCTGGGGTTGTGTTAAACAAAAAAAATCTGTCATTTGCCATTTCTTTTTAAAACGTTGCCAGAAAATCACAAATGGGCTACACAGCCCAATACGTAGCGGGGTGTGATGCACTGTGTTTCCTCCCGTAACCATCATATTCATTTTCTGTGAGTGGTGCCACAGTAGACCTTCTGTCTGTTTGGACCAGACGGGATAGCCTTTGTTGCCCTCGCACACAAGGCCTTGGGTGCCCAACACCCTGTCGCTTGTTAGTGGTTTGTCCCTCCTCAGACCACTGTCGGTAGGTACTCACCACTGCTGACCGGGAGCACCCCAAATGCCTTCTTTTCAGAGATGCCCTGACCCAGTCGTATAGTCATAACAATCTGGCCCTTATCTAAGTCGCTCAGGTCTTTACTCCTGCCCATTTCTCCTGCATTCAACACGTTGATTATGAGAACTGATTGTTTGCTTAAGATCTAATCTACTCTGACCTTGACATGTGGCCTTGTTAGGAGATGATCAACGTTATTCGCTTCACCTGTGAGTGGTCATAATGTTTTGGTTCATCAGTGTATATGACATTAATCAGCTACAATGGCATCCAAAAGTTTTTGCTGTTTCGGAAGGAAATTGGTAATTTAATTCACCAGAGTGGCATTCAACTGATCACAAAGTATAGTCAGGACATTACTGATGTAAAAACAACATTTTTGATCAAATCTAGACAGGCCCCAAATTCAGAAGCCATCACTCCAACACCTTATCCTTGAGTAATCATGCTAAATTGCTAATTTGTTACTAGAAAATCACTGCCATTATATCAAAAACAGTTGAAAGCTGATTGGTTCATTAAATGAAGCTTAACATTGTCTTTGTGTTTGTTTTTGAGTTGCCACAATGTGCAATAGACTGGAAGGTCAATATTAGGTCAAAATCGCAAAAAATAAACCACTATCTCTAGAAACTCGTCAATCCGTTATTGGCTCTAACAAGGACAGACAGAGATGTGGAAGGTCAGATGTACATCTAAACAAGAGGATAAGTACATCAGAGTCTCTAGTTTGAGAAATAGATGCCTCACATGTCCTCAGCTGACAGCTTTATTGAATTCTACCCGCTCAACACCAGTTTCATCTAGAACAGTAAAGAGAAGACTCAGGGGTGCAGGACTTATGGGAAGAATTGCAAAGAAAAAGACACTTTTGAAACAGAAAAACAAAAACAACAGGTTAGAGTTTGCAAAGAAACACGGACATTGGACAACAGATAATTGGAAAAGAGTCTTATGGATCTTAAACCCATTGAGATTTTGTGGGATCAGCTAGACTGTAAGGTGGTAGTAAATGCACAACTGAGCCTGTACTATGTATCAGCACAGACAATGAAGCAAAATGCACAGCTGAACTTGTGCTAAAGCTGCCTTCATGTGCTAACGGAATTAAACTACTTCATACTTCTGAAGTGGTAATTACGAGTATGTTGTGTTCTCATGCTTTGTTGTCGGAAAGAACAGGAAAAATGGACGACGCCAGGTTCATTCATACATATTTCTTGAGGAACTTTTATTCTGACACCATAATACATATTACTCAGTTAGCTTGCTGACGATAATGGAATTCTGGTCAAATACAAGCTATTTTCACAGTGTAAAAATTTACAACGTGCATCAAATAGTTGCTGATATACATAAATGAATATGACCAAAATGGCAAATGCTAACAATTAAAAACCTGTCATTCACTTCAGAAAATTTACTCTCATCCGCCATGTTGAAAGTTTATGACTTCTCCCATCTCGGAAATTCGTGTATCAACATGTTCTCAGAGTTTCCCAGTCGAAATTACGACTTGATTGGTCATTCATGTGCAACTTCAGAGTGGGAAACTAATAGCACGTGAAGGTAGCATAAGTTGCATGCTTGACTATGCATTACTTGTATTGTGAATAGGCCAGTGTCAATGCTCAATGCGAGAGGAATCAACAAAAAGATCTAATACATTAATGTAATTATCAATATACTTATTAAATGCAACATTTTCATGTTTATATAATTTTCTTTCAAAAATCAATATCAAGGTGCGTTATTGACTAGAAGATACATTGTAACAATAACAATAACAATTTTGTCTATTTGTGGTTTGGCAGCTTGAATAAAGCCTGGGATACATATAGAGAAATTATATAATAAATGTTGCACTTTCTAATTTGCTATTTGCACAGTTGCACTGTTTTGTTTTTTCATACACCAACCAGCAAACTCATCAACATCACTTTGTTCATTTTTGAAGAAGTGCAAAAACTGTTGTTTGTAAGGTTTGTCTGTATAGTGATTAGATTCACTTTTCTCGACTGCCTCTTCTACATACCTGTACTTTATCCAACACAATGTGGTGGGGTGCTTCTTGGTCCATGTGCAGGGCTGTAGCCAGGAATTCTGGTCCCCCTGACTCCATATTGCTTTGGGCCCATTACCTATTAAAAAATACATTTTCAAATTTGTTGTAGGCCCCCCTGGACCTTTGGGCCCCTAGAATCGTTCCAACCTTTCACCCCACTAGCTACGGCCCTGTCCGTGTGTGACCCCTTTTAGAATCTTAAATGTTAGAAAATCTGATGCAATATCATCACTCGTCCAAAATTATGCTCCATAGTCACAGCTTTGGTAATGTGTGCCATGATCACATTAGAAGATGCCCTAATCCTTGCTTAACATCCTCTACATGAAAATCACTCTTCCCTTTAAATGTTTAAATGAAACAGATCATTAAAACTTTCCCAGTCTACTTTGACTAACTAATTTGGAATCATCTGAAGGACAAATTTAATAAATATTTTAGAGGGGGAGAGAGCCAGAGAAACATTATTCACTCAAAAAAATCCTTCTCTAATCTAACAGATAGATCATTTTCATTATTATTTGAAATGACTGCAGAGAAAGTAAATTAGACTCAAACTACAAAAAGTAAATAGATTTGTTTTGTCAGGCAGAGGCAACTTTCAACCTGGTCTCATATTATCACGGTACTATACCTACATTTTTGTTAAATTATTTTTGCATGGCTCGTTGTCTTCTACTTTTCACACTGTTCCTCACAATGCTATCTTGTGACATCTAAACACTTCTACTATAGCACCAGTGTTGTGCAAGCTACTCAAAACATTTAGCAAGATAAGCTACCAACTACTCAACAGAAAATTAGTTAAGCTGATCTTAAAGCTACACTTCAGAGAAAGTAGCAAGTTACACTACAAGCTACATTCCAAAAGTAACTTGCTAAATTTAAGCTAAATGTTTTTTTTTTTTCAACCAGATGCACAGAGCATACATCATAGACAAAGCATCTAAAATACTTATTCACATAGTGTTTATCAAAGCCATTGTACATCATAGAACAGTATAGTGCAATACAGTATACACGTATACATTATGGTGCAATATAAAATGCATTAAAAATATATATTTATGCATGCTACCTATACAAACCCATGTGTTCAATATGAAAAATCACTATTTTTACATTTTATTTTTCATATTAATACTACAACCTCTACAAACCCATTCCCATTTAAACAAAATTTCCTGTATAAAAATTCTGTGTCTTGCGGTTGTATTTCTGTATGTACTGGAAGCTTCTGATGTATGGGGGCGGGTTTGGGTGATTTAAGGGCATTTTTTTTTGTTACAAATTGGTAATTACAAGGGTATTATGTTATAAACGTGGTTTATGAGGAAATTTCTAGTGTCCCCATAATTCAAATTGCTTAAAAAACATACAAAATTATGTTTTATTGAAAATGTAAAAATGCAGAAAGTTTTTTTGAGAGGGTTAGGTTTAGGGGTAGGGTTAAGGTATATAATCTATAGTCCATACAGTATAAAAATCATTGTCTATTGAGAGTCCTCATAAGGATAGTTGCAACGTGTGTGTGTGTGTGTGTGTGTGTGTGTGTGAGTGTGTGAACATCTGGGCAATAACAATGTGATATCTGATGGTATCAGATGGAAATATCATGGTACTTTGAGAAACAATCACCATATTTTTTTAAACTACAGTGTTTTAAACTTCTTCAAAGAATACCATGGTACTACTAGGTACTTCTCTATATGACTATGTTATTCATATGCCACTGTATTAACATGTGTTTCCAGGTAATGGTACATGTCCAAAAAACATGGTAATGCCATGGTACTTTTTGGATGTGTTTTGGTGTAGGCTACTTAGTCTTTTGATACTCTTTTGATGGTAAAATCTTTACCTACAGTGTCATTCAAGCTGTACATGTTGAACTTAATAAAGACCTTCTTCATCATTGTCCTTTATGTTCACTTGAGACCATTTTCATGTAGATACATTGACTGGCCCATAAGATCAGATCAGAGGTGGTTTGCTCATGAATATTATAATTTTCAGTGGAAGGTAAAGCAATAGTAAAGATGCAATCAGTAATTATGTCCTCATTAATAAAGTTTTACTCCTCTACAATTTAATAGTAATTATGAAACAGGCATAAAATCATGAGCACTCACATGAGATGAAGACTCCAGTCATATCATGAACCTTAAAAAAGCTGTTTTATTGTACATAGAGAGGGTCTCCTCATGGGGGCTGCTATGTTAGAATCACATGACTGGCCAAATACTACTCACTTAATCTCAAATAATTTCATGGGGTCTTGAATGCACTATTCTTTGTAAGGATGCTTTGGAATGAGTTTTGTGAAAATGACTATACAGTCATTCAGTTTTATTGTACACTTTCTCACATTAATCTTTAGCCTAAATTAAGAATTTTCATTGTTGTTTCCACAGTATTTAGTGCACGAAAAAAACAGTAAAAAGATGAAGTGATTGATCTAAATATCACCAACACAAAACTGAGAGTGCTGTTGTGTCCATATCATCAAGAACTCCATTTCTCCTCTTCCATCAGTGTAACTGTCTCACTCTAGTGGTTGTATCATTAAAATGCAAGTATGAGGTCACAGAGTTTGGTGTACAGTATGTGAACAATGTCATTGAATGTTCATAAACTTACTGTCCACCACCAGCTCTATAATGTAATTCTGTCTGGACAGGATATTTTCATTCATGAGAATAATATTTTTTAGCATTTTTTTGTCACAAAGAAAAAATAAATTCGTAAAAACGTCTAGGTTACGGATGTAACCTCCGTTCCCTGATGGAGGGAACAAGACGTTGTGTCGAAGAAGCAACACTAGGGGTCTCTCTTGAGTCCCTTTTGCATCTCTGATCTATGAGAAAAGGCCAAAGCGACTGGCTGTGTCAGACTGCACGTACCCTTCCCCAACGCCCCATAAAATCGTCAGAGCTTTCTGGTTCTTTACCCCCGACAGGGGGGAACAAGGCGACGTGCCAAGCATGGGAGCAGGTCACGCCAGCCGTCCTTTTTCTCTCTCTATGTTTCTCGAATAGAGCTAAAGCCAATAGGCCAATGTAATGGCATCCACTACCCAGTGAGAAAACTTCTGTTTGGAGACAGCGTTCCCTTTCCGCCGTCAAAAGCAGACGAAGAGCTGATCAGAACGTCTAAAGCACTGCGTGCAATCGCAAAGATACACAAAGCACGTACCAGACACAGCAATGAAGGGGCTGGGCCTGCCTCCTCCTGGGGCAGCGCTTGCAGGTTCACTACCTGCCCGGTCGCGGTCTTAGGATCAAATGAGTGTCTGCCGGACCGATCTCCAGGCAAGTGTCGCTAACAGAGAACGCTTGCAGGTCCCCAACCCTCTTGATGGAGGCGAACGCAATCAGGAGGGCCGTCTTCAGGAAGAGGGCCCTGAGTCTGACTGATTCTAGCGGCTTGAAGGGGGGTCTCTGAAAGCCCGAGAGGACCACTGAGAGATCCCAGGAGGGGAACAGGCTTGGCTGAGAGGGATTTAACCTCCGGGCGCCTCTTAGGAACCTGATAATTAAGTCATAATTACCCAAAGACTTGCCGTCTACTGTGTCGTATTGGGCCACGATAGTGGCTACATACACCATCAAGGTGGAGGGGGACAGCCTGTCGCGAGGAGTACGAGATCCAAGAACCAAGTCCAAGTGGGCCAATAGGGGGCCACTAGTCTGCCCCGAGGGGAGCCTCCGTTCGGGCGTACTAGAGCTGGCAGTGGGAGGTCTCTCGGGAGGTGAACAGGTCTACCTGAACGTTGCCGAACCGTTCCCAAATCAGCTGGTCCAACTGGGGGTGCAGCCTCCACTCTCCGCTGGGCAAGCGTTGTTGTGATAGCGCGTCTGCCACCACGTTGAGGTTGCCCGGCATGTGAGTGGCATGCTGCGACTTGAGTCGCCAAAGGAGGAGAATCCTTTGGCAAGTTGTGACATGTGGCGAGAGCATATGCCACTTTGGCAATTAATGTACTCTACCGTGGTGGTGCTGTCTGATTGGATAAAGACATGTTTGCCCTGAGAAACCTCCGTTGGGCAAAAAGTACAGCCAACAACTCTAGGCCGTTGATGTGCCAGTGCAGCGTGGCCCCTTTCCAACAGCCCACGGCTGCGTGACCATTGCACACGGTGCCCCAACCCAATTTGGAGGCATCGGTAGTGACCAGGACACATCGGGACACCTGCTGAAAGGGGACTCCTGTCCGCAGAAAGCAGAGGTCTGTCCAGGGTTTGAACATTTGGCGGCGGGGAGGGATGATGATCACAAGGGAGCGCTGTGCCCGGTCTGAAGACAGCGAGGCATTTCAGCACTGAATGCGCACGCTCGCTGGTGAGGCGCACTGACATTGAGACTTAGTCTAACTCCATGCTGAGAAAAGAGATGCTCTGAACTGGTGAGCTTGCTCTTTTCCCAGTTGACCTGAAGCCCTAAATGGCTTCAGGGGGTGGCTGGCAAATTCAATTGCATAACTGAGTCGAATGGTCCTGGCCAGCCAATGTGATGGATTGGGAAGTGAGAGTGGCGCTGTAGGCTTTGGAGGTCAGTGAAGACGTCATCCTACAGGCCTTGGAGGGGAGCACAGGGTGACCTGCCAGGTGGTGGCGTTCTCAGGGCACAGGTGAATCGCAACCGCTCTGTCCACCTGGGGGACCGCTGTATACCCGTGGGTCTCTCCACCATCGAGGGTAGTGAGAGCGGATGAGCGAGAGGCTTTGTGACGGGTTGAGAAGGGTGTCCTCCACGAACTCGTCAGCTCATCATGCACTTCTGGGAAGAAAGGAACCGGGGGGCTGAGCAGCGCACAGACCCGAGGAACCAATCATCCAGCCGCAAAGGCTGTAGGGAGGACGAAGGGTTCCAGTCCAACCCCACGCTGACGGCGGCTCAGGCAAGCATATCGGACATCTGGATGTCAGCCTCAGACTGGTCGTGCTGGCTCGAAGGCTGCATCCCTGTCGAGTCATCCGCGTCAGACGCTGGACCGCTCTCCGGTGCAGCGGCGAGCTCATCCAGCTTGGAGGGCTCAAGAAGATAGGCAGGCTGGCTGTGAGGCGAGCCGCTGTTGCCTCGAGCCCGGACGGAAGTCAACGAGCATGCCGGGGGGCGGGTGGTTCGTGGGGGCGTACCCGGTGGAACCGAGCCCTCTGCCATCCCCAGATCGCCTCCATCGCTCAATCCCGTGGGAAGAAGGAGCGATGCGGGGGACGGCTGAAGTGGCGTTCCTTCTGTTGAAGGAAAGCCGTGACTGCAACATTGCCATGGTCATGTTCTCGCAGTGAGAACATGAGCCATCCACAAACGATGCCTCAGTGTGATCGCAGCCCAGACACACGAGACAGCGCCTGTGGCTGTCAGAAGCGGAGAGCACTCTACCGCATCCGAGAACTACACAGGGGCGGAAGGACATCTTTATTAAGACGCGCCCTGAAAAGGACATTCATCGTCAGCTGTGTATTGCTCTTTTAGAGAAAATAAACTCTTTTAATTGCGCTGTCGAAGCGCCCAGAGGCAAGCTGCACTGCCGTGCAGAGAAGGGAGAAAGCCGCTGATATGCGCTGTAGATCCAACAGCAATCGCACTCAGAGATAGGAGGAACAGTGTGTGAAAATTTCTGAATGAAACAGATGCATTTCCCTTCCTTTATACCCGTATGTCCGGGGGCAGGACATGCAAATTCTGTCTGCCAATTTCTCATTGGCCTTTTCTCATAGATCAGAGATGCAAAAGGCACTCAAGAGAGACCCCTAGTGTCGCTTCTTCGATACAACATCGAAAGACTTTTTGATTTCTTTATTTCTTTGTGAGATTTATTTTATTTTATGTAAGCGTGTGTGAATAAGTGTAGGACTGTCAGTATGCTGTGGAGTTCCTCCTGTCACTTCACTGATATTCTCAAAATACACATAAACATCTGCTGCATATCAGCATTCTGTTATATAGATGAGAGCAGCTGTCAACCTGTCTGCTCTCTCTCTCTCTCTCTCTCTCTCTCTCTCTCTCAATTAAATTCAATTCAAAGTGGCTTTATTGGCATGACTGTAAACAATAAAATATCGCCAAAGCTGAGGCTGTATAAAAACAGAACTACATCTTAATCTATAATTAAATTTAGTTTAACAATTTAACAAATATAAAAATAAATACAAAAACAAGATCAGAACAGCTGAAGACCACAGTGTTTAAATAACTGAAGAGCACTGAAATATACTTACACATAAATGAATATACACACATAGGTGAACATTGGGGTGACACACTGGGGTAAAACACATCAAACATATGTCTCTCAGGCTATGACACATTAAAACGTATCTTGCAGCCAGTGCTGCTGTGTGTCCCTCTCCAAGTATTATATTACATTTTTCTTGTTCTGTCATGGTTATAAATTTGTCTATGCTGTTTGTAAATGTATCCATATAAATGTCCCCTGTACCTTTAAATTTGGGCAGTGAAGGAGAAAGTGCACCTCTGTCTCAGCCTCACCTGTCCTACAGTGAGCACACACCCTTTCTTCTCTGGGTAACCATGTTTTTCTGTGTCTGCCTCCATTGATGGCGAGACTGTGCTCACTGAGCCTGTACTTGCTCAGGACCTGTCTCTGCTTTGTATCCCTGATAGTCAGGAGATACTCTTCCAATTCATACTTTGATTTTAGAGTCCGGTAGAATTTTTTTGTTTCTTGATCCCAATGTTCCAGATAGGTGATTTGAGATTGTTTGATGATCTGATTTATTCTGATGTTTGGTTCTCTCTCTCTCTCTCTCTCTCTCTCTCTCTCTCTCTCTCTCTCTCTCTCTCTCTCTCACTCTCTCTCTCTCTCTCTCTCTCGCATGCATGTAGGTTCACAGTAGAAATGAAGGCCTCATAACTATAATAATCAGTGTGAAAGTTGAATTAATGCCACTGTGGGAATAACACCTCTGTCGGTGTGTACAGGCTTTGAAGGTGGGGGCTTTGAGTCAGCTGACATGTTCTTGTTAAGTACTGAAACAACAGAGATTCAGATTTCAGAAGACAAAATAAATAGAAATAAATATGTATTACAATTTATTGCAGTGGTTCTCAACATGTTTTGCTTCAGGCCCCAGATTTTATGTGGAATATCAAGCGGTGACCCAACACAGTACCAAAATTGTTTATCCTGCAAAAGTAAAACAAATGTAGTTAAAGTCAACCATTAAAATGAATTAATATTACCATGATCTGCATTGACCAAACATGTAGATAGCTACAGATCAACATTTGCAATACATTTTTTATATTAACTAAATGTAAAAATAATAATGTAATTTACTAATATATAATATAAATATAATAATAAACTAAATAAACAATATAATATAATTTATATACATTTCACATGCAAAGAAGGCTTTCACAGAGAAATATAAAAAATAGTTATAAAGAGTTAAATTGACTGATTTTCATGTAAAATCATGACTTACATTATATTTACACCTCAGGGAAAAATGCATCCTATTACCCCCTTTATGAAGTTCTAAAATGTTGTTAAAAAAGGACATGACTTAAAGATTCAAACTGTGAAACATGATTCGTTTGCCAGCAGGACGGACGGCTTATGACATAAGTAATGTCATGCTGTACTTAATCCATGCATCTATGCGAATAAGCTATCTGTGGCTTTACCTGCCACCCAAACTAATAATATTCATGAGCAAACCACCTCTGATCTGAGCTTATGGGCCAGTCAATGTATCTACATGAAAATGGGCTCATGTGAACATAAGCTTGAAGGCTCACATCAGCACCCACCCAAAGAAAGAGATAATGAAAACGAAATGACAATAAAATGAAAATAGTTTTGCAGTGATTTCTAAAGAGGCATCAAGCACTGATGTCAGATTAGGAAAGTATGTAAATCTTTAAGAAACTGTTGTTTAAGGTTTCACTTTAAATCTGACATGAGATTTAGTTAATCTGCACATGATATATCAAAGGATACAGCCTACCGTGCATCTGTATGCACATGTGCAAACTTCAGTCAAAGGGTTATCAGTAATACAAGGAGAAAACATTTACACCATTTCAGAGATTGCAGAGACTAGATTTTGCCACAAAAAACACCACTAACTATTGAACTGTGCAACCAAACCATGGTCACACAGAAAATATGCTGTCTGCTGAAATCCAATATATAAACAGAGGCACTTGAGAGATGCTTGAAGAAGAGACTGGCAGTTGTGGCCATCTGGTTGTCAAACAGAAGCTGAGAATATTTCATGACATGATTTCACTGCAACAAACGTTACACTTGCTTTAACTGGGAATAGATGAAGTTCACACAGTGTGTCAGTTTGTTCACAAACTCTTTCACGATCAGGTCTCTGTGTTTCATCATGTGTTCGGTTATGTCATGTTACTCAGGTCATGACAACAATAGCAACATACATTCAAGAATACCCACGGAGGTGTTCATTTTGTTAAGGGTTAACAAAAGGGTTCATTATTGACTAATAGGGATGTCATAAAATATCGATATATCTTATTGACCGTCATGTTATTTTATCGATATATTTTTGAGGCATTGATATATTAAAATTAGCTGACAATTAAATTAGAAGCCCAATTGGATTTGATTGATTTCAATCTAAGTGTTCCATTTTACATTTACATCGCTTTAAGGTTCAACCCATGCAGAAATCTGATACATCATAATATATTACTTAAAAAAGTAAGCCTTTATACAAAATATGATATAAAAAGCTGCTTACTTGCACATACAGTGTACATAACAGATATTTCGAAATACTACAAAAATGTCTGTTCCCTGTCAAAAAGCTACACGTATGATGCTGCGTTTGTTAGCGCTTTGGGAACAACTTTAGGAGTGACCAGCTGTGAATATGTGTGCAACACTTCAATGAACATTGACCGGAATTTATAGCCTCTGCTGGTGACATCAATTGGATGCACCTGTAGCAGGGCTATAAATAGATGCGTCACAGGTGCATTGTCAGGTATTTTGTCTGAAGAGCAGTCCTGGGGCATCCCAGTGTGGCAATGAAGCACAGCATCCCGTTCCGCTTTTATCAGGGAACAGGGGTTACAGTTAAGTAACCCCAGACGTTTTCATATATGTAACATACATTATCATAGTGAAATTTGAATAAGCTATGTAGCCTACTTTCAGTAAATGCCCAAATATATGAACTATAGTTTTACATACAATTCATGTTCATTGTCATAAATCAGATTTCTGTAACGGAGGCATATAAAATACCTTTAATCTTACACTGCCAATAGGCATAACATTCTTATATTTTTTTAATGTTCATATTAACAGACTATATTAAATCAGGTCAAATCTAGTCAAAGACTCATCAGGGTTATGTGTTGTATTATATAATTATTTTTTTCAAAAATAATACCTACAATAATACAGTAACAAACATATTTAATATATCTTTGATCAGTTCACTTATTAGTTTATTAATATTCACCTTAAATTTTAGGATCAGTCATCTACTCCTCTGTAATTGTAAATGATGGCATGGAGCTGTATCTTTAAGAGCGAGTGCTCAGTAAAAACTATTCAAGTTTAGTTTGATTTGGAAGTGACCAAAAGTGGAGTTGTCCGAGTCAGTTAGTTGTTTACTTTGTAAATAGTCTCTGACTTCAAAGACAAAGGACAACTGGCTCTAACAAGGACAGAAAGAGATGTGGAAGGTCAGATGTACAACTAAACAAGAGGATAAGTACATCAGAGTCTCTAGTTTGAGAAATAGACGCCTCACATGTGCTCAGCTGACAGCTTCATTGAATTCTACCCACTCAAAACCAGTTACATGTACAACAGTAAAGAGATGACTCAGGGGTGCAATCCTTATGGGAAGAATTGCAAAGAAAAAGCCACTTTTGAAACAGAAAATCAAAAAGAAAAGGTCAGAGTGGGCAAAGAAACACAGACATCGGACAACAGATAATTGGAAAAGAGTGTTATGGATCTTAACCCCATTGAGCTTTTGTGGGATCAGCTAGACTGTAAGGTGTGTGAGAAGTGCCCGACAAGACAGACACATCTATGGCAAGTGCTACAGGAAGCGTGGGGTGAAATGTCTTCTGAGTATCTGAACAAACTGACAGCTAGAATGTCAAGGATCTGCAAAGCTATCATTGCTGCACGTGGAGGATTTTTTGGTGAGAAATCTATGAAGTAGTTTAAAAAGTTCTGAATTTTTTTTCAAATTGTGTTTCTTTCCATAAGAGCAAAACCTGCCAGTGTATATGTATGTATATATATATATATATATATATATATATATATATATATATATAGGATGGGCAGAAGAAAAATGACAGCACTTTGAAAGTTGTTAAGCTGAATTGGACCACTATCAAGAAGTATTTTTCATCCTGTTCCAAAGATTGAAGCTAAGAGGCCTCCTTGATGCACATATTTATGTGCCAGCATATTTCACAGGAGTATGTGATTTTTAGACCAAATGGGATGATGCATGGATTAGGGGATTTTTAGCTCTTTAATTGGCCAGTTACTGTAATATCAAATCTCCTAAATGCAACCTCTTAAAATGATGATGCCCTTTATTGTCATTGTATCGAAATACAACAAAATTTCAGAAAATCTCAGTGGTTCTACAATACATACGCACATATAAACCACACAATCACATTCCATTCATAAACCTAAATGCAGCAGGTAAAACAAGTGCAAGTTAAGGGTTTCATACACTCATTGCACAGTCCACAGTGAGTGTTAGTTATAAATAATGCAAGATAGCCCTTAGTTTAGGGACTGGATGGCTTTTGGATAGAAACTGTTCAAGAATCTGGCAGTGCGTGTTTTAATTGCCCTGTATCGCCTTCCTGAGGGCAGGAGGCGATACAGGGTTCAGGGATACATTGTTAATCTTTAACAATGTTTTTTGCTCTGGATAGGTAACGGGTGTTTGCAATGTCCTGTAGTAAGGGGAGAGTACATTGCATTATGTGCTGTATTTATGACCCTCTGTAGAGCTTTTTTGTCAGCTTCTGAGCAGCACCCATAGGATACTGTGAGGCAGTATGTTAAAACACTCTCTATAGCAGAGCAGTAGAAGGCCACCAGTAGCTTTGTACACAGATGGTTTTCATTTAGTACTCGCTGGAAGTGCAGGCACTGCTGTGCCTTTTTAACAGCAGCTGTCATGTTTGTGAAATAGGAGAGACTGGCAGATATATGGATTCCCAGGAATTTAAAACTGTGCACTCTTTCCACACAGTCTCCATATATAAAGATGGGAAGGGGGTCAGCTCTGCACTTCCTGACGTCCAAGATGAGTTCTTTAGTTTTCTTTGTGTTTAGCGACAGGTTGTTTTCAGAGCACCACAACATACATTTCCAAACCTTGTCATGATAGGCAGACTCATCGCCTCCAGAAATAAGTCCAATCACTGTAGTGTCATCTGCAAATTTTATAATGTGATTGGAGGATGTGGAGATACTGTCATACATGTACAGGTGCTGGTCATATAATTAGAATATCATCAAAAAGTTGATTTATTTCAGTAATTCCATTCAAAAAGTGAAACTTGGATATTATATTCATTCATTACACACAGACTGATATATTTCAAATGTTTATTTCATTTAATTGTGATGATTAAAACTGACAACTAATGAAAATCCCAAATTCAGTATCTCCGAAAATTAGAATATTACTTAAGACCAATACAAAAAAAAAAGGATTTTTAGAAATGTTGGCCAACTGAAAAGTATGAACATGAAAAGTATGAGCATGTACAGCACTCAATACTTAGTTGGGGCTCCTTTTGCCTGAATTACTGCAGCAATGCGGCGTGGCATGGAGTCGATCAGTCTGTGGCACTGCTCAGGTGTTATGAGAGCCCAGGTTGCTCTGATAGTGGTCTTCAGCTCTTCTGCATTGTTGGGTCTGGCATATCGCATCTTCCTCTTCACAATACCCCATAGATTTTCTATAGGGTTAAGGTCAGGCGAGTTTGCTGGCCAATTAAGAACAGGGATACCATGGTCCTTAAACCAGGTACTGGTAGCTTTGGCACTGTGTGCAGGTGCCAAGTCCTGTTGGAAAATGAAATCTGTATCTCCATAAAATTGGTCAGCAGTAGGAAACATGAAGTGCTCTAAAACTTCCTGGTAGACAGCTGCGTTGACCTTGGACCTCAGAAAACACCAGCAGATGACATGGCACCCCAAACCGTCACTGACTGTGGAAACTTTAATTCATGCAACGTGGATTCTGTGCCTCTCCTCTCTTCCTCCAGTCTCTGGGACCTTGATTTCCAAAGGAAATGCAAAATTTACTTTCATCAGAGAACATAACTTTGGACCATTCATCAGCAGTCCAGGCGAGACGCTTCTGACGCTGTGTCTTGTTCAAGAGTGGCTTGACACAAGGAATGCGACACCTGAAACCCATGTCTTGCATACGTCTGTGCGTGGTGGTTCTTGAAGCACTGACAGCTGTAGTCCACTCTTTGTGAATCTCCCCCACATTTTTGAATGGGTTTTGTTTCACAATCCTCTCCAGGGTGCGGTTATCCCTATTGCTTGTACACTTTTTTCTACCACATCTTTTTCTTCCCTTCGCCTCTCTATTAATGTGCTTGGACACAGAGCTCTGTGAAAAGCCAGCCTCTTTAGCAATGACCTTTTGTGTCTTGCCCTCCTTGTGCAAGATATCAATGGTCGTCTTTTGGACAGCTGTCAAGTCAGCAGTCTTCCCCATGATTGTGTAGCCTACAGAACTAGACTGAGAGACCATTGAAAGGCCTTTGCAGGTGTTTTGAGTTAATTAGCTGATTAGAGTGTGGCACCAGGTGTCTTCAATATTGAACCTTTTCACAATATTCTAATTTTCTGAGATACTGATTTTGGGGTTTTCATTAGTTGTCAGTTATAATCATCAAAATTAAAAGGAATGAACACTTGAAATATATCAGTCTGTGTGGAATGAATGTATACATTATACAAGTTTCACTTTTTGAATGGAATTACTGAAATAAATCAACTTTTTGATGATATTCTAATTATATGACCAGCACCTGTATGTATTGAGACCGTAGAGTAGTGGACTCAGGACACATCCCTGTGGGGAACCGGTGCTGAGACGGAGGGTGGAGGAGAGGTGGAGACTGAGCCTTACTGACTGAGGGCGGTTAGTAAGAAAATCATTCATCCAGTTGCAGAGAGAGGACCAGGTGGAGTAGTTTCCTGATGAGTATGTCCGGTATGATAGTATTGAAAGCAGAACTATAATCATTAAAAAGCATCCGAACATATGTCCCTCTGTATTCTAGGTGCTCCAGAGCCTTGTGGAGGGCTGTGGCAATGGCATCCTCCATAGACCTGTTGGCCCTGTAAGCGAATTGATAGGGGTCAAAATTGGGAGGGAGGCTAGTTTTAATATGCCTCAATACTAGTCTCTCTAGACACTTAGTGAAAATAGAAGTAAGAGCAATGGGTCTGTAGTCATTAAAACTGTCCACCGCAGGCTTCTTCAGGGCCAGGATGATGATGGCTGATTCACTGACTTGAACCCCTGTCTCACCTTGTGATCCTGTACAGTCAGTGTCTGGGTTCCTGTATCAGGAGGACATGTATGTTAGAGTGGAGACTTCACCTCAAAACGTGCAAAGAAACAGTTTAGGTCCTCTGCCAGTGATGCACTACTGTTACAGCCAGTGGTGGCGCTGCCCTTGAAGTTAGTAATATGCTGCACTCCCTGCCATACCTGACTTGTGTTGTTTCCAGTAAAGTGGTCCTCTATCTTCCTCTTGTAGACCAGCTTAGCATCTTTGTTGCCTCTTTTTAGGTTTGCTCTTGCAGTACTGTAACAGGCCCTGTCAACGTGCCCTGTCAATGAGATTTGAATCTGGCATCTTGTAATGTAACTGGCTGTTGCAAAAAACACACGTGTGACACTACTCTGTGGGGCCCAGTTAAAATATGTGTGACGGTATGTATGAAAGGGTTAAATCAACTGTGATGCTACAGGAAACATGGACAAGACATCAGATTTCATCAGCCCCATATTGCTCACCCAAAGTGCATGTAAGGAAAGTATTCTTTGACATTCAGCTGTATTTCTTGGAGGTGGAGAGAAGTTAACCGGGACCCATCAAATGTTTCGCAGTTTGGCAAGATGAGGCAAGGCGATTTATATTGTAATATGATAAATATTAATCTAAAATGGCTGCCCTGCTCAACATGTATGCCTATAAGTTAAATTCCCAGCAGGGGGCACCAAAACTAAAATGAGGTTGCAATCAGAAAAGGTTTTTAAGGTGAGTTTTAGATGGAGATTTTAATAAAACGTACCTCCCTAACCTAAAACTTTACCCTAAACTTAACCAGTAGTGCACGAAAAGTGATATTAGAGTTTATCAAAACAGACATCCTTACCTCTAACCAAGACCTAACATTTTTATACATTTATACATTCACCATTTATAGAATATTTTAACGCTTGTAAAACAGACCCACCGACAGATATACACTTATTCCATTATGATTAACTTGCGTGGCAGTGCACCTCATAGAGCATTGGACTTTGGCCTCAGAGGACCACGGTTCAAACAGACAAGAATTCAAGCTGACACGTGACTCAGTCTGTTCTCGTGAAATTTACATAAGTCAGTTTGGAATTGTGCGCAAATTCCATTCAGAAGCGATTTTATGTGAATCGACCGCTAAACCAGCGCAGACAGCACGTGCAAATAACGCTCAATTTACCAGCTGAAATTCATTCTTGGTGAATTCCCACCAAATTGACTTGATTTTAGTAACATGTGTGATAGTGTAGTAAAGTGTTTCAATGTAATTACAATGGTTGTCATAATTGGAAACTTCTAGCAAGGGAATTGACAAAGAAAAGGTTTAACCATCTTTCTTTTAATAGAGCATCATGTCACTTCAGAATACCAAAAAATAAGCTCACCAATTTGAGAAAGGCTCTTTGATAAAGTGCTGTTTATTGACAATCCAACATGGAGTCGACAGGCCCTGCTGAAGATAAGAAGAGTAATACTCAGGAATGGACATTGAACCGTGAGTGCATACACCATCCTTGATGATGGGTCTGAGAGGACCATTTTACTGCATGATGCTGCTAAAAGGCTAAGACTGAAAGGTCAGCCTGAGGACCTGCCCCTACACACGGTTAGACAAGAACTTGTCTTGCATGGGGCGGCATTTAAGGTGTAAAGGAATGCATGGGTAATATTTAATTCAGTACTTTTTAAATGTATGAATAGTGAACAATGCATAGGTAAAACATTAATGTGTCATTTAGCGTTAATGTCTAAAGTAATAGGCGGAAACCTTTGTAAAAATGGCGATTATGGGGGTTGGAAGGGGGCAGGATGGTAGGGGGTCAAGAGCACTTCGAAAATACACTCTCAACAGAGATGGCTGAACATCACATTTTGAGTGGAGACAAAAAACAGTGGAGTGGAGTTTTAGGGCACTTTGCTTTATGTACAGTTGCAGTTTACATACACTTAGATTGAAGTCATTCAAACTTATTTTTTTAACCACTCAACAGATTTCATATTAGCAAACTATAGATTTGGGAAGTTGTTTAGGACATCTACTTTGTGCATGACAAATCATTTTTCCAACAATTGTTTACAGACAGATTGTTTTAGGCAGACTTTTAGTTGACTATATCACAATTTCAGTGGACAAGAAGTTTACATACACGTTAACTGTGCCTTTAAGCAGCTTGTAAAATTACAGAAAATTATGTCAAGCCTAATTTAGATTCTGATAGGCTAATTGGAGGTTTACCTGTGGATATATTTTAAGGCTTATTTTCAAACATCTTCTGTATTTTAAGGCCTATCTTCTTGCTTGACATCATGGGAAAATAAAAAGAAATCAGCCAAAACCTAAAAAAAATAAACATCTGGTTCATCCTTTGGAGCGATTTCCAAACACCTGAAGATACCACGGGATCTATGCAAACAATAGTATGCAGTATAAACACCATGGGACCAGGCAGCCATCATACCACTCAGGAAGGAGGTGTATTCTGTCTCCTAGAAATGAACGTAGTTTGGTGCAAAAAGTGCAAATCAATCCCATGACAACAGCAAAGGACCTTGTGAAGATGCTGGAGGAAACAGGAAGACAAGTATCTATATCCAGAGTAAAACGAGTCCTATATCGACATAACCTGAAAGGCTGCTCAGCAAGGAAGAAGACACTGCTCTAAAACCATCATAAAAGGCCAGACTACAGTTTGCAAGTGCACATGGGGACATAGATCTTACTTTTTGGAGAAATGTCCTCTGGTCTGATGAAACAAACATTTTACTGTTTGGCCATAATGACCATCAATATGTTCAAAGGACAAAGGGTGAGACTTGCAAGCCGAAGAATACCATTCCAAACGTGAAGCATAGGGGTATTAGCATCATGTTGTGGGGGTGCTTTGCTGCAGGAGGGGGACTAGTGCACTTCACAAAATAGATGGCATCATGAGGAAGGAAAATTATGCGGATATATTGAAGCAACATTTCAAGACTTCAGCCAGGAAGTTAAAGCTCAGTCACAAATGGGTCTTCCAAATGGACAATGACCCCACGCATACCTCCAAAGTTGGGGCAAAATAGCTTAAGGACAATAAATTAAAGGTATTAGGGTGGCTATCGCAAAGCCCTCACCTTAATACAATAGAAAATTTGTGGGCAGAAGTGAAAAAGCGTGCGCAAGCAAGGAGGTCTAGAAACCTGACTCCAGTTACACCAGTTCTGTCTGGAGGAATGGGCCAAATTTCCAGAAACTTATTGTGAGAAGCTTGTGGAAGGCTAACCAAAATGTCTGACCCAAGTTAAACAATTTAAAGGCAATTATACCAAATATTACATAATATACATGTAACATCTGACCCACTGGGAATGCGATGAAACAAATAAAAGCTGAAATAAATAATTCTCTCAACTATTATTCTGTAATTTCACATTCTTAAAATAAAGTAGTGATCCTAATTGACCTGAGACAGGGAATGTTTTCTATGATTAAATGACAGGAATTGTGAAAAAATTAGTTTAGATGTATTTAGTTAAGGTGTATGTAAACTTCTGACTTCAACTGTAAGTCATGGGACAAAAACGTCAAGAGTGAAAACATCTTGGTTACTGTCATATTCTCCATTCCCTGATGGATAGAACAAGACGTTGTGTCGATGTAGTGACACTAGTAGTCGCTCTTGGGAGCCCCAAACACCTCTGATCTTTGAGAAAAGGTCAATGAGAATTGGCGAGTGGATCAGGGAACGAAGGTTAGGACAATAACCAAGATGTTCCCTATTTGTCTCTCACTCCACATTGTGTTGATGTAGTGACACTTGGGGTCTCTATACAAAACGCCACAACCAGCTGAACTGTGTTACGTGGACTGCCGGTGCAGGTGCAGGCAAGCCACTGCATGCCTTGTAGCAAGTGCACCCGGCCCCCACATACCCTTCCCCTATGCCCCACGAACATTGTACGTTCCCTCGCACCCCAGGGACAAGATGAACTCATAGTGGGAACAGGCAAAATTCTCCCACAAAAATGGAGAATCATTCAGCTGGAGCCATTTGAATCTGTGTCACAGAGGGTGTCCTTTCCCATAGGGAAACACCCTGCTGAAGGGGAGGTAATGTATGGAGAATACATCATATGAACTTATCAACCGGCAGTATCACATGTGGAAGAAGTCCCCGCGGTAGGTCCTACCCGGAGGGGAAGAGTTCTACAAACACGGCGACCGGTGAAAGAGGGGTCTCTGCCCAAGGAAGACGTGGGTTTACCAACAGGGAAACCATACCACAGAAAATACATCACACAGGGTTACATCACACAACCTGCACATATGGAGCACCTACCCCAGTACAGGACTACTAGCGCACACACTGGGCCCGGCATCGAATTTCTCAGCTGAATTCGCCTGCCACAGGGATGAGGAGGAGAGACATCTAGGGTTCATTCTTGGGAGGGGAAAGATGCTGTACGCAAGCAGTACACCCAGCCAGCTGTCCCTGACAAACACGGGATGAAACTGGCACAACACGGATATTATAAAATCTTGCAAAGGTATTGCCCGCTACTCTACAGACGTCTGCTAGAGAGTCACCGTTGGTCAAGGCCACCACACTCCTAGTGGAATGTGCTTGTAGTCCCAAAGGGGGCGGCATGCCCAGGGCATGGTAAGCTAAAGCGATGGCATCCATGATCCAATGGGTGATCCTCTGTTTGTAGACAGCCTTCCCTTTCCGCTGTCCCCAAAGCAGACAAAGAGCTGTTCAGAGCATCTTGAGCTCTGCGTGTGGTCCAAGTAGATGCGCAAAGTGCGCACTGGGCACAGCAACAACAAGGCTGGGTCTGCCTCCTCCTGGGGCAGCGTTTTCAGGCTCACCACATGATCCCTAAAAGGGGCCGTGAGAACCTTGGACACATAGCCCGGACGGGGTCTCAAGACCACGTGAGAGTACGCTGGACCGAACTCCAGGTAGGTGTTGCTGACAGAGATCACCTGCAGGTCCCCAACCATCTTGATGGACGTAAGCACAGTCAGGAAGGCAGTCTTCAATGAGAGTGTTGGAGTCTCCACTCTCCCCTGAACGTAACCTGCCACAACAGCACATCCACTGTGCGGTTGAGGTCGCCCGGAATGTCAGTTGATATGCCAACGCAGTTGTGGCCCTGTCCAGGAGCCTGCGGCTGCATGACCGTTGCACACGGTGCCTCAGCCTAAATTCGAGGATGTCTGTCATAACAACAACACGCATAGACACTTGCTCTAAGGGGACCCCTGCCCACAGAAATATAAGGTCCGTCCAAGGGCTTAACATGCAGTGACAGATTGCCATGCATGCCCATCTTGGGACTTGTACCTGAAGCCACTGGTGGAGCAGTCTCATATGCATCAACCTGAGCGGTGTGAGCATATCCGAGGACACCATATGCCCCAGGAGCCTCTGAAACAGTTTCAGTGGGACCGCCGTTCTCTGAGGTGCACTATCATAGAGACAGAGTCTAACTCCATCCCAAGAAAAGAGATAACTTTGAACCGGGGAGAGCTTGCTCAGCCCCAACCAGCTGAGGTGCCTGAGCACCAGGTCCCTGTGCACACACAACAGGTCTTGAGAGTAAGCTAGAATCAGCCAGTCATTGAGATAATTGAGGATGAAAAAGCTCACTTCCCTTAGCGGGGCAAGGGCTGCCTCTGTGACTTTTGTAAAGACAAGGACAGACCAAAGTGTAGGACCTTGTACTGATACGCCTGGTCCTTAAAAGCGAACTGCAGAAAGGGTGCCGAGGTAAAACCGAGACGTGGAAGTAAGCGCCCTTCAGATCTACTTCTGCGAACCAATTTTGATTCTGGACGAATGACAGAATGCGCTTCTGAGTCAGCATTTTGAATGGGAGTGTGTGTAGGGCCCGGTTCAGCACTCACAGGTGCAAGATTGGCCGCAACACACCGCCTTTCTTTGGCACGATGAAGGGCTGTAGAACCCTTTAACTTGTTAGTTTCGGTTGACCACATGACTAGCTTTGTTGTGCTAGGTGGCATTAGGGCGTGACCAGCTTTTTTTTTTTACCACCGAACGGCTCGTTTACAGCGTGTATATATTCTGATCTGAATGCTGACATGGAAGCGGCAGCGGACATGGTGGCCCTTGTGTAAAGCCCTCCTCGTGTGAAGACCTACTACATGTGTAAAGACCAGTGAGTCTACCTATGCGAGTCCACCGAGCAAGGACACCGACAAGGCGCCACTCACCTTAGCACTTAAGTATCTTTTAATTCCATCTCTTTACTTATTTTTTGTCATCTACATGTCTACTTCACGATTAACACATGCCTTCAAGCACATCCCTGTTATGTGTTATAGACAATATTCTATGATGATTCTGCTGGACCTTTCTACAGCCTTTGACACAGTCAACCATCAGATTCTGCTCTCCACGCTCAACACGCTGGGTATTACAGGATCTGTGCTTGACTGGTTTATATTCTATCTCTCAGGTAGGTCCTTCAAGGAGGCCTGGAGTGGTGAGGTATTCAAGCCACACTAACTACTTACTGGGGTACCTCAGGGATCAGTGCTTGTGCCACTTCTCTTTTCTATATACATAACATCACTGGGACCCATCATTCAGGCACATGGTTTCTCATACCACTGCTACGCTGATGACACACAACTCTACTTGTCTTTCCAGCCCAACAACACCACCGTGACTGCACAAATCTCAGCCTGCCTGGCAGACATCTCAGCCTGGATGAAGGAACACCACCTGCAACTCAATCCAGCCAAAACCGAACTCCTGGTCTTTCCAGCCAAGCTGTTGAACACAACATCACTGTGCTGCTGGGTTTGACTACAGCAACGCTGTATGCTGGAATACAGAACAGTCACTGGGTCTGGTCCAACATACCTAAAATCATTTCTGCAGAGCTACATGCCCACTAGAAGCTTGCGATCAGCTAAGGAATGTCACCTTGTTGTACCAACACAAAGAGGCACCAAAATACTTTCTTGAACTTTCAGCTTCATCATACTACATTGGTGGAATGATCTTCCCAACTCCATCCGTGAAGCAGACTCACTCTCTGTCTTTAAAAATGACTTAAAACGCATCTTTTCCAAGAGCAATTAACTAGTCACTAACAAAAAAAAATAAAAATTTGCAATTGTACTATTCTGATGCTAGTGAAACTTTGTAATATGGCACTTTTGTACCACTGTCTCCTTAAGATGATTCGCTTATGTTTTCCTCTTTTCTAAGTCGCTTTGGATAAAAGCATCTGCCAAATGAATAAATGTAAATGTGTCGCCGAATATGCCAGCCTGGGAGATGGGGACATCAAGGAAGCGTACCTTGTCGGCATCCTTCATCTTGACCAGGTGGTGCTCCTGGACCACCAAGGTGGGCATCGCCTGCCCGGGAGCCTGTGCCATGACCTTTGTCGCCTGGATGGCGAAGTCAGTTGCCGAGCACAGCTCCTGCATCACTCCTGGGTCAGGACTACCCTCGTGCAGCTCTTTCAACACCTTGGCCTGATGCACTTGCAGGAGAGCCATGGCATGCAGGGCGGAGGCAGCCTGTCCAGCGGCACTGTAAACCTTGGTAGCCAAGTACTACATGTCTTACAGGCCTTGGATGGGAGTCTTGGGCGATTCCGCCAGGTGGCAGCATTTTGCAGACACAGGTGCACACGTCTTGTCCACCTGGGGAAACTCTGTGTGCCCCCTGGCCATCCCACCGTCAAGGGTAGTGAGAGCAGATAATTTCAGAGATTGGGACTGGACCGTAAAAGGTACCTGGCATGACTTTGTGTGCTCCTCGTGCACCACCGGGAAGAATGGAACCGGGGCGGGGCTCGGCCCTGAGGAGATCCTTCCTATCTAACCCAGGAATCAATCATCAAGCAGCGAGGGCTCAGGGCAGTGTGGAGGGTTCTCAGCATGGCTACGGCGCTCGTCAGTGCCCACTCTTTTTAGAGGAAAATACTCTTTTAGAATATACTCTCTTTTAGTTGTTGAAGCACACAGGGACGTTCTCTGCACTGTATCCGTGCACGAGGGGGAGAAAGCGCTGAAATGCAATGTATATCCAACAGCATACACACTCGAGGTGAATGGAATGGCAGTGGAATTCAGTGAATGAATACCACTTGACTCCGTAGAAAAAATCTGAATGAGTGGTTGCGAGTCAGCTCCTTTTATACCCTTATGTCCGTGGGAGTGGCATGCAAATTCCACTCGCCAATTCCCATTGACTTTTTCTCAATGTAACAGGTGTTTGGGGCTCCCAAGACACAATGTGTCCCACATCGACACAACATTGATTGAGTGACAGATAGGGAACAACAGAACAGTTTGCAAGTCTGCAAAAGTACTAGTATGCATTCCAGTTCATTTGCCCACTTTTAAAACTGTTTCTGAACAGTCAATCACATCAATATACACGACATGGACTGGTACAAGTTACATTAGGGGTAAAAAAGTTAATTTGTCAACTCCACTAATTAATCATTGGATATAGGTTAATACATTAATGCTGAATCTTTGCTGTTATAGTTGGATTTTATTAATATAAATCATAAGATAGCACTGTGTGAGGAACAGGGCAAAAAGTAAGTGTTTATTATTAAAGGTAAACTCAGTAATTTTTTCCTCATTAAAAAAGTTTAACTCCTAAGTACATGAATTGTAATTTTGCAATATACGTAGCAAATCATGATCACTCACATTAAAATTAAGACTCATATCAGTAACCTTATAAAAGCATGTTATTCTACATGGAGAGGGTCCGCACATGGGGGCTGCCATGTTAGGATCACATGATCAGCCGAATACTACTCTCTTAATCTCAGTAACCGTCCTGTTATTTGACACTCGTTGATTAAAGTAATCATGTCTGACTCTGAATACTACTCTCTTAATCTCAGTAACCGTCCTGTTATTTGACACTCGTTGATTAAAGTAATCACTGCTGACAGTGAATACTAAATTTCTACAATGGCATCTGAAGAAAGTTTGCTGGCTGCCTATCTAATGCTTTGATACTCCATGAATCACATTTATAAACAAATTCCAATTTTCAGCTGCTGAATAAAATATCAACTTTAGTTACAGGTATCTGTTGCATTTTCGTGTATTGAAGAAGCTATTGAGGCTTTTTTGAGCATCTCATGCATCTTATATTATTTCTGAGCCCTTGTGAGACACTATAGCAATTAGTTCAGATACTGAACTACTGCAAAACACATTCAAAATTATTTAGCATTCTTACCAGTGTCTACCTTCAGAAAATAAAGAAAAAAAAATATGTAAACAGTACTGCTGTTTACCAAAATGCAAACCATGTAATCGGACAGTAAACGGTGAACCTTTCAAGGGGGACCCCAACCTCACCAAAATATTTTCATGGCCACTATATGTTTTTTAGGTAAGCTTTATTTTCTTTATGCAAAATATAATTACTTATTTCTTTCTTTTGATTTTGAGGTTAAATATTTTTTCGTGAGATTCACACTTTCATACTCACGTTCACATTTTCATAACCTGTTTGACTTTGTTGTCGACTTTTCTAGATATTGTTTTTTCACTGCTTGCACTGTAAAAGAAATCCTGTTGTTTTTACAAAAAAAGAAGAAAAAAAAATAGAAAAACTGGAAGCTGTGGTTGCCAGAATAATGTAAAAAATACAGTATAAATGTAAACAACTTTACAGAACAACCTGTAAATTTTACAGTATGAAACTGTTGAAATTTTCATGACCACGATGGCACTGTAAAAAAAGAAAGAAAAAAGTCTGACTGATATCTAAACTTGATATTTATCTTCTGAAATCTGCAGTAAAAAAGGTATTGTTAATTACCATAATAATTACAGAAGAGCACATGATGACATGAAGTTCATCAATAGTGGCTCTTTCAGGAGCAATGACCTATACACATGTAGAGACAGTGCTCAGTGTTACTCACACAAACATTAAACACCATCAGGGTAACACATGTGAAATTTAAATAATACAGTAAACATTAACTAAACTACATTAAATATAATAAAGAACACCCCAATGCACATAACTCATATTAAAAATAAGAAACATAACTATTCCCATAAAATATAATGAAATATGATGCAGGGAATCGTGGGAACGTTCAATTACTGTTTTTTTTTACTGTAAGTTTAACAATAATTACTGTAAAAAGTACACGTACTCTCATTTAAACAATGTACATTTTTACCATTAATTATACAGGAAAATCTTACATCTATAAAAATGTAGTTTTCTTTTAAAATATATTAAAACATTTTACTGTATATTTTACAGTTAATATTTACTGGGGGACTGGGTATCTCAGCGAGTATTGACACCGACTACAACCCCTGGAGTCGTGAGTTCGAATCCCAGGGTGTGCTGAGTCACTCCAGTCAGTTCTCCTAAGCAACCAAACGGGCCGGATGCTAGGGAGGGTAGAGTCACATGGGGTAACCTCCTTGTGGTCGCAATAATGTATGGTTCTTGCTCTTAGTGGGGCACACGGTGAGATGTGCGTGGATGCCACGGAAAGTATTGTGAAGCCTCCACACGCGCTATGTCTCCGTGGTAGTGCACTCAACAAGGCACTTGATAAGATGTGCGGATTGACGGTCTCAGATGCAGAGGCAAAGTTCCATCCTTAGCCACCCGAATTGAGGCGAGTCACTACACCACCACAAGGACTTAGAGTGCATTGGGAATTGGGCATTCCAAATTGGGGAGAAAAGGAAAGAAAAAATCAAATAAATACTCGTTAATCAAATAAAATAAATTCTGTAGCATTTTTAGTCTTTTACTGTTACAATTACAGATGTTTTTTACAGTGCACTTTTATCTCAGTTTTCCCGCTTAAAATTAGACATACTATTTTTCTTCATAACAAGTTATGTCATGAATGAAGAGGCCTTTGTTTCTCTGTTTAACTGAGATTATGCAGCTGATGTCCAAACTTTTCAAAACTTCCAGCATCAGTCCTTAACACATTGTTAGGAATATTTTGGATCTAGTCACGATCCCCACTTCCCCGGTCCCGTCTTTCTATGTCTGTGCCCAGTGAGATGCAGTCATGAGTCTGAGTATCTGTAGACTTCACGAAGGAAGTAGACAGAACAACAACACACAGTTGGTCTGTATTCAATCTACTCAACGTTTATTACAGAAAGCATGTTATTTATGTTCTTCATGAGACAATGAACAGCCAATAGTAAAGCGACAAGAAGGCTTATGATCAAGGGGGAGAAATTGGGTATTCTGGAGTAATACAGGAACAAGGTCATATACAGATGTCCTAGACGTTCTGCCACGTGCCTGACCCTGTTCACCCCACGAGGACAAGTGTGACCTATTCAACTTACAGAAATAAGCATTCTGCGTGAAATGTGGAACATCATAAAGAGGAAGAGAGAATTTACTCTCACACATCTTAAGGTGTGCAACTGACATCTGGGGTCAACTGAGCACACATACAGATGTGGTGATGCGATCAATCATTATAGTGATTAGGGGTGGGTACGGCACGTTCAATGGACATAAAAGGAGATGAGGTTGACATCTCACTAAGCGCATCTTTCTGGGTCCTGGGAGTGACGTCATTTCTTGTGCGCCGTATTTACGTCCAGGAGTGTGTGGCTGGGGAGTATTTTAGACATGTCGATCAAATATTTGTCAATGTGAGGCCATAATTAGCACGTCATCAAGTGCACTGGGCGGCGCTAGTTACCATAGAGCAGTGACACGGGGGACTGGAGGTGTTGCAGCAGGCTTTGTGGGCGCTGTTAAGCTTTATGCGACCCCTTGCTGTTTCTGTGAATTAGGATTACCTGCATCCGGTAGTCATTATTCCAACTGGAGCGCTTCTGAACGGAATTGTATTCTCCTCTGCAAGCTGTCTACGACCATCCCTCTGCCTTTTTTATTGGAACGATGTATCCATTGTCTATTTGTACATTTATTCGAATTGTTGACGATCTCGTGTCAGCGAACGAGGGTCTCCTTGACAACCGGAGCGATAGCGAGTTCACAGCTTGTTGTGACACGGCTAAATTTAGTCTTTTCCAGAATTGACATTAAAATTGGAGTACAGTGGCGAGAAGCTGCTGGTTTTGTCACCACTATTGTGTTTCATTGCGAATATTGTTGTTTTTATTCTGTTTGTAAATGTATTCTGTTGTATTGTAGTCTGAGATTTACATTTTTATAGGACAGCGCTGGGCTGACAGAACTAACTATTATCAGCCAGTGAACGATTATATCATGGTGACAAACTGATTCTTTCTGGCAGCATGTGATAGGTGTTTAATTGACAGACCATTACGTGGAGTGTGTAATTGTGTGGTTGTTTGTATCTTATACTGTTTTTCTCTTCCATTCAGAATTGGGGTTCCAGTATTAGCCAGAGTCCTCTGTGTGTGGTGGTGGTTCGGCTATTGGTCTGCAGTGTTCACAGCGGGTGATTTGGTGTTGTGTGGTGAGAGCACGAGTAGTTGCTGTGTTTATTGGATTCCCTTAATAGATGAATTCCCCCAATTCTGAAGTGGTAAGGTGTGTGTGTGCGCGTGTGCGTGTGTGTGCCTGTGTAACACCTCCATGATTGATGTGTTCTTTTTTTATGGTTGTATATCAAAAGATACCAGTTTTGTATTTTATTGTATGTATTGAGGAATAAAATCTGTGAAGCGTTATCCTTGTCTGATACCTGACTCACCCACTACGAACCTGTGTTTGGCACTTGATGTATCTGTGGGTCCCCGGCCAATTTCCGGGGTGGCGTAATCGGGTTAGTGCCATAATTGGCATTGTAGTGTGCTACTGATGGCCACCTCGCCACACAGAGAAGGCGAGAAACATACACACACATATAGAGCAGAACAGAATGTACATCTAATGTTCCCTTTACAAAAAGCTTCACTTTGATGCTGCGCTGCTAAGCGCTATGGGGAAACAATCTTATTGTGAGCTGCTCTGAACATGTGTGTAACACGTCAATGAAATTGACTGGAATTTATAGCCTCGGTTGGTGAGATCATTGGACGCACCTGTGGCCAGGCTATAAATAGGAGGCGTCACCAGAGTGTCGTCAGACATTTTTCTTCAGAGCTTTCTCTCTGTGTGTTTTCACAAAACTCTTGTTAGAAAATTGTTTAAAAATCTAAGTCTTTTCCTTCCTTCTCTCTTTTTATATATATATATATATATATATAAAAAAAAAAGAAAAGAAAAAGGGGAAAATGGCGGAAAAACAGGGCAAACAATGCGTGTTTCCTTGTCAGCGTTCTATGTCTGACAGGGACACGCATCAATTTTGCTTTGTTTGCTTGGGGGAAGAGCACGCTACTCTCGCGTTGGAACAGGGCGGGTGCGCGCATTGCGACCTACTTTCGGTCGGGATGCTTCGTGCTCGCCTTGCTTACTTCCGAGAGCCGGCACCCACACTTCATTCGTGGGGCTCTCGCATGGATCTGGCTGAGGACCGAGAGACGGGTTCGCCCCTTTCGCTCGCTCTCTCCCCAGATCCTGCTGGTCCCTCGCGTGATCCTGAAGCGTGCTTCGGCGCCTCTTCAGTTCACGAGGGGGACCTCCATTCCCTTGGGTCAGATTCCGAGTTAACCGCATCTGAGCGCTCCAATCGCGATTCTAAATCTTCGGAGGAGCTGCTCGATGTGGTTACTCGCGCGGTGGCCAGGCTTCAAATAGACTGGCCACGTGACCAAGTTCCCCCCAAGCGCTCTAAGTTAGAGGACAGATTTCTGTCTGGTGACCAAGGGAAGGGAACACCTCATCAGTCCCTTCCCTTCTTTGATGATCTCCATGATGAGCTTTCTCGTTCTTGGAATAAACCTTATACCTCACGCATTCACGTGCCCTCGACGTCAATATATTCGACTATCGTGGGCGCTGAGGCGCGAGGGTATTTAAAGATGCCACCGGTCGAAGAGACACTTGCGGGTTATCTCTCGCCGGGTTCGGCATCGTCGCTTAATAAATCTGCTCTCCCTTCTAAGCCATGCAGGGTAACCTCCATGCTGGTGCGGCGGGTCAGGCTGGTGCTGCGCTGCACACCATGGCTGTCTTGCAGGCGTACCAGGCTGACCTACTAAAAGATTTGAGTGCTGGAAGAGGCCTCGACGACGAAGCTTTTTCTGAACTTCGTCGAGCTACGGATTTGTCTCTCCGTGCCACCAAGCAGTCAGCCCGTGCTATTGGCCGGTCTATGTCCGCTTTGGTTAGCACTGAGAGGCACTTATGGCTTAATCTATCCGGCATCAAGGATAAGGACAGAGTTTTCCTCCTTGATACCCCAGTTTCGCCTTCTGGTCTCTTTGGAGATGCCATGAACACGGTTATCTCCAGATTCCAGGAGGCGAAAAGCCATGAGGAAGCCTTTGGGCAATTCCTTCCTCGTCGCACTCAGGGGGCGAGGCCATCGGTCACCCAGTCTCGCCCTGATTCTGTTAGGAGGGAGGTTCAGAAACAGAGCGTGGCAAGTCGTGCTCCCCCTCGCAGAGATTGGGGACAGGCTCGTCGCCCTCAGCAACCTCCCAAACAAGACCTCAGGGCTTGTATCTCCAAGAGAAAGAAGCCCTGACGGTCTTGTATCCAACCCTGTGAGGGTAGTTCCCTTCGGGACGGGGCGCGTGTATCATTCACTTCGGCCCTCCCGATACCCTCACGAAACCTCTTCACTCCCGCCACCCTTGGTGTTTCGGGTGACAGGGGTTTCCAACAAAATGTTGAATGTACCGTTGCTCCCTGCCATAATCCAGGACACGGAACATTCGACACCCCCTCGACAGGAAGTCTTGAAATTAGTTCCCATCTCAGAGAACCTGGCAGCATGGAAACTTCTGCCAGGTATTTCTATGTGGGTTCTAAAAACAGTAGAAAAAGGCTACAGAATTCAGTTCGCTTGCCGCCCTCCGAGCTTCAACGGCGTGGTTTCCACTACCGTAAGCCCGGAACAGGCATGTCTACTTCAGGTAGAACTGCAAAATCTCTTGGAAAAAGGGGCCATAGAACATGTTCCCCTTCCAGAGAAAAAGTCTGGCTATTACAGCAGATACTTCCTGGTCCCCAAGAAAGGGGGGGGTTGCGTCCCATCTTAGATCTTCGTGCCTTGAACCGCTCGGTCAAGACGCTCAAGTTCAAGATGCTAACAGTCAGGTCCGTCGTGTCTCAGTTCCAACGTTTCGATTGGCTGGTCACGATCGACCTCATGGACGCATACTTTCATATTGGAATTCTGCCACAGCACAGGAAGTTCCTGAGGTTCGCTTTCGGGGACGAAGCCTTCCAGTATCGGGTCCTTCCATTCGGCCTAGCCCTATCACCCCGCACATTCACGAAATGCATGGATGCAGCACTGGCTCCGTTGCGACTCCAGGGCATCCGCATTCTGAATTATCTAGACGACTGGCTGATCCTAGCCCAGTCTCAAGAACTGGCAGTTCAGCACAGGGATATCGTCTTGGCTCATCTAGGTTCTCTGGGTCTGAGACTCAACGCCAAAAAGAGCGTTCTTTCCCCGACCCAGAAAATTTCCTATCTAGGTGTTATATAGAATTCGATCACGATGCAGGCACAGTTGTCTCCCGCTCGTGTTATCTCCATTCAGAACTCCCTGAGCATTCACAGGCTAGGTCAAGGTTGCACTGTTCTTCAGTTCCAACGAATATTAGGTCTCATGGCGTCTGCGTCCACGGTGATTCCTTTGGGCCTTCTCCATATGAGACCGTTTCAGCTGTGGCTAAAAGCCAGGGGGTTTCATCCAAGGGCCAGTCCCCTCAGGCAAATAAGGGTTACGCGCCCAGTGCTTCGTTCCCTTTCTATGTGGTTCAGACCCCGGTTTCTCACCTTGGGTCCCACTCTTGGTGCGTTGTGTCGTCGCAGGATGCTTACGACAGATGCCTCCCTGACGGGTTGGGGTGCGGTCTTAAGTGGTCGTCCAGCCCAAGGGGAATGGGAGAGTCATCAACTCGATTGGCACATAAACCGCCTCGAGCTGATGGCAGTATTTCTGGCCCTGAAATACTTTCTCCAACATTTGAGAGGCTGCTATGTCCTTGTGCAGGTGGACAACACAGCAGCAGTCTCCTACATAAATCATCAAGGAGGCCTACGTTCTCGCCACCTCAATTTGCTGGCATGTCGGATTCTCCTTTGGGCCCAGGGCAAGTTACTGTCACTCAGGGCAGTCTATATCCATGGACGCCTGAATGTGGGAGCAGATTTTCTGTCCAGATAAAACTTACCATCGGGCGAGTGGAAACTCCATCCCGAGGTAGTTCAACAGATTTGGGAGAGATTTTATAGAGCCGAAGTGGACCTCTTCGCCTCTCAAGAGACTGCGCAATGTCCCCTCTACTTCTCTCTGAGTCACCCAGCCCCCCTGGGTCTGGACGCGATGGCGCATACATGGCCCAGAATGCGCCTGTATGCGTTCCCTCCGGTTTCTCTGCTCCCGGGAGTCCTGGCCAGAGTTCGCCAGCAAGGGTCTTGCTTCTTATTGATAGCGCCTCGCTGGCCGAACAGGGTTTGGTTCTCAGAGATGATGTCTCCCCTAGACGGCTCGCCCTGGGCGATTCCGGACAGGAGGGACCTTCTGTCTCAAGCACAGGGGACAATATTTCATCCCCGGCCCGAATTGTGGAAACTTCACGTTTGGCCCCTGAAGGGTACCAACTGAGGGACACAGGGCTGTCGCTTGGGGTTATTGAAACCATTCTTAGTGCTAGGGCTCCCTCCACCAGAAGAATTTACACCAATAAATGGGGTGTCTTCGAAAGGTGGTGCAGTTCACATGATGCAGATCCAGTTAACTGCCAAATTGTTTCAGTTCTGGAATTTCTGCAGGAAAAACTGTCAGCAGGCATATGCCCTGCTACTCTCAGGTTTTATGTGGCCGCCATTTCGGCTTGCCACGCCTTGATTGACGGGGTGCCTTTAGGGAGACATCCTCTACTCGCCCGCTTCATTCGTGGAGCCAGGCGACTGAGGCCTCCCGTTAGGGCCAGAACTCCTTCGTGGGACTTAACAATAGTCCTGGAGGCTCTGATCGAGACCCCTTTTGAACCTCTGGAGTCAGCGTCTGACAGACTTCTGACTCTCAAGATGGTCTTCCTTATGGCTATTACCTCTCTTAAGAGGATTGGGGATCTACAGGCTCTGTCTATTCTGCCGACCTGTTTAGAATTTGCCCCCGGTATGGCCAAAGCAATTTTGCATCCTCACCCTGATTACCTTCCTAAAGTTCCTTTTTCGACAATACATCCTGTCACTTTAGAAGCCTTCTGCTCCCTGCCGTTTTTAACGCCAGAGCAGGAAAGACTTCACGGACTCTGCCCAGTCCGTGCCCTTCAGATTTATGTCCACCGCACAAGCCAGTGGCGTAAATCAGGGCAATTGTTTGTTTGCTATGGGGGCCGCAACAGGGGGGCGGCCGCTACTAAGCAGACTATGCCAAATTGGCCCCTTGGGTGAGGGATGCTATTGCCCTGGCCTATGAGGCGCGCGGTCAAGCTTCGCCAGTAGGTGTCAGGGCTCACTCCACCAGAGGGGTCGCTTCCTCTAAAGCCTTGGCTAGAGGGGTCCCTCTGCAGCAAGTTTGTGATGCGGCAGGTTGGTCCTCTCCGCACACATTCATTAAATTCTATAGTTTGGATGTTCATGCTACTCCGGGCTCTTACGTCCTCGAGTCGACATCTCAAACTCATGCAGGAACAAGTTTGTGACGTGGCGGGCTGGTCCTCTCCACGCACATTCTACAATTTTCTACATGGGCTAGGATGTTTTGCTACCCCGGACTATGTCCTTGGGTCGACATCCCAGGCTCATGCCAAATCCAAGTTCATGGTACGAAATTTTGAGTTAGAGCCCTTGGATCGGCTTCTCAAACTCATCTTTTGACTTTATGGGCTAGATGCTCCGCTACTCCGGACTCTTATGTCTTTGAGTCGACATCTCAAGCTCATGTCTAACCAGGTTTGTGATACGGCAGGCTAGTCCTTTCCGCACACACTCTTCGGATTTTATGGTGTTAGATGTTCTGCTACTCTGGGCTTATGCCCTTGAGTCGACATCTTAAGCTCATGTCTGGAACCTCTCGCATTCTGTGAAAACACTTCACAACGATCAGGGGTCCGGACAGCCCCAGTGCGGCGGCGTGGGTATTTCGTTCCCCATAGCGCTTAGCAGCGCAGCATCAAAGTGAAGCTTTTTGTAAAGGGAACGTCTCGGGATACTTGTGTAACCCTTGTTCCCTGAAAAAAGCGGAACGAGATGCTGCGCTTCTTTTGCCGCACTGGGACGTCCCAGGACCGCTCTTCAGAAAAATAATCTGACGACACTCTGGTGACGCCTCCTATTTATAGCCTGGCCACAGGTGCGTCCAATGATCTCACCAACCGAGGCTATAAATTCCAGTCAATTTCATTGACGTGTTACACACGTTCAGAGCAGCTCACAATAAGATTGTTTCCACATAGCGCTTAGCAGCGCAGCATCTCGTTCCGCTTTTTTCAGGGAACAAGGGTTACACAAGTAACCCGAGACGTTTCTCACACACATGATTAGCCACTAAAATACCATTAAATTTGGACATATAAAAACATGTGATTTTACTAAACCTCACTGAAAATGTAGTAAAACGGTGTTGTCAATTGTTGTAAACTGGCTGAGCATTTATTAAACACATGTAATTTGTTCATTTAACACAACAGCTGAGTCTGACAGTGGAGACATAAAAATAGAAATGTATCTCTGTTCTATATTTTTATTTAATTTTTATGGTACCTGTTTAGTGAAGTGGGCTAAAGCTAGAGGATGTGCAGTTCTGCTGAAGTCTAAGCTGAATATTCATTGTTGGGGTTTGATGCTGCTGTACAGATGGTGGAAACAGATGCTTGTTGCGGCTAGTGTCAATTTTCAAGGATTTGTGTTCATGACAAATGTGACTATATGGAAGTGGTGGTATATTAGACTAAATCACAGGATAGTAAGCATGGATTGGGAGGGGTCATAGTGGGGGTTAAATGTTGATTTGTCATGTTTACCATTCTACACTTAAGCACCAACAACTAACGGCTAATGCTATATGTGGCCAGAATCAAAAGACATGGTCTTGGAAAATGTTTCATATAACTTTTAAAGTTTTAAAGTTGTCATCCTCAAATTTGAAATAGAACATTATCAGACTTGTGGCTTAATCTCCATTGTGTTTCTATGCCTAAAGACGGTCAGTATCATATATTATGTTATATATGTTATGGAAATAACTTGTTGATAACTTTACAATAAATTGAGCTATTCTAACAATTTTTCCTTATGACTTTTATTAATTTTGACTGTTGGACAACAAACTTTCATGCATTTTCTTTCAAAAGAGACCACAATTATGTTTGTAATACAAAGGAGTGATGAACTACAGCCCTTGAATTTTGAGTTGAATTTTTGGCTTGTGGTCAAACCAAAACAGGTTACAGGTGAGGTGTAAATAATATTGAGAAGAGGTTCAGAGATTATGGGGGTCTAGCATACACAAGTATTCCACTTCTCCCAGAAGTTTCGGGAGTCTCCCGCATATTGATAGCGGCTTCTGAAACCTGCAAATTAAATACAATATCTGGAAATACATTTTTTGGAGAGCGAGCAAGCAAGAGAGAGAGAGAGACAGAGAGAGTGAGTGACAGACGTAGTGAGAGAGTGACAGATAGAGCATCCAGATTGGTCTCTCTTTGTGCTTTTTAGACCTATCAGTTTTCTCTGTGGGCGGGCTCTCTCACTCTTTCGTTGTCCATCAGTTCAGTTTAGTGTCCTGCAGCGCCATGGCAATATGAAACACACTTCATGCCAGATTACACTAAAGTGTACCACTGCCTAATAGGGCTCAAAATTAATGACAGTGTTGCTTGCTGAACTGTTTGCAGCAGTATCTTTTACTGTCATTTAACCCACCATGGGCAATAGAAAAGACATGTTGAGGTGAGCGTAACAGGTGTCATTCATTCATTAGCATAGCTAACATTATTTAAACTAGCTGGCTAGTTGCTAAGGAGCTACTCTATTGATGTCCTCTTACGTTATGAGGCCAAACTCCCTGTAGACTTGCTTAAAGTTGTAACAGACTAAAAAAACGACTCCGTGAGTTCAATGATAATAATATAAGTACATATTTTAATGTCATATTTAAAATGCAGAAAATTAGGTTCTGCATATACCAACTTGGTTAGCAGATTAGATAAAAACTCTAAACAATTATTACATAAGACAATATAATAAGGATACATCTTATGCTCTTATTTATTTTAGGGACCACAACATATTTGGGGGGCTAAGTGCAGGGAAGGCTGCTCAAGTATTTCACAGTATTTTTCTTTTTAGCAGAAAAACAAATTCTGACAGAGAAGGTCACTAGAACTGAGGTGTACTTTACATCTTTCATCGTTGAGCATAACCTGCCATTCCAGGTGTGTAAGCACACAGGCAAGCTATTCATGAAAATGTTTCCTTATTCAGAAATAGCAAAAAACTGTGCCTGCTCATCAACCAAGATAGCAGCTATAGTGAACAAGGCACTGCAACCTGAATGTTCAGAGGATCTGTACAAGTTCATCTGGACAGAAAAAAGGCAATACAGTATTTTGATTGAAGAAAACAATGATATCTTGTGTGAAAAAGAATGTGCCAATTTAGCCAGGTACTGTAATGCTGTAATGTACTGAAACCTAGGATAAGGTAGCAGTTGGATTTGTAGACATGCCAGAATACAATGATATCCAAAGCTGAACTCATATTTGGCTGCATTGCATCAGCCATGCATGACAAAGGCCTATGGCCTAATTGTGTAGGTTTAGCAGTGTCTTATCAAGAGTGAAAGCACAGGCCCCTCATATTTACAGTGTTGGCTGTCCAAGTCACATGGTCAACATTTGTGCCAAATCTGCTGCTAAGGAGCTCTCAATGTCACCTGAAGAACTACTCATTGACATCCACTACTACATTGAGAAAAGTTTCAAATGAAGAGAATACCTAAAACAGTTTCAAGAGTTCTGCAATGTTGCCCAGAAGAGAGTACATAAGCATTGTCCTACATGCTGACATTTTTAGGAAAAGCTTTGGACCATCTGCTCCACCAATCGCCAGCCTTTATTTCATATTTTGAGTCAAAGAGTGAGAATCAGAAGTCATCTCATTCAGAAGAGGCTGAAAGACCCTAAATGAAAATATGCACATGCTTTCTCCATAATGTCACACAATGTTTTGAAAAATTCAGTTAGATTTTTAAAACAAGGCATCTATCCTCTTGTTGGATCAGAGTGTAAAAGAGCTTCTGCATGACATAGCAAGCAGTTTTATTGAGCCAAAGGTATTGAGAGAACAGAACATTCAGGAGATCGATGTGACAAACCTGAAATTTACAGCCCAGATGAAGAGCTTTTTATTGAGTACCTGACAAGGAGTCAGCTGCCAAGCAAGGAAGCACAAGAGATCCCCTCTTACAAGACAAAGCAGTCTTCAATGATGCCAGAGCCTACTATGTCAGGAGATTTCAAAAAAATATTGGAGAAGTTACCAATGAGAGACCAAATCTTAAAATCTGTCAGTGGTCAATACAGAGCCAAGATGAGGCAAATCCAGAGCAGAGATTTCCAAATGTGTTCAAGGCAGATGCCAGAGAACAGCTCCAATTGGAAGTGTTGGATTATGTCTCAAATAACCTTGAAGGACTGGTGCCAAACTACAAAAGTTTGCCAGTTGTTGAGTTCTGGGGGAAGCTGTCCAAAGTAAATTCTGTGAGCACAGGTCAGTTGAGATTCAAGCTCTGCCAGTTGATGAAGCTGCTTTTGCCAAATTCTAATTGTGATGTAGTATGGGAATTCAGCATGGTGCATCACATTGAGACAGAATTCAGAAATCGTCTGTCTCACAAAACACAACTTCATTGACATGAGGTTGAGACTTCCGGCAAAATGCTAAAATCTGCAAGGCAAGCCACATCTCAGTACAATTAAATTTTGCAAAAGAAATAGAAAAGCTATTTGCATTCACATTTGATTTAGATATTAGCAAAAGATACAAAAAAATATAATATAATATATAAAATATAAGCATTGAGACTGTATATATATATATATATATACTGGCAGTCAAAAGTTTGGAAAAATGTACAGATTTTGCTCTTATGGAAAAAAATTGGTACTTTTGTTCACCAAAGAGGCATTTAACTGATCACAATGTATAGTCAGGACATTAATAACGTGAAAAATTACTATTACAATTTGAAAACAATTTTCAGAGTAGCACTTATTCAAAGTGTTCTCATCAAAAAAATCCTCCACATGCAGCAATGACAGCTTTGCAGATCTTTGGCGTTTAAGCTGTCGGCACTTCTCACACACCTTACTCTCTAGCTGATCCCACAAAAGCTCAATGGGGTTAAGATCCATAACACTCTTTTCCAATTATCTGTTGTCCAATGTCTATGTTTCTTTGCCATCTCTAACATTTTCTTTTTTTTTCTATATCAAAAGTGGCTTCTTTGTAATTCTTCCCATAAGGTCTGCACCCCTGAGTCATCTCTTTAGTGTTGTACATGCAACTGGTGTTGAGCGGGTAGAATTCAATGAAGCTGTCAGCTGAGGACATGTGAGGCATCTATTTCTCAAACTAGAGACTCTGATGTACTTATCCTCTAGTTGTACATCTGGCCCTCAACATCTCTTTCTGTCCTTGTTAGAGCCAGTTGTCCTTTGTCTTTGAAGACTGTGTACAACTTTGTATGAAATCTTTTTTTGTGGCAATTTCAAGCATTATATAGCTTTCATTCCTCAAAATAATGAGTGACTGATGGGGTTTCTAGAGAGCTGTTTCTTTTTTTTGTTGTTGCCATTTTTGACCAAATATTGACCTTAAGACATGCCAGTATATAACATACTGTGGCAACTCAAAAACAACTACAATGACAATGTTAAGCTTCATTTAATGAACCAAATAGTTTCCAACTGTGTTTGATATAATGACAAGTGATTTTCTAGTACCAAATTAGTAATTTAGCATGATTACTCAAGGATAAGGTGTTGGAGTGATGGCAGCTGGAAATGGGGCCTGTCAAGATCTAATCAAAAATAACTTTTTTTCAAATAGTGATGGTGCTATTTTTTACAACCCCAATTCAAAAAAACGTTGGGACAGTATGAAAAATGCTAATAAAATCAAACATTTGTGATTTGTAAATTAAAGTAAAACACTTTGCTATATTGAAAGCTCTACTACTACACATTATATGATGTTTTAGCATGTGAATTTCATTATTTTTTAAAAACAATTACAGTAATTTCGATGATTTCAGATGATTGCAACACACTCCCAAAAAGTTATGACAGTCAATGTTTACCTCTGTGAAACATCACCATTTCTTCTAATAATACGTATTAAGCATTTGGGAACTGAAGACACAAGTTTGTTAAGTTTAGAAAGTGGAATTTTCCTCATTCATCCATTATGTAGGTCTTTAGGTACACAATTGTATGGGGTCTTCATTGCCATCAATGCGCTTCATAATGCACCACACATTCTCAATTGGAGAAAGGTCAGGACTGCGGCAGGCCAATTTAGCACCCATACTCTCTGCTTACCCAGTCATGCACTTAAAATCCAGGCAGTATGTGGTTTGTAGTTGTCCTGCTGGAAAATGTAAGGACGTCCCTGGAAAAGATGGTACTGGATGGCAGTATATGTTGCTCCAAAATTTTTACATATCTGTCTGCATTCATGGTGTTACCCATGCCATGGGCACTGACACACCCCTGGCCCATACTAATACTGGCTTTTGGACCTGATGCTAATAACAGCTTGGATGGTCTTTTTCCTTTTTGTCACAGAGAACACAATGGCTGTATTTTTCAAAAAACATTTTTTACCAGATTCCTTGATTCTTTTAATTATATTGTGCACTGTAGAGGGTGAAATGCCCCAAATCCTTCCAATTTGTCTTTGGAAATCATTGTTCACAAAGTGCTGGAGATATTACTTGGGCACATATCCCGGTCGAGGTCTTAGGATGACATGAGCATCTGCTCATGACCAAACTCCAGGCAAGTGTCACTGACAGAGAACATTTGCAGGTCTCCAACCCTCTTGATGGAGGCAAGCGTCTTCTAAGAGAGGGTACTTAGCTTGACTGATATTAGTGGCTCAAAGGGGGTTCTTTGAAGGACCATCAGGACCATGGAGAGATCCTATGAGGGGAACAGGCATGGCCTGGGAGGGTTCAACCTCCGAGCGCCTTTTAGAAACCTGATAATCAGGTCGTGCTTCCCTAGGGACTTACCGTCCACCGCCTCATGGTGGGCCAATATAGCTGCTACATATACTTTAAGGTGGAGGGGGACAGCTGCCCCTCCAGCTTTCCCTGTAGGAATGAGAGCACTGACCCAACTGCGCGCCTGCGGGTCTTCAGATCGGGAAGAACAAATGCCACTTTAGGGTGTAAAGCTGCCTGGTAGAGGGAGCTCTGGCTTGGTTGATCGTGTCTACGGCAGAAGGTGCTCCGTCCCTGAGAAAGAAGGTCTTTCCTCAGGGGAATATGCCAGGAAGGTGCTGTCGCGATGAGTGTAAGATCCGAGAACCAAGTCCGGGTAGGCCAGTAAAGGGCTCCTAGACTGAACTTGCACAGCACCTGTGCAAGTAGGTTCACTGGGGGAATTGCTTACTTGCGCAGCCCCCAGGGCCAGCTGTGTGCCAACACGTCTGTCCCGAGGGGGCTTGCCTCTGTCCTGATGGAGTACCAGAGCTGGCAATGGGAGTTCTCTTGGGAAGCGAACAGGTCTACCTGTGCTTTGCCATAATGGTCCCAGACCAGCTAAACCACCTTGCTCAGTTTATGTCTTAGTTGTTGAATCTTTTTATGTTCATACAAATATTTACACATGTTAATTTGGCTGAAAATAAAAGCAGTTGAAAATGAGAGGATGCTTCTTTTTTTGCTGAGTTTCTGAATGTCTCAATTTTATTAATAATAAATTCATAAAGTTGTTACTACTGTGCTGAGAGGGAATATCTGGTTCAGTCGAAGCTTAGTTATGGGTTAATTTAGCCACAGTACTGAATGAATTCCTATATAATTTCTGAGTTTGCTAAAATATACAGACCTGGCAGCTTTTAGAGCCTGTCTGTAGCTAGAGACACTATTCTTCATGCACCATAAAATAGCTCTAATTTTGTGCTCTTCCACTTGCAGAAGGGGTTGGAGGGGGAGAGTGCAACACCATTTAGAGTGCTAGAGAAGACTGTATCCATATGTTCTGTGACTATATCAAGTTCTTCTAAACTTTTTGGCATACTGAGTGTTTGTGACAGATTTGGAAGATTATTAGTTAGGTTATCTTAAGTGGTTGAAAGAATCATTCTACCCAATTGATAAAATGTTGTAGATTGAGTGACCATAGCTAAGCTCAACATGTAAGCGACATTTGAGATAGTGATCTGAGATGTTATCGCTCTGTGGCAGAATTGGTATCTCAACCTTTACTCCATAAGACAGAATTTAAACTAGCCTTAACATCACTGTAAATTACAGAAACACCTTCTCCTCCTATTGTTAGGTTTATGGACTAGTTTGGCCACTAGAGGCCCTCATTGCATTTCATTTCAGTTTTCCCCACCTTTGTATCATGTGTTATTGTTTTCACCTGTGCCTCATTTTTCTGAGTGTATTTAAGTTGCACTGTTCCTCTGTTCTATGCTCAGTGTTTGATTTGTTGAGACCAATGCCTCGAGACTTTTTTTTTTCCCTTCTCTTCTTTCTTCCCCCTCTTCTTCCTTTTCCTTCTTCTTTTCTCTTCTCTTTTTTTTGGAGACATTCTTTTACCCTTTGAGGTTTCTAAAACTGTTTTTTGGTTTTTGTTTTGACCTTTGGAGCATTTGGTATCTTCTGTTGGTATGACTTTATCTTTTCCCCTTTTTGACTCTTTGGAATATTTTTGGAGTTTTTAGTTTGGAATAACTTTATGAATAGTTTTTTGGAATTACCTTCTGGACTAATTAAAAGACATCTAGTGTATCCCCTGACTGTGCTCTCATTTCTGCATTTGGGTCTACTTTCCCCATTTTCCCTGAGCTCAGTTCCCTTGACCCTGCGTCACCTTCGAAACCTGACATTTATATGGACTTTCAGGATGAAAATAAGGTGCAAGTCATTCATTAAATAGGGTGCAAGGGACAGGGTTGGGATGGTTATTTATGAAATGTATTTCACTACAGAATACATGCTGTAAAATATAATTTGGTCTGTAACATTCTGAATAATTTGGATTTCTTCATCAATACTGGTAGTTTTTTTTTTTTTCACTTGTTTTGACTATAAAAACTGCCAGTAATGCAAAATGAAAAGTAATCTCTTCAGTATCAAAATACTTTTTGAATCTAACTGTATTCTAATTACGATAATTTAAATTGTAAATGTAGTGGAATACAGTTACTTGTATTTTGTACTTTAAATGCATAATCCCATTATGTGTATTCTGTGACTCCCCAACCCTGTCATGGGAACATCCCATAGCTTTCTTTGCAACTAAGTGCATTCAATCCTAAAATTCATCCAAAAGTTCAGTTTCAGGTTGCAGATGATGTTTGGACCATTTAACATGTTAAGTACATGGATTCAGAATTTTATATTTAAACATTTAACGTGGTTGGCATTGATTGGATGATGCTGGACATTACTTTGAATAAGAATTATTTATTCAGCTTTACAGAAAATCAGCTGTAATGTCTGTAATGTCTCAAAAACATGAATAACCAACACTCCAGTAAACACAATAAATAAAATGAGGTTAAAGCTCTACATAGCACAGACAGTCATAGTAAAAGTATTCCACACAACAACAGTGGTATATTTAATTTCTTCAAAAGCATTCCATTTGGGTAGGATCAAACCAAAATATAACTCATCTTGAAAGCAGTCATGATTTCAATCTTGATTCCTATACGCCATCTTGTGCTCTGGGCAGGAAGTGTAATAGAGCTTAAAATCATGATGGTGCCTTGAGACTGTAATGGCAAGATGTACAGTGAATAAAGAGTTATATTTTGGTCTGTTCTCACCCAAAGCTAACTGGATCAATCCAGAAGACATTGAATAAGCCACTGGAGTATGGATTACTTTTGTGCTGACTTAATCTCAATTTTGGAGCTTCAAAGGCCTGATCACTGTTCCCTTGAATTGAATGGACCTTCAGAGCTGAGATATTTTTCTAAAAATCTTTGTGTTCTGCAGAAGAGGCTTGAAAAGGCTGCCGAGAACGCCGGATAGAGAGAGTTGGGAACAAAGAATCCCAAAGTGTGAAGATGAAGCCTATTTAGTTGTGAAGCTGAAGTGCATATACTAATGTGAAGCTGAAAATCCATTAAAACTTGATTTATCTGGACTGCCACCACCCTTCCCACTCCCTTCCTTATTCCTGGAACCTTTTACACTGGTGCCAAAACCTGGGAAAATTCTGTGAAGACTGGCCACCATGGACACATCACCTCTGGGTGAAGGAAGAGGTGCTTTCCAGGGAGGCCCAACCCGTGGCGCAACAACTGCCAGCTGAGGACTGTCTGGATTATGTGAAGCTGAAGACCGTTGTCCTGCAAGGGGTGGGCCACACCCCTGAACAGCACCGCCAGCGGTTCCGCTCCCTCATGCTGTGCAAAGTCGGCCACCCGTTTGCATTTGCCCAATAGCTCCTGGATGCCTGCTGAAAATGGGTGCTAGCCAGGTAAGGGTGTGGCATGGAGGACATAATTGAACTGATAGTGCTGGAGCAACTGACCATTCGACAACCCAGGAAACTGTGGAATGGGTCCAGGATGACGTCGTCCAGCTGGCCAAAGCCACATGGTGGCCTACTCTGAAACCAGTGAGCAGTCCTGTTCTGCAGGCTACTCCTCCCCCTCTTCTCCCTCCCTCTACACCCTCTCAACCTGTTCCAGGGCATTTCTGCCCAAACCAGTGCCCCACTTCTGTGCACTGCACTACGGGCCAGGTCCCTCCCCTACACCTCTCCATCATCCTTCTCATGGTGATGTCTCTGCCACCACAGGTGCAGCCAGGGAGCCTGGGCCGGACTGTTGGAATTGCGGGGAACAGGGACATGTCCAGGTAATGGAGGTGGGAACGTGGATCCGGGTCTCCGCCATGACACAGGGACATATCGCATACCGTTAAGGGGTGTACATACCAAGCCCTGGTGGATTCGGGTTGCAACCAAACCTCGATCCACCATGGCTTGGTTCATGATGGGGATCTGGGTACAAACCACAAGGTCTTGTTGAGGTGTGTGCATGAGGATGTTCATGAATATCCGGTAGTGACTGCCATTATTCAATTTCAGTTAATTCTCACCTCACCCATCGACTGATTCTGGGAACCAATTGACCGGGGTTTAAAGGATTATTAAAAGCGTTGTGTGTGGATGGGTCCTGCAAGCCAAAAACCCGGTGTGGACGTGATGGCTGGGGAGGTGGAGCCGTGGCAGTCCACGCTTGCTCAGCATCAGAATGACACAGGAGGGGAATCCTCCGGCATTCCCACCCTAGGGAATTCCCGGAGGAGGACTTCCCTCTAGAGCAGTCACATGACGAAACGCTTAGGCTAGCCTTTTACCAAGTGAGATTAATTGATGGCCAGAAACTCCAGCCTAATGTCGCCCTCACATATCCGTACTTTTCAATTATTAGGGACCGGTTGTATCGAGTGACACAGGACACTCAAACCCATGAAAATACAGCCCAGATATTAGTCCTGAGGGGCCTTCGGGAAACACTTTTTCAGGTGTCTCACCATAATCCTATGATGGGTCACTTAGGACAAGAAAGAACAGTACACCGTTTAATGGCCTTCTTTCATTGGCCGGCATTCACGGGGATGTAAGAAGATGTGTACGGCATGCCGTGAATGTCAACTGGTGAATCCAGCGGTCACCGCAAGAGTGCCATTGCATTCACTGCCATAGATTGAGGCCCCCTTCGAAAGAATTGGTATGGACCTCGTTGAGCCATTAGAACAGTCAACCCGCGGATATCGGTTTGTATTAGTCCTGGTGGATTATACAAAATGATATTCAGAAGCAGTGCCTTTACGCTACATTTCAGCATGCAGTGTTGTGGAAGGACTCTTCAAAATTATCTCCCGGATGAGGATTCCGAAAGTAATCCTCCCTGAATAAGGCACAATATTTATGTCACGAACACTATGCAAACTTTACAAATTGCTGGAGTTTGAACAGATACGCACCAGCATTTATCACCCGCAAACCGATGGGCTGATGGAGCTTTTTAATCAAACCCTAAAAATTATGATTCACAAGTTCGTACAAGAGGATGCTAGAAATGGGGACAAATGGCTGGAGCCCCTATTATTTGCATTCAGGGGTGTCCCCCTTCGAGCTCCTGTATGGATGCTGGCCCCACGTGGTGCTTGACGTCATACTTCAGGCGTGGGAGGAAGGACCTTCCCAAAGCAAGAATGAAATTCAATATGTCCTTGATCTTCGAGCAAAGCTACACACACTGGGTCAGCTGTCACAACGAAATTTGCTCCAAGCTCAAAAGACACAAAGCCTGCTGTATAATAGGGGTACCCAGCTATGGGAATTTGCACCGGGAGACAAAGTACTTGTATTACTCCCAACATCGAGCTCAAAATTGCTCGCCAAGTGGCAAGGACCCTTTGAGGTTACACGGCGAGTCTGAGATCTCTATTATGAAGTTAAGCGAATGGATAGGGGTGGAGCATGTCAAATTTACCACCTCAACCGCCCACTTAAATTATGGAGAGATGCGGTCCCTGTGTCCATGGTGACGGTAGTTCCAGAGAGGGTGGAGCTCGGTCCAGAGGTGAAGTTAAAACCCTTGTGGAGACCACCTCTCACCGTCCCAGCTCGCAGAGGTGGCCAAAGTGCAAAACAAATTTGTGGACATGTTCTCTCCTCTTCCCGGTCATACTAACCTCATACAACAACATATCGAGACCCCACGGGAGTGGTAGTGCATAGTCGGCCATACCGCTTGAATAAGAGGCAATGCTCGAAATGGGGGTAATAGAATCGCACAGCGATTGGGCCAGCCAAGTTGTTCTTGTACGTAAGAATGACGGGTCAGTCTGGTTTTGTGTTGATTATCGGAAAGTCAACGCGGTGTCTAAATTTGACGTCTACCCAATGCACGTTAATGGATAAGGGTGCGAATTGATCGCTGGGTGCGGCTCGCTTTTATTCGACACTGGATTTAACTAAGGGAAACTGGCAGATCCCCTTAACTCCACTATCCCGATAAAAAAAAATTGTTTTCCACAATGTTCGGATTACACCAATTCATCACTCTTCCATTTGGTTTGTTCGGGGCTCCCGTTACTTTCCAGTGCCTCATGGATTCAAGATTCTCCTGCCACAAGCTGCGTATGCCACCGCCTATTTAAAAGACATAATTAAATACAATAATGATTGGCAGAGGCATATGCAGCTTCTAAGAGCCGTTCTGAGGTCGCTGAGGCGGGTAGGGCTCATGAAGACGGGCTTGAAAACACTGGAAAATAAAGTGTGAAGCTGAAACCTATTTTGCTCTGAAGCTGAAGTGCACATACTGTTGTGAAGCTGAAGTGCATATACTATTGTGAAGCTGAAAGTCCATTAAAACTAGACTGCTACCTCACTTCCCGCTCCCTTCCTTATTCCTGGAACCTTTTACAGCATTCTCATTCAACTCAGTGCAAATTTGATTGGCTGGTTCGATGGAACCTCTGCAAGTACAGGCACACTAGTTTTATCAGCACATCTGGAAGCCGAGTTGTGTTTACAAGTTTACGCGTTGAAAAAAATTTGCACTTTGAGGATGTAATAATCACATAATTTGCCCAAGTTTGGCAGGTTAGTGACATCAAATCATTTAAAGATATTCAGAGTTTAGTTTGAGGCATGCAGCAGAAATTTAAGTGGATAGCTGAGCTGCATTTTCTGCTATTCATACTTAGTCGTGTCTATGAAATTTCTGTGCTGTACACACTCTGATATTTCCCAATATTTGCTAAGCCTTTGCTAATGTTTTCTAAATGGTTGCCAGAAACTTGATAGGCAGTTGCTTAGGTGATTACTTATTGCCCAAGGCAGTGCCCACTCCCAATTCTCTGAGAAATAGCTCAGGTCCATGGGATTTTGTGACCCATCTTTTATCTGCCCATCAAAAATTGTATTTATGATTGTATAGAAAAGTAAACACACACCTCTCCTCAACAAACACTTAAATTGAGGTATCATGCATTATTAACCTTGGTATGTATCTTGTCTAGTGCTGTGATGAATGATACCCCAATTCATGTGGCTTGTTGAGGAGAGGTATGCTATTACATTTCTAAGCGATGGCTTTTCACTTGGTGGACAATAAAATGTGTGTCTGTAGACTTTTGTCTTTGGGCCAGTAAGTAATTACTTAGCAACTACCCAGAATACCTTAAGCCAGCGTCATACTAGCCGATTTTCAGGTGAGACGGCCAGACGGAGGGAAACAAAGTGCACATTAGCGTCTGCCTGTTGTGGGTCATAAATCAATTGACCGTATGGATTCCGTCTGAGTTAAAGGTTCCAGCAATGGAAAAAAGTATTTAACATGTTAGAAAAAATTGCTCTGTTGCCGAGGCAGGCTCTTGTGTTCTTCTCATGTGAACAATGAGCTTCTTCATTTACTGAAGAACTGACAAGACCTCAAGCTGATCTGATTGTCTTCATCGCACTCAGTTGCATTCATCATCACAAACGCTGACTGTAATCCACACGATTCTGTCAGTAAGCGTTTTTAAGTGAGTTATTCCCTACAAAAAATGTCTAATGAAATCAGAAAGCAGAGGCACAACAGTCTGTTTTACAGAAAGTATTTCTTTACTTACTGAAAGCTGCATATGGACATACACATTCTACTGCAAGCCTTGAGGGGATAAACAGTCACACACATTCATAAGATAATGTTTCTCAATGGATCGCTTCCTAAATCTCTCATTTACAATTGTTTATCCTGTTGACCTCTTCCACCTTGTTTTGATCACAAGCCTGATGAACTCAAAACTCAAGGGCTGTTCTCCTTTGTATTACAAACACAATGGGGGTCTCATTTGAAAGAAGATACACAAGTTTGTTGTTCAAAAGTTATGAATAAAAGTCATGAAGAAAAAATAGTGATCAGATTTATTGTAAAGTGATCAGCAAGTTTTTTTTTTTCCGTTTTTTCCCCCATAGCATATTTATATAAAATCAATCATATGAGACTGCCATTCTTTAGGCATAGAAACACAATAGAGCTAAAGCCACAAGTCTGATAATGTGCAATTTCAAATTTGAGGATGCTAACTTTTACATTTGGTGTTATATGAAATGTTTTCCAAGACCATTTAATGTGATTTTGGCCATTTACAGCATTTGCCATTAGCATTAGAGTCATGAATGTAGAATGGTAAACATGACAAATGGGGCATAAATAATTTGAAGTTGAATGCAGCCGATGTCAACTTTCTTCTCTTGAACATATTTGGGATGAGAAATGAAATTGTGTGGCTTCTAGCTTCCTGTAGGTTTGGAAATCAGCATATCAATGTATTAGTGTGTCAGCGCATCACATTGCAGAATTTAGTGTAAAATGGGCATAAATAATTCTACATGAAGTAAATATAGCAATCTATCGATATTTCTGTAAATGTGCACACTATTGGACAAAATGTACTATTTTGTTCAATAGCAAAGCAATTGCAAAGCTTTGATATTTTGACATTTACAAAAATTAATAAATTACTCTTGTCAGTAACATTTCTAAGGTATATCAGTAAATCAAATTAACATCATCACGGACTATAAACAGAATAAAAACTCCGCCATGAACACCGTTGCCTCTCTCCCGGACGAGCTTAATACATTTTATGCTCGTTTCGAGAACAACAACACCGCCCTCGCGGAGAGAGCACTCGCGGCCGATACTACAGATGATGGTTCACTCTCCGTCTCTGTTGCGGATTTAACCCGATCCTTTCGTCGGGTGAACATCCGTAAAGCCGCGGGTCCAGACGGCATTCCGGGCCGCGTCATCAGAGCATGCGCGAACCAACTGGCCGGTGTTTTTACGGACATTTTCAACCTGTCCCTCTCCCTGTCTGTAGTCCCCACATGCTTCAAAACATCAACCATTGTGCCTGTACCGAAGCAAGCCAAAATCACTTGTTTAAATGACTGGCGTCCTGTTGCTCTGACCCCCATCATCAGCAAATGCTTTGAGAGGTTGATCAGAGATCACATCTGCTCTGTTCTGCCCACCTCTTTGGACCCATTGCAGTTTGCCTACCGTAACAACCGCTCCACTGATGATGCCATTGCATCTACAATACACACTGCTCTTTCCCACCTGGAAAAAAGGAACACATATGTGAGAATGCTGTTTGTAGACTACAGTTCAGCATTTAACACCATAGTGCCCTCCAAGCTTGATGTGAAACTCCGGGCTCTGGGCTTAAACAGCTCGCTGTGCAGCTGGATCCTGGATTTCCTGTCAGGCAGACGTCAGGTGGTTAGAATGGGCAGCAACATCTCCTCACCACTGACCCTCAACACTGGAGCCCCGCAGGGCTGTGTTCTCAGCCCACTCCTGTATTCCCTTTACACACATGACTGTGTGGCAACACATAGCTCCAATGCCATCATTAAGTTTGCTGACGATACGACGGTTGTAGGTCTGATCACTGACAATGATGAAACAGCCTACAGAGAGGAGGTGCACACTCTGACACGCTGGTGTCAGGAGCACAACCTCTCCCTCAACGTCAGTAAAACCAAGGAGCTTGTGGTGGACTTCAGGAAGAAAGACAGAGAACACAGCCCCATCACCATTAATGGAGCACCGGTGGAGAGAGTCAGCAGTTTCAAGTTCCTCGGTGTCCACATTACTGAGGAACTCACATGGTCCGTCCACACTGAGGCCGTTGTGAAGAATGCTCACCAGCGCCTCTTCTTCCTAAGACGGCTGAGGAAGTTTGGAATGAACCAACACATCCTCACACTGTTCTACACTAGTACTGTTGAGAGCATCTTGACTGGCTGCATCACCGCCTGGTACGGCAATAGCACCGCCCACAACCGCAAAGACCTGCAAAGGGTGATGCGAACTGCCAGAAACATCATCGGAGGTGAGCTTCCCTCCCTCCAGGATATATATAACAGACGGTGTGTGAATAAAGCTCGGAGGATTATCAGAGACTCCAGCCACCCGAGTCATGGGCTGCTCTCACTGCTTCCATCAGGCAGGCGGTATCGCAGCATCAGGACCCGCACCACCCGACTACATGACAGCTTCTTCCCACAAGCAATAAGACTTTTGAACACATGATCTCTCACGATCAACAATCAGCACTGCACTTTATTAATCTTCATTCTGTCAATATATTCTCCCAATTCAGTTAGTGTATATATATATATTTATACCCGTATCTAGTGTGTGTATTCTACATTGTGTGTATTGTGTACATTTGTTATGTAAATTGTTGTGTAGGTATGTGTACATTTGTTATGTAAATTGTTTTGTGTAATATGTTGTTTATTGTAAAGTGGTTTATGTCTCGTCACTGTCATGACTGCTATGTTGCTCGGAACTGCACACAAGAATTTCACCTGCTGTTGCACTCGTGTACACAGTAGTGTGACAATAAAGTGATTTGATTTGATTTGATTTGATTGATTTGATTTGATTTGAAATCAGTGCCTGAGACTTAGACCTTTTGAATGATATATACTTTGTCAAGATTAATTACGTACTTTTATATTAAAACTATACAGTAACTTGAACAAATGTAAACAAAGAATGCTAAAGAGAATGCAATAATTATTATTTTATTTGTTTCCCGGTCTCAACCTTGGGACTCCTATCCTGAGGTCACCAGAACCGGCTGGATCCAGCTCCATTCCTGATTCGTGTTGTACTCCACTACTACGTGTCGCTGTGTGATTAGGACTAATAGCAGCCGGTGCCAGCCAAAGATAAATTCAGTCTATTATGATGGACTTCAGAGGATGAACTGATGGCAACTCCAATCATAAGACTGGATACTTCATATGCCATTGCCTGAACCTTGGATTTAGGATGGACCACACCAAAATTACTGGTCAGGTTGAACTGCGTTGGACCTCACTGATCTCTGCCTGCATCACCTCGGTCTATTGATGGACTACACTCTTGAAATGGAATACATAGGCTATCAATTAATTGCCAACAAAACCCTTCATCAGCCAATTAACAAGGACAACTGCAGCTATGTGAACTTATGCAGTTAATCCAGGATGCACTTTAAAGTCATTGGTCATTAATCTTAAAGTTCATACAAAATTGATGTTTAAACACTGACCCTTAACACTTACTTAGTTTAAACATTTTAAACCATGACTTTAACTATACATAAGTAATATTGTCATTATATTCATGATGTTAGTCAGAGGGGAACTGGCCCCCACAGTGAGTCTGGTTTCTCCTAAGGTTATTTTTCTCCATTAATCAACATCTTATAGAGTTTTGTGTTCCTTGCCACAGTTGCCTTCAGCTTGCTCACTGAGGTTATTAATACAATTATTATTTAATTACATTATTTTTACAATCGTATTTTATCAAACTACACAATGATGACTAAGACTTTATATTTTTATCTTCTGTTAATGCCTGATCTTCTGTAAAGTTGCTTTGAAACGATATGTGTTGTGAAAGGCGCAATACAAATAAATATGACTTGACACTCTCGTGAATGTTAACAAACTCACACAGTATTCCTACTGTCATTTCCGCAAGCTCATGTTTGTATGCATGTCATCCCTTCACCATTTTGTATTGTGTTATACATCCGAATGAAGAAAGCAAGATCTTAGCAAAAAAGTCTGCATGTGTGACTCCTTCAGCCAAAATTAGTTGTTTTGAGCCTGCTAGTGTGTCAGCAGCTTTAGTAACCACCAACACCATCAAAATGAAAATGTAGAAATCCACAATAGTTACGTTTTTACATGACCAATAAAGGGAAATAAAGCACTTTAGTTATAGAGCATTTGAATTGACTCTGAATACTTGTTTTATTTCAGAAATCAACCATGCACTTGAAACTGAACTGCATAGACAGAATGAAGGGTGTGCTCTATAATTCACTGTGTACCGGCACTGGTGTGCCACACTGAAGAGACAAGTGCAGAGAAACAGTAAAGTGACTATGTGGTCCATTATGTAGAAAGTCTTAATTAACTAAATGGAGCAGAATAATTTACTGTTGGTTAATTGCCATTGTGCACACTGAATGAGACTTCGACAAAGAGAACTATAACTAAACCTTTTAAAGATCCAGTTGAATTAAGTGTGTTTGCCAATGCTATAGAATGCTGAGTAATAAATAATGGCTCTGTTCAAAACCCTAGAGAGCTGGCTTTCTGTCAACTGTCTACTGCAGCTGCCTTTTGAAAACCTCAATTTTCAGATTCCTAAAGTCATAATTTTCCAAAGTATGCAGATATGGAGAGCCTTTTCGAAAATCTCCATAGGTCTTTGTATATAGGACACATGACGGAATTTTCGTCATCAGCAGAGTGCTTGAGCACTGAACACATGTGACCCAATTTTTCTAACCCTGCGTTCTCTGAAGATGCTGTATGCAGATGTACCTGGAATTATTTGCAATAATTATGGGTCCCAAAAGTTGGCAACACTCGCAGACATTGCTGTCACGAAAAATGAAATATACTTTGGTCTTAAGGCTAACTGAAATGAAACCTCATAAGTGACTGATTTGAAACACACTACACAGGCAGCAACTTTTGACATAACACAAATAGTGCTTCTAATTTTAAGTGCACGAGAGACTCACAATTGAATTCAGTAGTATAAGAATACAAAGAAGAGGTCTGCAACCCTGACAAATGGGCCTGTTTTTCCAAGTATGACTTTGGGCTTAGGTCCGATTTGGGTTTGTAATTAATAAAAAATTAAAAGGCCTTCCTAACTGTCACACACACATGTAAACATACTGGATGGATGTCTTTGACTCTTGCATCACGTCTCACTGTTTCTCAATGATTTTAGACACCGTGTCAGGTTAAAAATTACTTACATTTTTGAAAATGCATGTCAAGACTTTCTATGTAATTTGTTGCATTTCATTCAGCAAATTTGTTGCTTGTTATTTCACATGCAAATTAACTTGTGACTCGCCACATATATTTTCCAGAAGCTTGCAGCTCTTGCTGGTATTGGTGAACTTCCAGCAATCCTTTGGCAACAATGGACAATTTGCTGCAAGTTTGCTGCATAACTCATTTCTATGTGAAACATTTTTGTGGCGAATTTGCAGCAAATTTAATATAAACTCTCGATTTCCATAAGAGTTTGTTGATTTATGTAATTGTATATGTTCTCTAATTGACTGTGATCATGATGTGGGTGGAGTAACATACACAGGTGTGCAATCATTAATAAAATGGCCTCTGCTCTCTTGTGCGGGTAAGCAGGCTAAATGCCAGATAATGTCTGAGTTGTAAGTCCTTTGATCCTTCGTCATGTATTACCGGTTACCTAGGTCTAATTGAGATGGCAGCGCCAACAGGTTATGGGCCCAGTAAAGAGTATGGGAACCGATGGAATCGTTTATGTTTCGACGGAGAGGAAAATAATTACGAACTGTGGGAAACGAAGTTCCTGGCACATTTGCGTCTTCTGGGTTTAAAATCCAGCATATTGGGTGGAGCCTCGGCCGTGGATGATGAAGGTGAGGAGGTGGAAGAAGACAGTAAAAATGAGGAGGCATATGCAATGCTGATCCAATTATTAGATGACAAGAGTATGTCCCTTGTGATGAGAGAGGCTGCTGATGATGGCAAGAAGGCGTTACAGATTTTGAGAGATCACTACGCTGGTAAGGGGAAGCCATGTGTGATAAGTTTATATACGGAGTTGACATCTCTTCAGAAAGGTGTAAATGAAACCGTTACGGATTATATTATTTGTGCGGAGACCGCAATCACAGCATTACGGAATGCGGGAGAGACTTTGAGCGACGATTTATTGACTGCCATGATTCTAAAGGGTCTACCCGATACTTTCAAACCATTCTCTATTTTTATTACGCAGAGTGATGAAAAACTAACTTTTGCCGACTTTAAAACAAAGCTGAGGAGCTATGAAAGCACAGAGAAGTTTGGCACTGCTGGTTCGGTAGTGGACAGCGTAATGAAAATTAAAGGAAGAGACAATTGCAGGTGTCACAAAGATTGGACCTTCTGAAGAAGTTCAGGTTGCAAAGAGGACATAATGTGACTTGTATAAAGTTACACATGATTCCAGATTTTTATTCACCAAGCAAAGTTTCAGCGCTTTATAAACTATAAACCAATTAATTGTCTCTCTTCTGCTCTAGGGGCGCCATGCCCGTTAAAAATGTGTATGTTTACTGTTACTAAACTGTTGTGAATATTGCCTATGATGCTTATATAAAATACAGCCTAATGCAACAATACTTGCTTGGAGGAGAAATTAATGAGAGAGTGAGCGATTTTGGTTTGGGGACCAGTCTGGCTTAAAAAAAAACTTAAAATCTGATGGTAACGGTCAGGTTCAACCTTTATTTTAAGGCCCATGTGGACCACTAATTCTAAGGCCCCCCCATGTAGACTAAGACATTTCCTCTGTTACTTCTGATATAATGATGACAAAGCTGCTCAATTTAAAACTTTTTATTACCTGTAACATAATCTAGGAGTCATTTGATTCAAATAAATAATTGTGGTAATTTTTTTTATATTTCAGAAGAATCCAGAAATGTATGTTCTTAAATTAAAACAACAGTCATTAATGATTTTCTCCCATTTTCTCCCCAATTTGGCATGTCCAATTCACAATGCGCTCGAAGTCTTCATGGTGGCGTAGTGACACCCCTCAATCTTGGTGGCGGAGGATGAATCTCAGTTGCCTCCACATCTGAGACAGTAAATACGCGCATCTTATCACGTGGCTTGTTGAGTGTATTAGAGTGGAGACTAGCGTGTGTGGAGGCTCACTCTATTCTCCGTGGCATCCACGCACAACTCACCACACGCCCCACTGAGAGCGAGAGCCACGTTATTGTGACCACGAGAAGGTTAATCCAATGTAACACTACCCACCCAAGCAACCGGGTCAATTGGTTGCTTAGGAAGCCTGACGAGTCACTCAGCATGCCCTGGATTCAAACTTGTGACTCCAGGTGTGGTAGACAGCGTCTTTACTTCCCCCGTGAACAGACCCTTACAGTTGGTGGAAGTCTTTGGCCGTTGTGTCTTGCACTCTTATAAGTGTTCCTTAGATTAAGAAATTAGTTTTTTAAATGCTTTGTCAGGAAAGATGTTCAACTTGGAAATGTGTGTCTCGAGACCCTCGCGTTTGGTTCCAGTCTGTTGTGTTCCATCTGTTTGAACAGCCCCTGGCCTGTGCTCATGGTCTGAACCACTTCACCATGGATTTCAGACCTCACACCTCATTTGGAGTTGTTTATTTAACAATGGCATATTTTATCACAATAATGCTGCAATGTTATGGATGTCGCCATCTTTAATATTTACTTCTGTCACTTTCACCATGGTTACAGGTGTTAAAATATGGTTGTGAATTCGTTTTTTCATTCATAAAGCTATTTTTAAGTTGTTGTATGAATGGGACATTTAAATACTCACACCTGTAAGTAAATGCAGTTGCCAATCCCAAACACTGAATGTGTGAATGCAGCCTATGAGACTATATTATTTGTATGCCTCTACTAGGAGGATGTTCTACAGGTTGTGAATTCGTTTTTTCATTCATAAAGCTATTTTTAAGTTGTTGTATGAACAGGACATTTAAATACTCACACCTGTAAGTAAATGCAGTTGGCAATCCCAAACACTGAATGTGTGAATGCAGCCTATGAGACTATATTATTGTATGCCTCTACTGGGAGGATGTTCTACAGGTTCAGTATATAACCTTCAATTGTTTTAAAATGAAGCAGCTAGAGTGATTAGTAGAACCAAGGAATATGATCACATCATTCCCATTTTATAGTTGATACATTGGCCACCTGTTTAATTCCATAGTAATTGTAAAATTCTGTTAATTACTTATAAAGCTTTGAATTGTCAAGCTCCACAGTATTAAAGTGATAGTATTAAAACAACCTTCTGTCAAGCTATAATCCATTACATTCACTGTTATTGCAAATTTCCAGCCTGTTAATAATACCTAGAATATCAAAATCCACAAAAGGAAGTTAATACTTTTCTTATTTGGCTCCTAAACTTTGGAATAATCTTCCTAGCATTGTTCAGGACCCTGACACTCTCTCTCAATTTAAGTCAAGACTAAAGACTCTTTTCAGCCAGGCATATGCCTAATTTATCCCCGAATTCATAATTATGCTGCATTAGTCAGGTTTGCTGGAACCGGAACACTTCTCATATTCTCTAACTCTGCATTAAAGTGAATGCCATCTATGGTAATATTATTCTATATTTTTCCCCGTCTGAACAACTTGTCACTGAGTAATGACGACTAACTGCAGCCTGTGCCAGCCAGACAATGAGAGGATGAACTGCTGCTAAATCCAGCCATAAAAATGGTATACTTCACTGGCCACTGCCTGAACCTTGGACTTAGGATGGACTTCATCAGAAATTAATTGCCACAAGCTTCCATCCGGACAGTGATGCCCCTCACTGACCTCTACCTGCATCTTGGTCTTGGACTAAACTTTCTGAAAATGTCATATATGGACAATACATTATTTGACAACTAAAGTCTAAATCAGCCAAATAACAAAAGACAATGCATCTGTGTGAAATTTCACAGTTAATTTCAGAATGGACTTCAAAGACTTTTAGTCATTAATCTTCTCATTTTTTTCACATCATTCTATACTTTATTAAAAAGAAAAATACTGAAATATCACATTAAAATTAGTATTCAGACCCTTTGCTATGACGCTTGAAATTTAGCTAAGGCGCATCCTTTTAGCTGGTTTAGCTGGTGTCAAGTGAGCCTGAATGTGGTATGTCTGTAATGATGTGTGTTGCCAATACAGCTGGAGTTTCACTTACTGCTCCCTGCTGAAAACAGGTGGTACTTCAAGCTTGAATTTCTCCGATGGACAATTTCACGCAGAGATCCCTTGTAGATGATATGGAGGATGTGGGCCTTCTGATGGCTACACACGAAGCTCTGCTAAACAAAGGCCAAGCTACCCTGCCAAATCATACAGGTATCCGAAGGAAAATAAAATCAAGACGGCCCTACCAGGATATCCTTTGGCTGTTGACGATCCTTCTCTTGGCTGGAGATGTTGAGCCTAACCCTGGTCCGTACGGATCCGGTATTGGTGACGCCGGCCTTTCCATAGACGCGCATGGCCGTCGCCTTGGACCTGCCCTGGACTGTCGCCAGGACAACAACAGCAATCGGAGTCTGAACGTGGGAGGAGGCCGAAGATCATGCGGGAGCTCGTGGATGGTATCGATGGACATTATGCTGCAGTCTTCCCTGGACACGCTGAATCCATGTGTGGCCTCCGGTTTGGATTCCACCTCATACGAAGCGACACGCGAGGAACACTCCGGAACTTTGACGCACGCCAGCGGAGAGCCTTCATCATTCATGCCACCGATGCTGGGGATATCTACACCGGTAAAGCGGCCTGTTCGTGATAAACGAAAACTTACTGATCTCAACCCAGCTATCAGGAAACACCGTAAATTTACATTTTTCCAAACTCTAAACCATGCAAAAATTCTATGGGACCCACGCTCCAAACCAAGGGGATTACTAGGCGGACATATTAATATCCGTAGCATGGTCTCAAAGAGCGATCAAATGGAACATCTACTAAATAATTCCAACCTGGATTTTCTTGGTGTCTCAGAAACATGGTTAAGTAAATATTCCCCAGAGGCAGCTGTTAATGTATCTGGATACAATGTTTTCAGAAAGGACAGAGATAAAGGGCGAGGGGGAGGTGTGTTAATCTATGTGAAAGACACAATCAAATGTAATCTGATTGAATGGTTGCCTGTATTAGATATTGAATGCCTTGGACTTAATGTTTGGCTATCCCCTGAAATGTCATTTATTTTAATTTGCCTGTATCATCCTCCTTCATCTACCATTGCTTTTTATGATAATTTACATAAATTGTTAAAACAATGTCAAGAAAGAAAGGAGCTAATTTTAATGGGTGATTTTATTATAAATTGGGAAAATAAATTTGATCGGAAAAAACTTAAAGTCATAACAGATAAATTTAATCTCACCCAGTTAGTTCTTGGTCCCACCCGTATCACTCACTCCTCTCAGACCCAAATTGACTTAATGTTTACAAACAGACCGGAAAGGATAACAAAATCATACAATTTATTAACAGGATTATCTGACCATAATATAACACTACTGGGAAGGAAACTAACCAAAAAACTTTTTAAGAACACAACCATAGTGAAACAATATCATCTGAGTATTCCTAAAAATGATATGGACAAATTCAAATCTGTTTTAAATGATATCGACTGGACTGATCTTTTGGCTATTGAAGATATAGAAAACAATTGCAACCTGTTTTCAAGCACTGTAAATACTATAATATCCTCATACAGCAGAAGAATGATACATAGACCAAGACAGAAAAATTCTCCACCTTGGCTTAATGAGGCTCTCTGGAAACAGATGAGGGACAGAGATTCCTCACTAAAGATTGCACTTAAGTCAGGATTCAGAAGTGACTGGTATAGTTATACATCCCTCAGAAATAGAGTAGTAAGGAATATAAGGAAAGCCAAAGCAGATTTCTATATAAAAGTAATCGATGATGCAAAGGGAAATGGGAAATTAATCTGGAACAATCTTAATAAATTAATTGGGAAAGATACTCAGCACTGCGCACCGGCACTTGAACTGAAATTAAACGGAATCATAACCAGAGAAGATGACATTATAGTAAGAACTTGTAACAATTTTTTTATCCAATCAGTTGAGGAATTGGCACAGAATTGCATTGCTAGTAATATAGTGAGCATTCCTATTGATATTGACAAACCTGTGTTTAGAATTGAGGAAATTAGTGAACTTGAGGTAGAGAATACCATAAATGCATTAAGGAACTCAAAAGCTAAAGATGCCTTTGGTCTTGATTCTGTATTTTTTAAAACTCATAAACAGTCTTTAATCAAACCTCTTACACATTTAATCAATTTATCAGTTATACAAGGTATTTTCCCAAGTTCCTGGAAAACAGCTGTGGTAACCCCCATTTTTAAGGCCGGTGATAAAACACTGGTGGAGAACTACAGGCCTATCAGTATACTACCTGTAATATCCAAGGTAGCAGAGAAATGGGTGGCGAAACAGCTGACTACTCATCTAAGTAAAGGTCATACACCACTGCACCCAATGCAGTTTGGCTTTCGAAGTAATCACTCTACAGAAACAGCCAACTGCTTTTTTATCGAGAACATTAAAATGGCGTGGTGGGTGCAATATTTTTAGATTTAAAAAAAGCATTTGTCACCGTCAATCATGGCGTTCTTTTGTCAAAATTATCCTATTTAAATTTTTGTGGGAATGCAATTAAATGGATGAAATCATATTTAACTGACAGAAAACAAAGCACACGCATTAATAATACTCAATCTACATATCTAAACTGTAAAATAGGTGTCCCTCAAGGATCTATACTGGGCCCCCTTTTGTTCAGTCTCTATATAAATGACCTGCCTACTGTTTGTCCATCTGTACATTTACAAATGTATACAGATGACACAGTCCTTTACGTGCATGCTAAGAATAAACAACAAGCTGCACTCCAACTGACTGAAGCCATGAGTAAGGTATCCATATGGCTAATAAATTCATGCTTACACCTGAACATAAGTAAAACAGTATGTATGTATTTTACAAAACAAACTACTGTGACTTATGAGCCTGAGGTAATTGTTAACCAAGAGAAAGTTAGAGTAGTATCTGACTTTAAATATCTGGGAATCATCCTAGACTCACAACTCTCCTTTAAAAAGCATACTAAAAAGGTTGCCAATATTGTTAAATTTAACCTGGCAAATTTTAAGCATATAAGATCATACCTATCAATGAAGGCCGCAAAGCTCTTCTTGCATGTGATGATCTTTTCACATTTTTCTTACTGTTTAACTAGCTGGTCGCAAGCCAATAAAACAACATTGCAACCATTGGAGTCATTTTATAAACAGGCATTAAAAACATTGGACCGTAAGGGAAATAGGTATCATCATTGTATAATCAAAAAACACAACATGTTTAGCTTTGAAAACTTCAGACATTTTGCTGATACCTGTCTTGTCTTTAAGGTACTCCGTGGGCTTGCTCCACCACCACTGTGCCAGTTTATAAAACAGAAAGATAAGGTTAATAGAGTAACCAGAGCAACCACCAGAGGGGACTGCATAGTTCAATATAGAAAAAGTAAGATTGGAAACAAAGCATTTTCTGTCAGAGCTACAATTTTTTGGAATAGTCTGCCCAATGAGTTGGGAGTGTAATAGTCTTTCCTTTTTTAAAAAACAGCTTAAATTATGGTTTAGGGACAACTACAATTGTAACCATATACCAAATACTTAAGGCCATGAACATACTTTTTTATGCTTATATTGTTTTGAAATTTCTGTTGTATTTATTACATTGCTACTGTATTTATTAAATGTAAAGTGTATTTTTATTGACTTTTGTATTTTAGGATGCCTGTTAAGACCTGGCTAGGGACAACAGATGGAAACTAGCACTTGTTGCTAACTCTGGCTTGTTTACAGCAAGTAACTTGTCTGTTGATCAATGAGCATTGTCCCTATCAAATAAAAATGAAATGAAATCCCATTTCTCTGGATCATATTTTAGATGTTTCTACACTTTGTTTGGAGTACATCTGTGGAAAATTCAATTGATTGGACATGATTTGAAAAAGCACACCTGTCTTTATAATGTCTCACATCTGAAAATGCATATCACGGCAAAAACCAAGCCATGAGACAGGATTGTGTTGAGGCACAGATCTAGGGAAGCCTACAAATCAATTAGGCTATATTGGAAGTTCCCAATAACACTGTGGCCTCTTTAATTCTTAAATGGAAGAAGTTTGGAACAACCAAGACTCTTCCTAAAGCTGGTCACCCAACCAAACTGAGCAATCTGGGGAGAAGTGTAAGAGAGGTGCCCAATAACCTGATGATCACTCTTGTTGAGCTCCAGAGAGCTCATGTGTGGAGAAGGGGGAAACTTGCAGGACAACCATCGATGCAACACTCCACCAATCTGGACTTTATGGCTGAGTGGCCACACAGAAGCTTCTCCTCAGTGTAAGACAAATAACAACCACCAAAATGACTCTCAGACTGTGAGAAACAAGATTGTGTGGTGTGATGAATCAATGATCGACTGTTTGTCCTCAATTCAAAGCGTCATGTCTGGAGGAAACCAGGCACCACTCATCAGCACAGTACCATTCCAACGGTGAAGCATGCTGGTGGCAGCATCATGCTGTGGGGGGTGTTTTTCAGTGGTAGGGACTGGGGAGTCCCCCAGGTCAGTGTTGAAGGAAAGCTGAACACAGAAAAATACAGAGATATCCTGGTCCAGAGCACTCAGGACCGGGCCGAAGGTTCACCTTCCAACAGGAAAATGATCCTAAGCAGCGATGCCATCATCTCCAGGGACCGGTAAAATACAGAGATTTTATCCTGCTGACGTCTCAGTAAAGCTCCCTGCTGAGAGAGGTTGGAGTGAAGAGTAGACTCCTCCACTGGGGCATCATCGAAGTCAGGAGCACATTTTTAGGAATCCTCTGTTGAAGTGTAGTGAGTTGCAGAGAACAGCGCAAAGCAGACTGGAAGGCAATAACCCTCCCCACGTGTGGGCAGTGATGAGGAATCCTTTGTTGAAGATTTGTGAGCACAGAGATCAAGTGTACAGTAAACTGGAGGGCAACCAAACAGATTAACAAGACAGCACCAACTAGGCAGAGAAAGTGAAGTAGATTACTCCACACCAAACAACAATCTAGCAAAGATGTTGCGAACACAAAGGGATTTATTAGGGAGTGAATCAGTGGAGAACCAGGTGCTGCTAGCACACTAATTAGTGGCATGAACAGCATTCCCCTGGGCACAATCAATGTTCACATGGAAACACTGATCATGCATGCCATCAGCAAGACATGAGGGAGAGAGAATAACAAAACACACAGACCAAACTGACAAATAAGAGGATAAATTACAGATACAGTAGAATAACTATTATTCCTGCTTGATATTTAATGATAAATGAGAATCAATAGAGGATTACTACAAACCTTACCTTGAATTTTAAATAATTATATTTATACTAAGCACTAATATAAGCAGCCTTTTTAAAAACACAGCTGATTTGATTTTGTTGTTGTTGAAATTGCAATGTTGATTATTACAAAGTCGATTTCATGCTTCTACAAAGTCAAATCATGAACATATGGTTATTGATAAAACAGGATAGAAAATATAATTTCCTTATACTGATGCACAACACATTGGACATTAAGTCACAAAATTGGAGAAGTCTTGATGTTCCCATCAGATGTGTATATAAGTGTGCACCTACATTTCCATCAGACACTCATAAGCTAGAGTCAATATAATACAGTTAAGTTGGCTCTGGCCAGACATGATTAACATGTGCTCTAGTCTATGCTGGAGTGATATCGAGTAGATTATCTTCATCTGGGCTTCATGTGTTCTTCATGTCCCTGGTTCCATCTTCATACTTACAAATGATTTCATCTCTCAAAACTGAGTTGAAGACTCAGAGGTCAGTAAGAACAACCTATAATACTAGCACTGTCTGAGAGTGCAGCATTAATTATTGCACTGAGTGAGTGATGGTGTTATTTCATCAACTCAGAAATCTCATCTAAACCTGAATAATGCAGTTAATCAGGCAAAAATGGTTGGGGAATCAGACTAGCAACTGTTTCTCAGTTTGAATTATGCCCGAAGGCTTTACACTTTCATACTTAATGTTGCCAATTTAACAGCACTATAGCCAATAATCTATCACAAATCTAACACAAGTGTTGAGAATACGTATATAAAATGGGGTCCAAAAATCTGAGATTACATTGAAAATCTGGGATTAGTGTATTAAAAATTGGGGCCTCATTTATAGCACTTTGAGTAGATTTAATTCAAAAAATTTGCTTACTCAACTAATGCTGATTTTGTGTATGGAGATCTATAAACCCATTCCTTATATTAAACCTGTATTGTCCAGCCCATCTCTTCCCATAAATGGATCTTGAAACAGCTTTTTTATGCATACTTTCTGCTTCAAATTTCATATCCATATTGTAATCCAAACACAAGATATGTGAGTGCAGCGTAGTTCTAGCGGGAAGCTGTACATCATCACACCATTAGCTGGGTAATTCCTAGCCAATCGCAGGTAAGCCATTGCTTTATAAGTCTGCTCACAATCTAACACATTGCTGTTTCAGTGTGCTAACACGGCAAATACATACGTTTCGACCTCTCCAGGCCACAGGAACAAGTGCACAGAATATCTCTGGAAGCCCGCCTTCCCTTCCAACGACGTCATAACTTCATCTCAAATTCTGCCAACATCAAACCCATGGGGAGTAAACAACCAGCAAACCTGGATCTTCACCCATATCTCATTAATTTAGGAAATCTCTCTCAATCGAATTGCACGACCCGGCGAAGTGCTCCCCATGCCAAGTCCGTCAAAATTATTGGCTCAGGCAGCAGCTGGTTTCCATCAGCAATAAGCTAAGTCATTATCGTATCCATAAAATGCATTCAGATTTAGTCATGGGTTTAGGCCTCCCGTTGCCATGTTGCCTGTTCATTATAAAGTTGCAATGCTGTCTGTTCATCATAATTGCATCCGCATCAATATCAAAAGCCAGTATTTTATTCCAACAGCGCATTCACACTCATAGTAATGGCAGACAATCGCGCAATCTCATGAGGGCAACTCGGTCAAGGTTCATTCACTTGTAATTCACCGTACTGCATGCCCGAGCGTTCCCCATTGGGGAATTAAAATAATTATTCAGGCATATCATCATGTACAGGCTCCCATTACTCCATTCAGTAAGATATCCCTGTTTTTCTGGTCGCCTTCGCACAATTCACGTAATGGGTGCTTTCCAATACAATTTATCATCCCTATGCCCTACTCACTAGGAAAGACCGAGCCCATGATGCGGGCATTCCAAGGGAGCATGGCATCACAGTTTAACCAGTTGACGTGCGCCCCCCTTTTTGAGCACAAACCATGAAAATGACATACCTGAACTTAAATGGTTGTATTTACGGGACCCTTTGGAGTATGGACACAGTCGTAGTATCTTTTGAAAGAAGACACTTTGGGGTTTATTTCCCAAGTTTCAGAATTAATATACGTTGTTGGTTTTTAAAGTTAGAAAACTACACCACATTATAAAAAAATTTTATAAAAAAATAGACTTTGGAGATGGGCTCATTTTTTTTTTTATAAGAATCTAATATATATGATAATAGGTACAGATAATATGATACAGTTTTACAACATGTATGCTGCTCAGATTGCATAGTTTGTTGAAGAACGATGACGAAGGGTAATTCTTCCATGCAAGATCTCATGTAAACAATGGAGAACATATCAAGATTTATAATTTTTATAGACAAAAGTGCTATTGGAGTTATAGAATGAATGCTCATTATGGACAATTGACCCAAGCATGTTGAACTGGATTCATCTGGCGATCGCGATTTCATAATAAAGGTATGAAGTCCCGTTTTGATATTGCATGTTTTCATTTATATCTTGATAGTATCTTAAATCTTGATAGTCCTGGCACAAATAAACAAATTGCTGTTTCTGGAGGATTGCTATCATGCAACAGAGATAGGACATCAATGTTGAAACCTTAGACCTTTGAAAAGATGTATAATTCGTTAACATTCATTACATATATAGACAGTAATTTATATATTAAATGTAAGCAGTGTGACGTCACTCCCAAGTGCGAACAAATGTGTATCAACAGGTTAATATAGCCTTCACCAAAGCCTCGTGAAAGGGTCCTTGGAGAAATAAATAACTTATTTCGTTCGCTACAACATTTCGAGCGATGTTCCCCGAGCGCCTCCAAGGGTGCATTAATGCCGATCCATAATACGCAGCGTTTTCTTACTCCATGCGTACTTCCACGTTCTCATTGCAAGCACGACTGTTGTGACGCGCCTCTACACCTAGCGGTAGGCTCCGCATCACATCCCCTTATTCATTCGATTATTTAATTGCCAGCATAAGGCATATCGCATAATGATCAGGTCATACAGCGAGTTATTCCTATCTCATGGCATATTTACATTTTATTTCAGGCATCATTCAAGTGCAGAAATCGTATGAAATGTCTTCATAAATCATTCACTCATCGTTGCTCAGACCACGTTTCAATCTATGGGGATCTTCAAGCACTTGGGGCTCTATCCGTGTTCCAAATTTCAAAGCTTCAACTTTTTGTCATATCAGCCCAACTACATTACTTTTAAATATCAAAGCATTTCGATATGAGCCGTTCCCTTTTAACGCGCATGGTCAGGGACGTTACATTTTAGTAGCAGGTAAGTAGGTCTGTAAAGCACTGGATAAAACCTGTGCCAAGTCAAGCTCATTAGTATAATCTCGTTACAATTAAAGGAAACCATTATGGCCATTTTACAAGATGTAATAAGTTCCAGGTGTCTCCAGAATGCGTCTGTGAAGTTTCAGCTCGAAATACCCCACGGATAATTCACTATATTATGATATTAATGTCTCTTTAGGGTGGAATTAAAACATGCCGATTTTGTTCATGCCTCTCTAAATGCAAACGAGCTGCCACTCCCCGCCCCCTTTCCGGAAGAGGGCTGTGCCTTTTCAGCTCCCGCTTCAGACACTACAGCAACAACAAATCAGAACCTACATGATTGACAGCGTAAATACCGGAATTCAGCCATATATGTATGAATATATGTATATCTGGTCTCCGTGAATACAGTCAGAGACAACGGTTACTTCAGCGCATTAGCAGTCATATCAGCTATCCAGCACATTCGGAAAGGAGATTTGCAAATATTCACAAAATATAAAGTGCTATACTTTCATCTTCAGGATGTAAAGCTGGGACATGAACAGTTGGTACTGATCCATGCTCGAGAATCACATTTTTGAAGATCCCGATTTATATTGACACGCATTCACAAAGGAGTCTGGTGTAAAATGATTTGCACAAGCATACACACATTACTGATGTTTTGAGGCACATTCCCTTCTAAAACAAAACTGTCCACTGCATCTTCAGCGGCTCTATGCCGGGAGTACAAGAAGACACATGTTCACTTTTACAGCCATTAACAAAACCTGTATGAAGTGGCAACAATATTCTTCTCAACGTATTTGCTCCATATCGAGGAAGGAGAGAGAGGAGGATAGAAGGAAAGAGAGAGGGGAAAAAAAAAAAAATGCAACGTCTCTTGAATTTCTAGGCATCACGCTCTATTCTCTAAACACACAAGCCTAAAGAAACACGTCAGGATCAGGTCTATTTGTCTGGTCAATTTGGGTCTCATAACGCAATCTCCAGTCCCTATCAGACCACCTCAATTTTGCCATGCTATAATTCCTCAAGGCCACTCCTTCGTTTCCCACCTCCTCACACTAGCTCATTCCGTAGACAACCTCTCCTACCTATCAATCGACGATGGCTGCCGCGAGTCTCCGGACGACAGGTCCCCATTCTCGGACTCGTCTCCCTCCATAGGATTCAGGGGTTACTGTCTAGGATCATGGTCCACAGGGAAATGGCCAGAATTATACTTTTTTTTTTTTTTTCAATATAGCTTCCTATGCTCCATCCGCTCTCTTCGAAATTAATCTCATTGTTAAATATTTCGTCATTTAATGTATTTAATAAATGTTTCTCGATCTGCAATCCCGTCTCGATGCGCCCCAGTGAGGGAAGAAGGAAATGACACCGAGACCCAAGCCATCAAATCCTTCCACGCTTAGTCGTGCAGCACTTCATTATATGGTCCAGCAAAACTGAATTCCCCTATACCCTCCATGAAATAGCTCCTTACCCTATATGGGGTATAATATACGTTTGAGTACAGAAATAAGGAAATACATTACCAGAACCACCGTAGCTGCGTTTTGTGATTACACCGCAAGCTACATCAACAAGAGAAGCTTAAAAGAGGCTTCATTCATTCCACACCCATCATCACGCCCAGCGTCATATGGGTTCCCTTCAGACATGCAAACGCATCGTAGCTATGCAACAATTTAGCAGTTGTCACTATAATCATAAAGGCTGGTCCTCCTTGAGCCATCATATCCCTTACGAGATGCCTGACATAGCAGAGCATTTCCTCAAACTTCATTATCCCAGCCAGACACATTTCTGGGTCTTTCCATGTAATCTCTGACTCCCTCCTTCATTTCACAGGAGTTCCACAAACCAGCTTCTACTGGCCACCTTCGAGGTATAATGGAATCCATAATGAAGATGATCGGCCGCTGGTCTCCCCAGTCGTATCCGAAATAGTCAACCTAACCCAAATCATCAACAAGCTCAACTCCACATCAGCCATTAGTTCTCATACATATCTGGTTGTGGTTGGTGGCTCTCTCCCAGCACATCCTTCCCTACACAATGATTAAATTCAAGCACACCCACTGTTCGCTAGGATAGCGCTTAACTATATCTACCCCCCTTGCCAGGGCTTCCATAAACTCAAGCATGGTTTCTTTGCATGGGCATTACACAAGCCAGCTGCCCTCGCTGTAAAGCTGACACCATAATGGGATATCCTTCAACAGGGTATTGCGCGACAACATCGCCATTATCGTATGGCTCTATGCATGCTGTAACCCACAAAAAAAAAAAAAAAAAAAAAAAAAAACACTTTCACTTCCCTTGTCGGATGTTGTCTTTCAGCAAAGGGATTGCACGCAACGTCGCCATTATCGTGTGGCTTTTCGCACGTCGCTTACCTTTCAGCAAAGATACCCAAACATCTCTTCCCTCGTCGGAGGGTTTTCATATCAAATGTTGTCTTTCAGCAAAGGGATTGCACGCAACATTGCCATTATTGTATGGCTTTACGCACGTCGCCCGCCTTTCAGCAAAGATACCCAAACATCTCTTCCCTTGTCGGAGGGTTTTCATAGTCAAATGTTGTCTTTCAGCAAAGGGAATGCATGCAACGTTGCCATTATCGTATGGCTTTACACAAGACCTGGTTTGTACCAAACTGGATCATCTCTTTTGGGGATAGTATTCTACTTTCTCTCTCTCTCTCTCTTTTTGGGGGTAGGCTCCTTGCCCCTGCCTCCAATCTCTGGCAGGATATGACGGTTCTGAGTACAACTCCCTCAGACCGCCTGACTATGCCAAAGAGAGACATTACTTTTCTGTTTTACATTCAACAAATAAATGGCATCTTAAACCTCACTCAAGCCTGTGTGTCTTCCCGATAGAAATGTGAGCGCAGCGTAGTTCTAGCAGGAAGACTAGCAGCTGTACATCATCACACCATTAGCTGGGTAATTCCTAGCCCATCGCAGGTAAGCCATTGCTTTATAAGTCTGCTCACAATCTATCACATTGCTGTTTCAGTGTGCTAACACAGCAACCTCCACCACCCCACCATCACCAGTTGAGCCCTGTCCTGCACGTGGGTAGGCTCCTCGCCCCTGCCTCTTATCTCCGGCAGGATATGACGGTTCCGAGTACAACTCCCTTGGCCGCCGGATGGGGCCTACACCAAAGAGAGACATTACTTTTCTGTTTTACATTCATCAAATAAATGGCATCTTAAACCTCACTCAAGCCTGCGTTTCTTCTGTAAATGTCACATGTGGCTGTAATATACATATTACAATGCTAAAAATAATATTCTTCAATCAATATACACTAATAAGATAAAACATTATGATCCCTTAGAGGTGAAGCAAATTCCACCTTTCAACTTACAAGACTTGAAGGATCTGCTGCTAATGTCTTGGTGCCAGATACCACAGGACACCTTCATGGGTCTTGTAGAGTCCATGCTTCGGCGAGTCAGCGCCGTTTCTGTGGCACACGGAGGACCAGCAGAATATTAGCATAGTGTTTTGCATCATCAGTGTATTTGTCTTGTTTTAAAGTAAAAATATCTAAAAATATTTGCAATTGGTGCACAGGTGTGTCCAGTTGGGTGACATCGGGTGGGCCTGGCCACCCCTAGAATTTGATTGGCCACCCCAGGTGCCAGCCCAAATTGTAATCTATAAATGGTAATTTACAAAGTCAGAGGCAGGTCTTCAATAAAACCAGGTAGAACCTCAATGGTTTAAATCAGATTGGGAAACAGTTTCAAGAAATTACAGTTAATCGAGTGAACTCTTAAAAATGTGCTCCTGACTTCCATGATGCACACACTTGCTTACAAACACACTATTCATGGATTTGCCAAATGTGTGGCCACGGCGTGCATGCATCCAGAAAAACACTGTGTAAAGTTATCCAAAATGGCCCACTGTAGATCACGTTGCATTACATCCTTAAGACCACAACACTAAAGTGCTAACACGAGAAGCTGGCTTGAAGAAATAATGTAAGGGACCATTACACTGCAAACACAGTACAACATGACAACAAGCACTATGATTATCCATCTCGTCACCAGTGCTTCAAGTGAATAGGCCAGTACTCTCTTCTATCCCTTTCTGCACTGTCAACAAGACAAAAACTGAAATACTGTAATCTACTGCATATTTCATCATTTTAGAACCATTCATTAGAGTAAGTTAAGAAATGTCTATCTGATATGCTAAATGGATAGTTCACCCAAAAATTAAAAATCTCTCATCACTCTCATCATCCTCATACCACCCCGATGTATATGACTTTATTTCTTCAGCAGAACACATTTGAAGAAAAATAGAAAAGTATCTTTGCTCAGTAGGTCCTTAAAGGGGTCATGACTTGAGGAATCATATTTTCCTTGATCTTTTGACATATAAGAGGTCATTGTACTATAAAAACATACCATAAGTTTCAGAACTGAAAACTTCCTCCTTAATAGAAAAAGAGCATTTATTTAAACCAAGCTGCAAAAACAGCTCATTTGGAATTTGTGGAACTTGTGATATCACAAGGACCAAATACATCTGCATATGCAACACCTATTTTTCCGTCATTGCACCATTGGCCCACTGTTGCTCAGTCAGTCACTCAGGTGAAGAGGAGAGGGATGGGCCTGTCAAGGGAGATTCATCCTAAGGGGACTAACACAGGCCACCTTCATTTGCCTGTCTGGATTTAAATGTTTTTCTTCATAAACATGAACAGGCAGATTACTTTGACTGCTTGATACTTATATAGGGCCCCTTTTTAAAAAAGTATTGTCAAGTTAAAACTCTAAAGAGGTGAATCCATTCTCTGTCATTCAGCTGCTGCCTCACGTTCTTTTTCCCATCTGTGCTATTTTTAGTTTTGTGTGTATGATAACATGATGGAATGATACCGGAAACTGGATTCAGTGTATTTTACAGTGGATTATATGTTCAGCTCATATCATACCAGTCAAAATACAATTAAAACTTTGCAAAGGAACTGTTATTGAAGGAAGTGGCAGTTGAAAACACATGGACCTGATGCAAAAACCTTGAGTATGCATTTTCATTCATGAATATTTCATATGGCAAGACTTTGTGATATTTTATGGTGCTGACACACAGTTTATACTGGGTACATCCGGGCTTGAAGCTGTCTACACCAGGTGCGTCGACAAGAACTTTCAAAACCATTTATTTGTGTTGTTGGCAGTAGTAGCACCACCGTGTGCTGGCGTGACTTTCGCATCCGATGTAGACAGGGTGTGTGAGTATTAACAGTTGTGCTGAGATGAACAGTTTAATATATATCCGGATGCAATGTTTTGGATGTGTAAACCTTGAAATTTAGTTTTATAATGTTGTTGAGCTGGTACATTCTCTTAAAAAATGTCTTTATTAGAGGGCTTACATGATCTTAGCCCATCATAACAGTGGGCGTTTACATTGAAATTTTAAGTCAAGTCAAGTAAATGTTATTTGTATAGTGCCTTTCACAACACACATTGTTTCAAAGCAGCTTTACAGAAGATCAGGCATTAACAGAAGATTAAACTGTAATGTCTATAATGTCGATGAGTCATTATTTTGTAATTAGATATAAAATATGATTGTGAATTGTGTTTAAAATAAGTAATTAAATAATAATTGTATTAATAACCCCATTGAGCAAGCCGAAGGCGACTGGCAAGGCATGAGTTCATCCTCTGAAGTCCATCATAATAGACTGGTGATGTTTGGCTGGCACCGGCTGCATTTAGTCATCATCACACTGCGACACGTAGTAGTGGAGTCCAACACGAAGCAGAAAAGGAGCTGGATCCAGCCATTTCTGGTGATCTCAGGATAGGAGTCCTGAGGTTGAGGGAACAGGGAAACAAATAAAATAATATTAGCATAGATGCCATTCAATTTATTGCAGAGTTATATATCATGATCAATGTTTCTGGTTTAATGCAGACTAAACTAAAGCAGCCTAATTGTGGGTTGAAGTATAAATTAGGTGTATGCCTGGCTAAATAGATGAGTCTTTAGTCTAGACTTAAACTGAGTGAATGTGTCTGCATCTCAATCAGTGTTAGGGAGACTATTCCATAGTTTAGGAGACAAATATGAAAAGGAACTACCTCCTTTTATGGATTTTGATATTCTTGGAACTATTAACATGCCAGAATTTTGCGATTGTAATGAACGTGATGGAATATAGCATGGTAGAATGTCACTAAAGTACAGTGGAGCTAGACCATTCAAAGCTTTATATGTATTTAACAGAATTTTTAAATTACTGAAAAATTTAATAGGTAGCTAATGTAACAACAATACAATGGGGCTAGTATGATCATATTACTTGGTTCTCATCAGCACTCTGGCTGCTGCATTTTGAACCAATAGAAGTATATTTATTGATCTTGCTGGACATCCTCCCAATAATGCATTACAATAATCTAGTCTTGAGGTCATTGGTAATTTGATTTTCAAAGGACAGATTTGTATCAAATATAACACCTAAGTTCTTCGCTGTTGAAGATGATGTAACAGAACATCCATTGAGAGTCAAATTATATTTTGGTGACTTATTTTTAGAGTTTTTTGGTCTAATAATTAGTACCTCTGTTTTATTAGAATTGAGTAGAAGGAAATTTCTGGCCATATAATCTTTTATTTCATTGATAGAATGAAATTTGGAGAATTGTGAAATCTCATCAGATTTTGAAGAAATATAAAGTTGTGTATCGTCGGCATAGCAGTGGAAACTTATTCTACGATTCCTGATAATATCTCCCAGGGGAAGCATATACAAGGAGAAAAGCAGAGGTCCTAAAACTGATCCCTGTGGCACTCCATACTTTACTTTTGTTTGGTTTACAATTCCTCATTTACATAGACAAAGTGGTAGTGGTCTGCTAAATTGGGCATTGGTTGCATCTTTTGTATGCAACTCCACAAACGCCAACATAATTCTCTAACCTATTCAAGAGAATGTCGTGATCTATAATATCGAATGCAGCACTAAGATCTAAAAGCATTAGAAGTGAAATTAAGGACCAAGTGTTTCAGACAGAGGACCAGAGACAAAATGATAATATATTACTAAATTACGACTGTTTTAATGCAATTTTTTTTTTTATAAAGAAACTATATAAAAAAAGAGCATTTCATGACCCCTTTAATATTTAAGTTCAATTTTAATTAATTATCACTTACGATCATAGTAATCTCTCTATTATAATTCGTGAAACAGAATTGACCGACTGATGGGTATGATGATATGATGGGTAGATCTTGCACAAAAGGGTGCTCAACACACAGTGTGTGTGTGTGTATGTGTGTGCATGTGTCCAAGGACTTACATAAGTGCTCATATTTAGACTAGGAATGCTCATGAACACTCAGTATTATAGTCTAATCCATTTGTTTCGTTAATTTTTTTTAAAGTAAAGGAATTTTATTCCAATTAGATTATTATAATAATCTTATTATAAAAATATTATTATAATAATCTTAAGAAAAAAAAAAGTTGTCCGGGTCAAAATGACCGAAACACAACAAGCAGGAACCTTTAATGCAGTTTAAAGATACACTACATACATAAATATTATACAGAACAAATACAAAATATACAATATAGTTGCAAGCAGCGATGACAGGCCCTAGCACTATGGCGCCATTACCACCTGGTTGCTCTATGAAAACAGTGAATGGAGGATGATATTGACATGCATTTGAGATAGTAAATATAAGAGGACTATTTCAAAGACACACAAAGTGTCACATTTCCTGTTGTCAGTTGTTGGCGTTATGACCGTGATCCACAGTAGCCACATCAATCTGATTAGCCAACATGACCAAACATACTGCTCAAATTTAATCTAAATCTGTAATACACAGAAGATATGAGACACTTTCTATTTCCCTTTTTCTACATACATTTATTGCCTCACCATGGCTACACTGTTTGATATATCAAAAATATGTTCACAATTTATTATCTTCAATGTCTTGTAATAATGTTGTCTAAATGTGGTGACAGTCTCATGAATCCCCTAGGAGGAGTATTTCAAAGTTCAGATACTAGAATATTAAAAAAACGTTGTCCGGCTTGACGAGAACTATATATGTACAAATTTTGGTGCTTGTAGATGAAAATGGGGGTGCTACAGATGCAGTCTTAGGGTGTTTTCACACTTGGTCCGTTTCAGGGGTCTGAGATCCATTCGGATATTTTGGGCCCATATGTGAACACACCAAACGTTCTCAGACCCCTTAAAAGCGAACCAAGCTGAGACTATCTCGGAAGGTGGTCTGAGTATGGTTCACTTGCACCCTTTGGTTTGGTTTGCAAATAATGTGAATTGTGAACAAAAAGCACTCCGGGCTCACTTGAATTTCCCATTCGTGTAATACCAAACATGTTTGGCCCTGACAGGTTCCTGTACTCAGGAAATGATGAGCGGCTTGCTTTGTTTCTATGGATATGGCATAGGGAGATTGTAAACTATTGTAAACTGCACACAAAATAAACTCAAAGGTCTTTCTTTAGTGTTCTGTGCAAATGAAGATTCGAGGGTTTAACCGGACGCTTTGAAAACTGCATGAAAGTTACGAAATTATGATCTATGAATGGAAGTAACACGAGGCTGTCAGTAAATTAAACAAATTGTTTGTCGTTAATAAGACTAATCTACCATGATTTAATGCTGAATTTTGCCTCTAAATCCAGTATATTTATAAAAAATACAATGCATTCAATTCTATTACAATACTTTTCTTTGTAGTAATATAGAATTACATAATAATGATACCAAAGATCAATTCATGTTTTTATTGAATATAGATACATGTTCTTATGCTGCTTATTCATTTTGAGAGCATTAAACATGTTTATATTATCTTAGAACCTAATATGTAGAGCTATTTGTACTCTTAAAATTAAGTATAGCCCTTATAATTATAATACATACAATATTTTTTAATGTTGGCTCAGTCCCACAAATGACACAGAGTGTGAATGCAAAAAGGACTGAGACCCTGTAACTGTTAAAGTGGACCAAAAAGAGATCTGTGCCCATTTACAAGCTCTCCGACAGTGTGAATGCAAAGAGAACTGGGCCCTTTTTCACCCTGTCCACTTTTTGGTCCACTAAAAGGTGTCTGAGTTTGGTTCTTTTAAAGAGGCTCACCCTTACACTCCCATTTTAAACCTGTTTACTTTCACTGGCCAACAGTTGGGCCATGTAGTGTGTCTATAAAACAAATGCTTTGTTTTATGTCACAAACGTCATCAATGTTCACAATGTTTGCAATTAGATCATTAGAGTGAAAACATATTAAAGATGTTAAAAGAGTGCATTCTTAAAAAATGCAACATGTGAGTGACAGTACTTATGATTCATGTTCTCTGCTTTTGATCTGATCCAATGATTGACCACGTATGTCAGAAATACTCCCGCGAGAGCAAGGCGGTCAAAGTTGCAGCAGGCAGGTGGTGCAGTTGCTATACGAACTGCAAGCACGATGGGAAATGACTTGCTTTCAACATGGCTTAATGCTCATTGGCTTAAACAACCATGATGCTGTCTGACTTGACAGTTCTTATTTTACTCATCACATGACTGCACCATCCTGCTCTCTCTTTTTTAATGCTTTATTATAACAGTTCACATAACAGAAGTAAAGTAAAAAAGAAACAAGCAAAGAAAGAGAAAAACAAAACCATATAAATAACTATGCACTAAGGGGTATTAGAGTATTCAAGAGCCGTAGATGCAGGGGTGTCTAAAATTTCAAGGCTCTACAGCAGTCCAGAGTCTTTGTTGCCTTGGTGTTCCTTACACCCTCCAACGTATCATGATTAGAGATTGTGTGGAGCTCAAACTAAAGTTTCCAAAATGTGATATCTTCTTTGACCATCTACATTTATGAATATACTGCACCAACCTGCTCTTGTTTACTTTCAAGGCGAGGCATTTGACATCTCAAACGAGACTAACATGATTGTCCACTGATAAAAATGGACTCAACCATTTTATCCAAACCGTGGATGTGGAAAAAACCTGACTGATCCTCTATTTTTATGATAACATCAATCAAAAATTTGTAATTTCAATAAAATATTGATACTAATTAATTTGTATGCTATTTTGTGGACTCTTCCGAATATTTTGAGCCCACCCACACATTGATCTGTGATTCACAGCCAGAGCTCTCATTCAACACAGATCAGACACACTGTGGTATTACCAAATGTGCATTGGCTATTTACCCATCTCAATCCAGCCAATAGATCTCTAGTAATGGTTTGACTGGCAGGTCATGTAGGCAATAGTGTGAGGTTTCCATAATTACATGTGCTGGCCTTTTTCAGTTTCTTTTGAGCAATCCAGAGCAATAATCCTGTATAATTTATGCCAGAAAAAATATATGTTTGTTGAAAATTAAAATAGTTGCTGGCTCCAACTGTTAACAGCTCAGTATTTTCTACAAAGTGGCTAAATGTTCAGTTGTAAGTCAAAGCCACATGTGAGACGGTAACTGAAGCTTGCATCACGCTTTGTTTCGGGGCAGAAGACTTTTCAGGTTGCAGCAGCACAAAGTTTAACACACTCTTCGTACTGCAATTTATGGTGCTGTTGTAAATGGTGGAAGAGACCTGAAGTACTTCCAATTTTGGATGCAAACTGTTTATGGCAATCTCTACAGACATTAAGCATTATGATGTACATTTTAAGTATATTTGTCATTCACTTATCAGAGTAAAAAGTTACTTTTCCAGAGGAACAATAAGGACATGTATTGCTTCATGCTCAAGGAACATGTCAGAGTTTCTGTTTCTAAAATGATGACATGGCCAACCTAATAGTAGTATAACTATGCAAACAACTAGATTATCTGGGACAAAAATGTAAACTGATCTGTGCAAAGGATGTTATTTTATGTTACATGTACAAATGGTAGTCAAATAATGGAAAGCCTCCATCACCATCATTTACAGCAGTAGTGCTCATACTTCTAAGGTATGAGATCTACTTTTCCATCATGTTATTGCAGCAAGATACCATACACAATATATACATTTATCAAAATATAGAATTTCAGTAGTCTTTAGTGAAATGTGATAAATTTTGATACCAGCTTCAATACCACAATAAATAATAGCCTAACAATAATTAACTTAATTATAAAATAATTAAGTTCTCAACTTATTATTTAATAGAAAACTGTCAGTAATAAAATACCAAAAGAAAAGCAATGAATAGATAAAAAACACTACTTACCAAACAATTTTAATTAAACAATATCTAGTATTCAATTAAACATTGGTCTTGACATAAAATCACTACTGATCTTCCCTGTATGAATAATTCTTTACTAGTATAACTCTAGTATAAAAATGTACAAATTATCCAGCCAAGAGCAGTGAGTGGTTTGGCCATTTTCGTGTTATTGTTGTTTGATTAACATTAAGGAACCAATGATACACTAGACAGCAATAGGTCTATTATGTTACATTTAAACTTAAGCTTTTCTCCTAATGTTTACATTTATTAATCACCCTCTGTGTTTAAATGAACACTTTACCAAGACATTTTAGTGGATTTTTTAAAATGTATTTGAGCGTGTAGGCGTGAGCATTCTCAGAGTACACACACATGTTAGGGCGGTTTCACACCTGGCTGGTTTGGAGAGTTTGTTTCGGAACCTTGAGCGTTTTCTACCTTGGCTTGGTTCGTTTAGGCACGTCAATCGCTCTCGGAACAGCACCAAAACAATCGGTCCAAGACCTCCTGAATGAGTTGGTCTCAGACCGATTGCAAACAAACTCTGGAGCGGTTTGCTTGTGGTGAGAAAGTACCAACAGACCAATGAACCAAATAATATCCCTATAAAAACCATGAGCATACTTGTCGGATTTGCGGAGAAGAAATCTATAGGTCAAAACGTGGATAGAGCCTTGTTGACTACTTTATATATTAGACATATTTGAACATTTAAAATAGCAGTCATTTTATAATTCCTGAGGTAAATATTACAATCGCTTCTTTCTTTTGGATATAGCGGCAAAACAAACATTTTAGGATGGGCGTTAGCAACTTTATGACGGAAGAAAAAAATCTTTACTGTATGTGGCATAATTCTTTCTTATTGGTGTGTGTGCACGGGAGAGAGAGACAGCTCAATGTCCATGAGAACAGGCACTTTTCTGTAAGGAAATAATACAATAGCAGCTAATGACAGATGAATTAAACATGATGAAAATGTTACAACTCATTTCCATCCGAGTGATGGATTTTATTTGCAGTGCAACCTCTGACTCGAATGCACATTCTGTACGTGGAAAGGTTTTTCATAACCATAACATTATAAACAATAGTCGAAAATGTTTAACACTTGACAAATGTATGCAGGTATATCATTTTAACCGGTATTTGGATGCAAGAGCTAAATGTCTGAACAGTGCACACACTTTGACCAATGAGGGGACAATTTGCTCAAATGTGACATTTATTAATAGGCTACAATTTAATAATACGGTTTTTAATTTTTTAATACAATACAGTTTTGGCCCGTTTTGAAATGTTGCCTTGTGAAAGCAAACCGAACCAAGAAGAAAATGCAACATTGTAACATTTTTGCCCCTTTTTCAGAACAATTTAAACGAGTGACAATGCCCTAAAGCGCGCCGCACACGCAAGCTGCCTGCCAGTAAAAAACACGCAGATGTTTATCTGATAATTTGATCTTTTAAATCCAAGCCATTTCAAAATAATTGAACCATTGTTTTTCTTTTTAGTAACCATATCTTCTTCGGCAGTGTAAACTGGCTGTCTGTCTCCATTCATTTTGTTGGAGAGCTTGTGAGTCAGTGGAACTGGGGCGGGTTTGCACACCTCAGACAGAGAGGGAGAGTGGGGTGGGGTTGTGCAGAGAGTGTGAGAGAGGAGAGATGCAAAACCGGCATGGCCTTAATGCAGCATCAAACTATATCTATATAAATGGTCATCCTAATTCTCATTTGAAAATATATCGATATACCTTAAAAAGTTGATATACCACCCAGCCTTACATTGTAACCAGTTATTTGAAGTTATTGAGAACTTAAAGTGCGGTGGCCCAATTGTTCTTCTAAAGATTTTTTATTTTGGCCCAAGCACTGATAGTACGGAGGACCTATTGTTCTTCTAAGGATTATTAGGGCCCAAGCACAGAAAGTACGGAGGCCCTATTGATCTTCTAAGGATTATTAGGGCTCAAGCACTGAAAGTGCAGATTCCAAATTGTTCTTCTAAGGATTTTTTATTTGGGCTCAAGCACTGAAATTGTAGAGGAACTATTGTTCTTCTAAGGATTATTAGGGCCCAAGCACTGAAAGTGCGGAGGCCCTATTGTTCTTCTAAGGATTTTAGTGACCAAGCACTGAAAGTACAGATTCCAAATTGTTGTTCTAAGGATTTTTTATTTGGGTTCAAGCACTGAAAGTTCAGAGGGCCCATTTTTCTTCTAAGGATTATTAGGGCTCAAGCACTGAAAGTGCGAAGACCCTATTGTTACTCTAAGAATTTTTATCATTAGGGTCCAAGCATTAAAAAAAGGGAATGTATTGTTCTTCTAAGGATTATTATTATTAGGGCCCAAGCACCAGAGGTTTTTTCACAATTATTATTTTTAATTTTCATGCATTCACCCATTTTAAGGCATTCATCATGCTTGAAAACTCAAGAAACTTGGCACACAAATCAGACTGTCATAACATTTAAAGGTTATGTAGTGTTTTGGCTTGGGTGTGGTTGAGGAGCTCTACAGCAGGGCTATTCAAATACATTTGCAGGGGGGCCAAACTAGGAAATTTCAAAATCTGTGAGGGCCGGGGACAAATTGATATCAGCTAAATAAATTAAAATATACTATACTAAGGTACATAATATATGAAATAAAATAAGGTACATTATTCTTTTGGTTTCCTTTATTATTTCAACACATTCAACTTGTATTGATTAGGCCTATAACAAAGTGCAAAAATGCAAATACTGAGACATATATACAGCTTTTACCCTTAAAAGAGTAAACATAAGTAATAGCTTATATAGGCCTATATAAAAAAAAATCAAACAATCAAAATAAAGCTGTCATAAGTGCAAGTATCAAATCTTATTTGGGGAAATAACAACATTCAAATATCCCTGAAGTACTGTATAACTTTCAGACAGTGAGTACACATTTTAAAACTAGAAAAAACATCAACCGCCAGCATGCAGTCTTTAATAGTCTCTGACTCGGTGAAGGGCCTCTTTTTTTCTCGTGAGTATCCACGCCACTCGTAGAGAGGCAATGAAAGCTCTCTCTTGTTCGGTACAAAACCCGCCAATTGCACGCTGACTTTGCTCAAAAGAAGTTACCAGTCTGTCTATTCTACGTTGTCTCTCCACTGAGCCCTCTTAGTATTGCGCAGAAAAAGACGAATTTTTTGTAGTAAAATGTCTCTTCACATTATATTCTTTGGCCACAGCCACTGATTCGTTGTACAGTAAACACACAGGTCTATCGGTCCCTCGCTTGCTTGCTTACTGTTGGCACAGTAAATAAGTACTTCTCCGTCCATTCACTCTGAAACTTACGATTTTCTCTGTCAACTTTGCGGTTCGGCTTGGACAACGCCACGTTAGATCAGATGCATGTGTCATAGGCAGCGTGAGAACATCGAATCAGCGAGAATGAGTATTTGTCACCATGGAGACAACGACCTGCTCCGCTCTAGAATCTTTGCCTGTACTCTTGTCTGTGCGCCGCGGCAGATTCGTAGATTTTTTTTTTTAGACTTTTTTTTTTACTTTTTTTATTTTTATATATTTTTAATCTGCCGCGGGCCAGAATAAATTTCAATCGGGCCAAATTTGCCCCCGGGCCGCTATTTGAATAGGCCTGCTCTACAGTGTCTCCAAACACAGGCAATTTAAAAAAAAAAAAAAAAAGAAGTTGCTCAAATGTCCACAAGATTTGGTATGGTTACTGCTCTCATCATGTTAGACAAAGTTTACTTGGTTGTATCTGACTCCACCCAACAGGAAGTCAGCCTTGTTGGATGGAATGTGGGATTATTTTGAGGGATTTACAAAGGCTGAAAATTTACGAAAGTTTACTGGTTTGATATTATAATCCAGCATTTGTGCCTCATCGGTTCCACAGCGCCCTCTAGTTTGTAAATGCATATTTCATGCATCTGGATTACTCGAAAACACTTGAAACTTGGCACACCAATCAGTGTTTGGTAAGATTTTATCATTCTTTTGTCATTTGTCTTGGGTGTGGCCAGTGGACTCCATACATGTAGCACCCCCTAACATTTCCAAATGAGTTTATCACTGTGGATGCCACAGAGTTTGTCTGATATTCACAAGTTTTGGTGGGGAAATTGTTCTCACCATGACAGACATATTTCCCTTTGGCTTGTATTAGCTCCGCCCAACAGGAAGTCGGCTATTTTGGATTGTTTGAAAAAACGCATTCTGTGGAATTTGAAATTCTCCTCCTAGGGAATTTATGTGACAGGCACCAAACGTGGTCAACATCATGTCAAGATATTGAAGATGCTAAATACAAATATATTTTTGATACATCGATCAATGTTGCCATGGAAAGGTGATACATTTATGGTGAAAAATAAGAAACAGGATGTGCTTATATCTTCAGCATGCATTGTGTGATCTAGATCAGAATTTAGATTTATATTTGGTATTGGGGGCTGATCACATTGATGTGACAATTGTGAGACATGGTCATAGTGCCACCAACTGGCAGCAGGTAGTGTAGCACTTTTTATAGACTTTGGAATAGTACTCTCATTTTTACTTTAATTAGTTTAAACGTGTTTAGAATAATTTCAGGACAATGCCGATGTGAAATTGATAAGGACTCTTTGATGTCTTTTATAATGTTGCAATGGCAACACATTGAATATTATTATTTCTTTCTTTATATATTAAGTGTGTTTTGAGGCACTTGGAATGCTTAAATTTACATGACGTTTGGCACACACATCAGAGTTGTTAACCATTAGGGCTGTGCAAAAGTTCACATGGGGGGTCGTGTGGGGGCTCTGTTTAGCCCCCTTTAAAATATGCATATTTGAGATGCTCTGTAGCACACCTTTTTTCAGCTTCAGTATCTAAACTCGGTACATATATAGATCTCATCAAGCTGGACAACTTTGCGTGGACAGTCTGAAGTTCCACCCAAAAGGAAGTCGGCCAAAAGTGGTTATAACTTGCTCATGCTTGGTCTGATCAGCTTCAAATTATGCATGGTTACCAATGGGCCATTCCTAATTACACCAACATGGCAATTAAGAGGCAGACGCTGTATGCAATGGTTTTCCTCTCACAGGTGGTAATTGGAAAAAATCTTCCACAGCAATTTTACTAACTTTACCAAATGGAGAGTAGTCACCTGCCTGCTTTATTTGTCTAAGCCTACCATGGACATAGGCTAGTAGGCTATGGTTTACCATAGACTATGCAAGTCACTAAATACCACACACTTTGTATTTACTTTTTCTTCTCCTTAAGGTGTGTAAGGCAATTTTACATCTGTCCTGATTGAAAATGTACTATGTTTGGTCTTGGCACCCAAGTTGAAAGCAGCAATTCCAGTAGGTGCTGTCAATAGAACAGAAAATTTGTCTGGTGCAGTTGCAGTTTGGGATAATAATCTCGTCGCCTCATAATTAATAGCTCTGATTAAATGTGACTTTCCTGTTCCTGCACCTCCAGTAACATATATACGGACAGGCTCTGGGTTTTTACCTCTACCTTTCTCTAAGCACCACTGTCTTACTCGATAGAAAATATATTTTTGTTTGGAGTTCAGAGACCTAAGTAGATTGAAAGCATCTGATCTACAGAGGACATTCAAACTAGATTCAAATAGATTGCTTCTTTCATTTTTAATGGATAGATCAATAATTATATCAATCAAATTCTTTTGATGAATCTATATTTTCTTGTAGACATCCCAGGTGCTCTGACTCCTGCTCAGGACAAAGTTTTTCAGTTTGCAGTGGCTACATACTGTATTGCAAGGGCTCAGTAGTGCCACCTAGAAGATGGGCATGTTCAGGGGCTCTGTACCACATACCTTTTGAGCTACTGTCACCAAACTTTGTACACAGAGATCTCATCAGGCTTTCGACAGTCATAAGCTCTACCCAACAGGAAGTTGGCTATTTTGGATTGTTTGAAAAATGCATGCTCTGGAATTTGAAATACTTGTGGCGAAAATAAGGAACTACATTGCCCAGAATGCAATGTGGTTATTAAGAGAGGTTCTGCACTGCGGAAGGACGTAGCGGGCTTAATTAAGCAACAGGGGTGCAGGGTTAAAGCGGGGAAGTTTAAAAACACAGTGTGAATGTGAACTGGACGAATTCGAGCTGCTGCAGTTTTTTAACAAGCCTGAGTTAATCTTGTGTGTCTAAGTATTTCGCTGGCTGCACTGCGGAAGAGTGTTGGGATTACCGTTGTCGCGATTCCTGAAGGACACTCCATCAGCTGTGTTTGGGCTGTGCGTAAGATGAGTAAAAAAACATTTGTTATGAGTTTCCATTTCAATACCGCCGAATAGGACGAACTCGATTGAAGTTTGCTGTGTTTAAGTTTTTCGCTGGCTGCACTGTGAAATAGGATCTGGATTGTCATTGTTGCTGTTCCTGGAAGATACTCGTTATCAGAATTGCTTTGGCTGAGCGAGAGCTGATCGTGGCAGCGCCTGTGAGTTACTTCTTTTCGTTGTAGTCTGAGACACAAAGCCAAGATACTGTGCATCTGACTCCAGGTAGGACTGCTGGAACAGTAAACTATTCACTCGCCCTCAACCCACAAAAAAAAAAAAAAAGACGCTACAAACGGAGAACACACACACACACACACACACACAGACACTCTTACCTCAACTGACAAATGCTAAATTCCCGCGGTCATTCATGAACTATTAGCAGAGGTTAACGAACTGAAATATTTATTTTGTGATGTGAGTTGAACTAATCACTTTATTATTTTTATTTCTTTCTGTGGACTTTACTACATGAAGTGTTAATGGATGAAATTTTGTTAAATACATTTATCGCAGTGGTTGATGAAATGCTTTGTTGTTTGCTCAAGATATTATGTATTCACTATGATTTTGTGAACACCATGCTCTAAGCTTTGGAAATTATGGTAGCCTATGAGAATAATTTTATTTTGTCTGTGCTTTAGAAAAGTGCTTTAGGACGAAAAAACCCCACATGAGTTATACAATAAGACTTAAATAAATAATTTACTTTATGTTAAAATGGTTGGGTAACTGTGTGTAGTTCTGTAACGAGTGATATATTCATTTCATGATTACCACCGTCACATACTCCTCCAAAGGATTTCATGTTACAGGTTCCAGATGTGGGTGACATCATGCCAAGACATTGATGATGCTAAATTGTGAACAGATTTTTGATATATTGAACTGTGTTGCCATGGCGACTTGATTAATTAAACTCATATCTTCTGCATGCATAGTGTTATTTACATAAAAATGTAGCCAAATGTTTGTCCTTGCAGGCTGACAACATTGATGTGGCTATTGTGGGTCACAGTCTTAGCGCCACCAAGTAGCGGAAGGAAGTGAGGTACTTTTAACAGATTATGAATTCCCTCTTATGTTTAAATGAACTGCATAAAACTTTTTAGAATAATGTCAAGACAGTGCAGATTTAAAATTCTGTAAGGATTCTTGATATCTTAAATAATGTTGCAATGGCAAAGCATTAAATGCTCTTATTCATTTTTATGTATATTCACATGTTTTAGGTACTTCGCATGCTTGAATTTTCATGATATTTTGCACACACATCAGAGTTGTGTGCCGTTAGACCTGGGCAAAAGTTGACACATGGGCTTGGCTGGTGAGCTCTGTAGAGCCACCTTTTGACAAAAGTGGTGGGGTCAGTTTCTTCTACAGTCACCAAACTTGCTACATACATTGTAACCATCATAGACAACTTTTATAATTACAGTCATAATCTCCACCCCACAGGAAGTTAGCTATTTTTTATTGAATGTGCATATTTGAAAATCGCAGGCCCTGAAATTTTTAATACACCTCCTAGGAGATTCATGTGACTGGCACCAAACTTCATATCAAGTCATATCATATTATTGAAGATGCTGGATTGTCCACTGATATTTGATATCTCGAACGGTTTTGCCAATCCGAGGCATGAGGGAAATATGAAGTGTCTCATATCTTCTGTGTGCATTGACAGATTTATATAAAAATTGAGAAGTATATTTGGTCATGTTGGCTAATCGCATTGATGTGGCTATTGTGGGTCACGTTCATAGTGTGCATCCAACTGACAACAGGAAGTGTGACACTTTGTGACTTTGAAATAGACCTCTTATATTTACCCTCTCAAATGTATGCACCCACTGTGCTTTATTTTCCTAGAGCCACCAGGTGGCGATGGCACCGTAGTGCTATTATTATTATTGTCATCATTATCATCATAATCAGGTACGTTGAGTTACGCTTCACACCATACTTGAATGAGCCTGTGCCCAACATGGACCACTCCAATCAAAAAATAAAAGCAGGGAAATTATTATATTATTAAAATAAATGGTAATAAACCAAGGTAAAAATAGCTCCAGTTCTACAAATACAATTTTCCCTGAAGCAAGGAGGTAATTTAGCTGCTCTATAATGACAATTTGGCTCCTTCAAGCGCATTACATAGTAGATGGAACCATGCAATGACTCGTATTTTCTTTAGTCTAATTTTTAGTAATGCACTTGAAAATTGCTAAACATTTTGATGGAAACCATTACAGCACACAAGATGCTCTTTGGAACATTCTCATCATGCTGGATAACGTAATCATCAGGTTTTGCACAAATGTTTGGAGCCTGCAGTGTTTTCACAAGTAAGGTTCTTGTGAGCTCTGTTGTCAGAAAGATGGTCTTTTTGAGGTACACTAAAGAACGTCTTGGTTACAGATGTAACCTCCATTCCCTGATGGAGGGAACAAGGCGTTATGTCAATTTAGTGGCACTAGGGGTTCGCGCTTGAGAGCCCCAATCACCTTTGTTTTATTCAGAAAAAGCCAATGAAAATTGGCGAGTGGAATTTGCATGCCGCTCTCCGCCCTGGAAATATGGGTATAAAAGGAGATGGCATGCACCACTCATTCAGATTTGTGCAGAGGAGCCGATAGAAAGTCTCGGTCATATCAGTGGTTGGTTCAACGGCACAGCAGGAGGGGCACAACATCTTGTTCCCTTCATCAGGGAACAGAGGTTACTTCAGTAACTAAGATGATCCCTGTCTGTCACTCACTTGACGTTGTGCCGATGTAGTGACACTAGGGGTTCCTATACGAAATACCACAGTCTCTGAAACATGTCACATTCCTGGTTTTTGTATTAAGCAATTTCCTGCCGAACACCTGCTAGAATAGCCCTGAGGAAGTGCAGGAGGGAAGCGTACATTATCACCTTGAAAGGGGAAAGGCGCAAATGCATGTGATACACCCAACTGGCTGCCCAGTCTACCTGTTGTTGCCCCGTAACACTCAGGTCAAAACCGGTTCTATGCGGAGGATGTAGAACCTTGCAAAAGTATTGAGTGTAGCCCAACCCGCTGCTCTGCATATGTCTGTTAGAGAGGCCCCCTCGCCAATGCCCAGGAGGGTGCAACACCTCTAGTGGACTGCGCCGGACTCCTAAGAGGCACGGCAGGTCTTGTGATTGGTAAGCCAAAGAAATCTCATCCACAAGCCAATGGGCCAGACTATGTTTGGAGACAGCTTTCCCCTTCTGCTGCCCTCCAAAACAGACAAAGAAAACTCTGTGGGCGGTCCAGATAGATGTGATGTGCCATGGCCATCATGCAGGTTCACCAGGCCAAGGCACTTAAAGGCCTGCACGTGGGGAGGAACGACCCAGGGCTCATGCAGGAATTGCGCACTGCAACCGACCTCACTCTACGGGTGACAAAAGTCGTGACGTGTGCCCTGGGTAGGACGATGTCCACCTTGGTAGTCCAAGAGCGACACCTGTGGCTCAACCTTGCGGAGATGTTTGACGGCGGCACCGCGCGCCTGTCAACTGGCTACCAAGATCCTGGATGTCTCAGCTGCCCAATCCAGTACGCCAGACGGCTGCCCAGGTTCAGTGGTGTCCTCACAACCGCGGTGTGAGGACACCTCGGTCCTTCGGGCGGAGTTCCCGACCCTTCTGGCGAAGGGAGCGATAGAGCCTGTCCCCTTAACCGAGATGCACAAGGGCTTTTACAGCCCTTATTTTATTGTGCCGAAGAGAGGGGGTGGATTGCGCCCAATTCTGGATCAGCGTGCCTTGAACAAAGCCATTTACAGGCTTCTGTTTAAGATGTTGACGCATAAGCGCATCCTGGCATCAGTACAACATATGGTTTGTTTCACGGACATCGACTTGAAGGACGCATACTTTCATGTATCGATCCTTCCTCGACACAGATCCTTTCTTCAATTTGCCTTTGAGGGACGAGTATACCAGTATAAGGTACTTCCTTTTGGTCTGTCCCTGCTCCTCGGCACTTTACCAAAGTCGCAGAGGCTGCCCCGGTCCCGATAAGGGAGAAGGGCACGCGCATCCTCAATTAGCTCATCAACTGGCTGATCCTAGCTCACTCGTGAGTTCTATTGTGTGCGCACAGTGACCTCGTGCTTCAGCACCACGACCGACTGGGGCTTCAGGTCAACTTGGAAAAGAGCAAGCTCACCCCGGTGTAGAGCATCTCTTTTCTCGGTATGGAGTTGGAGTATGGAGTTGTCACCATGATGGCACGCCTTATGAGTGAATGTGTACAGTCGATGCTGGCCTATCTGAGAACCTTCAAGTGGAAGGTAGCATGCCATTGAAATAATTTGAGAGGCTCCTGGGGCATATGACATCCTCGGTGGCGGTACACCCACTCGGGTTGATGCATATGAGACCGCTCCAGCACTGGCTACAGACTTGAGACCTGAGGTGGACATGGCTCCACGGCATCCAGCGCGTGCCATATCATGTCACGGTGCCACCATACTTTCAGCCCTTGGTCAGATCTGGCATTTCTATGGGCAGGGGTTCCCTTCCCTCCCTTGTGGTGTATCGCAACAGATGCCTCGAATTCGAGCTGGGTTGCCATGTGCAATGGGTAGGAAGTATCAGGGCTCCGGGAAGGGCCCCGCCTGCAATGGCACATCAACTGACTGGAGTTGCTGGCAGTATCGCAGGCTATGCTGAGGCTTTGGCTGCTGATTCAGGACAGGCGTGCATGCCCCTTACACACATGCACTCAGCTCCGAAGAACAAGTTTGTTCGGGGCAGGGAGCAGCATGCATATTCCACTCACTAATTTTCATTGGGCTTTTCTGAATAAAGCAAAGGTGATTGGGGCTCTCAAGAGCAAACTCCTAGTGTTACTACATCAACACAACGTCGAGTGAGTGGCAGACAGGGAACAAATATAACCTGCAGAAATATACTAACCACAAAAGAAAAAAAAGAGGTATTAAAAAGATGGTAAGAGCAAAGAGGTTTAGTGAGGAAAACAAAAAAACTGTATTCCCAAATTATAACAACATTTTCTTTAGGTAATCAGTTACATAAAAAAATTATATGGTGTTTAACTTAGTAGAACTTTCAGAATTTTTTATTTTGTACACTAAACAATAATGTATCAGAGCTGTAGTGTTGTCACGGACAACAGTAAATAGGGCCACTTGAGCATCCTCAAGGTCGATTAATGGATCATCGGGCTGAAAGAGACACAAGAAAAATTTGAGAACATTAGAACACTATTATTATTGGACCAATACCACTTTAATCACTTACTAGTATTAGTTATATTTACATAAGTGATAAATAAACATATTCCAGATATAATGGGAAGTGGTGTTTTCTTCAAAATCTAATAAAGGTAAATTAATTTGATTCACATGTAATAGTATAATCACTGAGCACTTTATTTTTGTTGGCATGTTTGTTGGTGCCAGATGGGATGTTTTGAATATTTTTTGTAACTGCTGATGTCCTGGGATTTTCCACACAACAGTGGTGCAAAAACAAAAAAACATCCAGTGAGCAGAAGTTGTGCAGATGGAAACACCTTGTTGATAAGAGAGGTCAATGGAGAATGGAAAGACTGGTTCAAGCTGACAAAAAGGCTAAGGTAACTCAGAGAACCACTCTGTACAATTGTAGTGAGCAGAATAACATCTCAGAATGCACAAAACATCGAACCTTGAGGCGGGTGGTCTATAACAGCTGAAGACCACATCGGGGACTTTTTTAGGGCCATAGTGTTCATAATAAATTGCTCAGTGAGTTTATATTTTAGTATATAATAGTATATTTTTAGATTTAATGCACTCCTATGATCTTGGAAGAGGAAAGACATGGCAGCAAAACATTTGACTACACATTAAATACTATTGTCAATAAATGCAGGTCAGCTTTGAGCTATGTATGAGCATTAAGAGATGTTGAATATGTTGTGTATCCAAGGGTCAAATCTTGAACAGTGGAACATTCTTTATAGTAAGAAAAACTATGAAAAAGACTTGCGTACTAGGGAGGTCCTGCAAAATCCCAAGTCTTTTGACATGCAGCAAGTTGGGAAGTGCTCAAATAGCAGTGGTGCACCAAGAGTTGACGTTATGTAGTTCTTGCAAACAAGTTATATAAAACCAGATAATGACACAAGCTGCATCACAAAATACATAATGTTATGCCAATAATGACTGCCTTTTGCCGGACTAAATACTATCTCATCATGGAATTTCAAAACATTTGTCAGGGCTTCTGCTGTCTTGCCTGTCCTAGATGCTTTTTGCTGAAAAATGGTCATTAATCAAGACAAGTGGTGGTCCAGCTGTGCATAGAATTTGTGGGGCAAGGTCTCGTTTGTGATATGCAGGAACTCTGCAAACACCTTTCATTATGTAAAACTAACTCAAAACAAGTGATACATTATAAATACAAGATAACATTTATGGAAAGAAATTGTTTTATTTAAAGGGTTAATTCACCCAAAAATGAAAATTATCCCACAAGGTACTCATTCTTGAGCAATCCTAGGTGTATATGATTTTCTTCTTTCAGCCAAACACAATCAGAGTTATATTAAAATATATCCTGGCTCTTCCAAGCTTTATAATTGGAATGAATGGTACCTTAGATTTTGAAGCCCAAAAAAGTGCATCCATCCATCAAAAAAGTAATCTATACGGCTCTATGGGGTTAAAAAAAGGCCTTCTGAAGCGAAGCAATGCGTTTTTGTAAAAAAAAAAAAATACATATTTATAACTTTATAAACTATAATCACTGGCTTCTGGTAATGGCCGTCCACGCGTTAACTGGCTTCCTCTATCCTCTGCGCTTCCGCGTTCTTCACTTCTCGCTTCACTCCTCGCTTACACTACGCCTCGTAATACGCCGGAACTCGACTCTCTTGTGAACGTGCGTTACCGGAAGCCAGTGATTATCAAATCAAATCAAATCAAATCAAATCACTTTATTGTCACACTACTGTGTACACGAGTGCAACAGTAGGTGAAATTCTTGTGTGCAGTTCCGAGCAACATAGCAGTAATGACAGTGACGAGACATAAACCACTTTACAATAAACAACATATTTACACAAAACAATTTACATAACAAACTTACACAACAATTTACATAACAAATGTACACATACCTACACAACAATTTACATATCAAATGTACACAATACACACAATGTAGAATACACATACACTAGATAAGGGTATAAATATATATATATATATATATATATATATATATATATATATACACTAACTGAATTGGGAGCGAGAATATATTGACAGAATGAGGATTAATAAAGTGCAGTGCTGATTGTGGATTGTGAGGGATCAAGTGTTCAAAAGTCTTATTGCTTGTGGGAAGAAGCTGTCATGTAGTCGGGTGGTGCGGGTCCTGATGCTGCGATACCGCCTGCCTGATGGAAGCAGTGAGAGCAGCCCATGACTCGGGTGGCTGGAGTCTTTGATAATCCTCCGAGCTTTCTTCACACACCGTCTGTTATATATATCCTGGAGGGAGGGAAGCTCACCTCCGATGATGTTTCTGGCCGTTCGCACCACCCTTTGCAGGTCTTTGCGGTTGTGGGCGGTGCTATTGCCGTACCAGGCGGTGATGCAGCCAGTCAAGATGCTCTCAACAGTACTAGTGTAGAACCGTGTGAGGATGTGTTGGTTCATTCCAAACTTCCTCAGCCGTCTCAGGAAGAAGAGGCGCTGGTGAGCCTTCTTCACAACGGCCTCAGTGTGGACGGACCATGTGAGTTCCTCAGTAATGTGGACACCGAGGAACTTGAAACTGCTGACTCTCTCCACCGGTGCTCCATTAATGGTGATGGGGCTGTGTTCTCTGTCTTTCTTCCTGAAGTCCACCACAAGCTCCTTGGTTTTACTGACGTTGAGGGAGAGGTTGTGCTCCTGACACCAGCGTGTCAGAGTGTGCACCTCCTCTCTGTAGGCTGTTTCATCATTGTCAGTGATCAGACCTACAACCGCCGTATTGTCAGCAAACTTAATGATGGCATTGGAGCTATGTGTCGCCACACAGTCATGTGTGTAAAGGGAATACAGGAGTGGGCTGAGAACACAGCCCTGCGGGGCTCCAGTGTTGAGGGTCAGTGATGAGGAGATGTTGCTGCCCATTCTAACCACCTGACGTCTGCCTGACAGGAAATCCAGGATCCAGCTGCACAGCGAGCTGTTTAAGCCCAGAGCCCGGAGTTTCACATCAAGCTTGGAGGGCACTATGGTGTTAAATGCTGAACTGTAGTCTACAAACAGCATTCTCACATATGTGTTCCTTTTTTCCAGGTGGGATAGAGCAGTGTGTATTGTAGATGCAATAGCATCATCAGTGGAGCGGTTGTTACGGTAGGCAAACTGCAATGGGTCCAAAGAGGTGGGCAGAACAGAGCAGATGGGATCTCTGATTAACCTCTCAAAGCATTTGCTGATGATGGGGGTGAGGGCAACAGGACACCAGTCATTTAAGCAAGTGATTTTGGCTTGCTTCGGTACAGGCACAATGGTTGATGTTTTGAAGCATGTGGGGACTACAGACAGGGAGAGGGACAGGTTGAAAATGTCCGTAAAAACACCAGCCAGTTGGTTCACGCATACTCTGATGACGCGGCCCGGAATGCCGTCTGGACCCGCGGCTTTGCGAATGTTCACCCGTCGAAAGGATCGGGTTACATCCGCAGCAGAGACGGAGAGTGAACCATCATCTGTAGTATCGGACGCGAGTGCTCTCTCCGCGAGGGCGGTGTTGTTGTTATCCTCGAAACGAGCATAAAAAGTATTAAGCTCGTCCGGGAGAGAGGCAACGGTGTTCATGGCGGAGTTTTTATTCTGTTTATAGTCCGTGATGATGTTAATTCCCTGCCACATACTTCTGGAGTCAGTGGTGTTGAACTGACCTTCAATTTTGTGCCTGTACTGGCGTTTGGCTGTACTGATGGATTTACGGAGGGCATAACTGGCTTGTTTACGCTCCTCCGCGTTCCCGGAATTAAAAGCGGTGGTCCGCGCAGTAAGTGCCGCGCGAACATCGCCGTTAACCCAGGGTTTCTGGTTGGGGTAGATCCGTATGTTTTTCGTCGGAACAACGTCCTCTACGCACTTCCTGATGAAACACGTTACGCTATCAGCGTAAACCTCGATGTCGTCATCGGAGGCAGACCGGAACATCTCCCAGTCCGCGTGATCAAAACAGTCCTGTAGCGCAGAGTCTGATTGGTCCGACCAGCACTGGATCATTCTGAGGGCGGGTGATTCCCGTTTCAGTTTCTGCCTGTAAGCGGGCAGAAGCAGAACGGAAGAGTGGTCGGATTTGCCAAATGGTGGGCGGGGGAGGGATTTGTAGCCATCCCGGAAAGGAGAATAGCAATGATCCAAAACCTGGTCCCCTCGTGTGTTGAAGCTGATGTGTTGGTGGTATTTTGGTGCTATTGTTTTGAAGTTGGCTTTGTTGAAGTCCCCGGCAACAATGAACGCAGCCTCAGGGTGCGCGGTTTCCTGCTCACTTATACTGCCATACAGTTCCCTAAGTGCCCGGTCTGTGTCGGCTTGTGGGGGGGATGTACACAGCAGTGATAATGACCGCTGTGAATTCCCTCGGTAGCCAGAATGGTCGACACAGAAGCATGAGAAATTCCAGATCAGGAGAGCAGAAAGACCTGATAAAATGTACATTCCTCTGATCACACCATGATTTGTTGATCATAAAACATACACCTCCACCTCTGCTTTTACCTGAGAGGTCTTTCGCTCTGTCCGCTCGGTGCACGGAGAAACCCGTGGGTTCGATGGCCGAGTCTGGAATCTCCGCGGACATCCAGGTTTCCGTAAGACAGATAACACAGCATTCTCTCGTCTCTCGTTGGAAAGAGATCCGCGCTCTCAGCTCGCAGAGCTTGTTGTCCAGAGACTGAACATTTGCCAGTAGTATACTGGGTAGCGGGGGGCGATTTGCGCGACGTCTTAATCTGATGAGAACGCCGGCTCTTTTTCCTCTTTTCCTTCTGCGTTTCCGCGGCCGGGCAGCCCAAACAAAGGGCTCCGCTGGCGTGTTTGTAAACCGCGGGTCGGCATTGAGGAATGTGAAGTCCGGTTTTCGGTGTGTGATTGCCGAACCAATGTCCAAAAGCGTTTGTCTGTCGTACACAATAAGGCAGACAACATCCAAGACAAAAAAACACAGAACTGTAAACAAAACAAACAATAAACTGCAGTGTTTTGACGGAGCTCGCGACGCAGCAGCCATACTCAGCGCCATAAAAAAAACATCGCTTCACTTCAGAAGGCCTTTATTAACCCTTGCGGCGCCATATAGATGACTTTTTTGATAGAAGGATGGATGCACTTTTTTGAGCTACCATTACTGTTACCATTCATTTCGATTATAAAGCTTGGAAAAGCCAGGATATTTTTCAATATAACTCGGATTGTGTTTGGCTGAAAGAAGAAAGTCATAAACAACTACGATGGCTTGAGGGTGAGCAAATTATGGGATAACTTTTGGGTGAACTAACCCTTTAATTAATATATTATGCGCAATACTAGCCAGAGATGGAGAAGCTTTCTGGTGTTCACTAAGATCTACCATCATAGAGCAAATGTGGTCTGCATTTTTTTTTTTTTTGCTGATGACATTAGAATTTTGTTCCATCTTCTCTACCTCTAGGGCATTCCAACCTGTGTCAGACTGCTTAGGACATTGTGCTGACCATTGTGCTGTGATAAAAAGTAGGGAACATTACTAAGAATAAACTCATCAATGCAGTCACACCGTCTCAAACTTACAGATCTGTTTCTTCTCACGGGCTATAAAACTTATAAATACATTTTAACTAGGGAAAGCTAAATCTTTGTACACACCTTGCATTTCCAGTCAATCTTATTTCAAACCTGAACAATACAAAGCAACAATTTACACTGTTATTGTTTGCATTTCAAATAGTTACAGGCAAGTTGAATGTAAGACTATTCTAAGCATTACATTACACTTTTTGTTTGCATGATCGGTTAACATTACCAAGCCATTGAATTTCCTAAAGCTAACCGCCTTACATTAGCTAGTTTGCAAGATATATCTGTTCAGTTTCGTGTATGTGGCTAAAAAGTCCAATAGCAGTCATTTTGAATCATCAGATGACTTTTGCAACAATTACACTTTATACTGTAGCAGGGTGAGCCAGTGACAGAGAGGCATTTATTTTAAATAATAAACAACATAAAAGTCCAAAACAGGGAAAATAAAATGTCCTTGGGGAAAAGTGTCCAAAAGAAAGGGGGAAATGTGATGTCCTTGCAGTGAGATGGAGGCTTTGTGGAGATCGGGGTGTGCCAATGGGATGGCAAGGACATATATGGGGTCAGACAGCCATACACGCTCACCTCCTGGTTCTGAGGCGCGAGAGGTGGTGACATCCTTGGTGGCCCAAATCCCCTGCAACTTCCCCTGATGATAATCCAAGAATGGGGCATTTCGTTCTGCAAAAATACAAATGGTAAATTGGGATTTTTAAGGTGGGGGACCCGTTTTTATTTTAGTAGATATATCACGATGTATCACATGATTCTATTTCATTCCCTTCTGAAAGACATTAAGAACAAGGTCTTGTATCTTTGTCTTCTTTATTATTATAATTCATATTTTTGCTATAAATCAATATATATATATATATATATATATATATATATATTTGGTCAAATGAATCAATATAGGACAGAAAAGTTACAGAGCATTATTTTTAGATGAAATGACAACATAAACAAATTAAATAAGGGCAGTGGTGGCTCAGCGGTTAAGGCTCTGGATTACTGACCAGAAGGTTGGGAGTTCAAGCCACAGCACCGCCAAGACACCACTGTGTGGCCCTTGAGCAAGGCCCTTGATCCTATCTGCTCCAGGGGTGCCGAATCATGGCTGACCCTGCACTCTGACCCCAGCATAGGATATGTGAAAAATAAATAATTTCACTGTATATATGCAGAAATGTATGTATAATGTGTGACAATTGGGCAATTAAATTAAAATTAAATATACAATAATTTCAGAATTTCACATCTTAAATGTTTAAAGTCTCCTTTTAATGTATTTTTAGATTTACATTAATTTATATGTCCACATTTTTAATATAATAACACTTTTATGTGCATAAAAGTAAACTCTGCATTATAAACTCATGAACTCTCATTATATTTCACTTTAATCCCACATTTGACACTTTTTGCATTTTTATACAGGGATGCAAATGAAACTCCATTTAATTAACTCATTAAACACATTAAGAACACTAATTTTGTACATGTATTTGTCACATTATTTCCCAAAAAGATATCATTAGCAAAGAGCGTGTAAATGTGACTAGCATTAGTGTTTACACTGAACTTGAAATAAACTTTTATAAACATTACTTCTTAAACACTCTAACTCATGACATTTACCAATCTAATACCTTCAACAATTCACAAGTATGTATATATTTAACTTATATTTCATACCTGTTTAGGGAAGATACAAGTTTTAAAAGAATGACACTAGACACAGAGCTGCTGCTCAATGCCAGTCTCTGAATTGTCTGAACAGCACAGATGAACACTCCCAAAGGAAAAGCAATCGGTACTCCTTTGGACCATACTGAACAGGAATAATCAAACAATTAACAATAAAACAGATTATTTTCTGCTATACCAAAGTTACCTTGTCTGCTGCCGTGACCCTCAATAAGTCACCATTTTTTTGTCATACTGTCCCTGAGCTTATGAACTTGACATCAGAATTATCTATCCAGTCCATGAAGTCCCCTGGGTGTTAAAATAGAGGAGAGTTATTGCCCTCTGAGAAGGGACCAGCTAACAGCTTACTTATTCATGCATGTTACTGTAGCATCACAGAATTCAAGGTTATGCTAAGTGACATATTTCTCCAGCACACAGGTGAGTTTGTTTGAGGGTTGTAGGCTGATTCAGCTAAAAAAGATTTGCCATATGGGGCTGAAATAATCCAAAATGACACAACAGAGAAGCTGACCAGTCTTTTGGAATTTAATTATTTGTCTTCTGTTTAACACAACATTGTAGGAGTGACATAAGCCTGGACACACCTACTCATTCTTTGTGGTTACTATTTTCCACATTTTAGAATAAAATTCACCAAAAATATGAACTAACATAAAATAACAGAATTGGGTAGTGACCAAATATCAAAATGAGCTTACATTCTTCAATGTCTTCACTCTTTTTCTAGATTCCAGCTTTGCATATTTTTTGTTCATGTCGAATCGTCTTAGATTTACACTGACACCTAGTGGTCTGGATGCAGCATCATTCAAATGCAATAGTTTTCAGTTACAGATGCCATTGAAAAAATTAACAATTCACAGTCGGACATCATTCATTTAATTATTTTTAAATGTAATCAAGGATGTCCCGATACCAATACTGATATCGGAATAAGGTCCAATACTGCACTCATGGACTCATACTCATAAAAATGCACAGATACCAAACACTGATACCATCTGACATAAGTATGTCATTACATACTGTAAACACTCAGCACACAAATGAAAATTACATTATGTCCAACTAAAATTTTTTAACCGCAAAAGCTGCAATTTACTTAGATATAGTTTCCCGTCTGTCGCTCACTTCGACGTTGTGTCGAAGAAGCGACACTAGGGGTCTCTCTTGAGCGCCGAATATGCCTCTGATCTATTAAAAAAGGCCAATGAGAGTTGGCGAACAGTATTTGAATACCCCGCCCCCGGACATACGGGTATAAAGGTGAGGTAATACACACGTTCATTCAGAAATTTTCTTCGGAGCCGATGGTCGTGTATGCAGCCAGCTGCGAGTGACACACCAGTTTCCTGCTTCTATCCACTGACGCTCTGTTTTGCTGTTGGATCTACGGCGCACTTCAGCGGCTTTCTCCTTCTCTGCACGGTGAGCAGTTTGCCCCTGGGCGCTTCAACAGTGCAGAGTTCTAAAGAGTTTATTAAAAGAGTAATTTTCTCTATAAAAGAGTTTATTTCTCTGAAAGAGTAATACACAACGGCGTTGAACATCCTTTTCAGGACGCGTCTTTTTGAAGATGCCATTCCGCCCCTGTGTAGTTCCTGGATGCAGTAGAGTGCTCTCCACTTCAGACGGCCACAGGCGTTGTCTCGTGTGTCTGGGCACCGATCACATTTCCTTTGCTTCACAAGAGTCAGCGATGATGATATTTAAAATTATGCTTGCTTTCAACAGAAAGCACGCCACTCCAGCCACCCCCGTGTCACTTTTTCTTCCCATGGGATTGAGGACGATGCGGCTGGCGATGGAGGCGATTTGGGGAGGGCAGCGGGTGCAGCTCCGCTGGGTACGCCCCCTCGGACCACCCGCCCCCCTGGGGTCTGGGCGCCGCTCACAGCCCGGTCCCGTTTTTTCCAGACGTGCATGACGAGCTGACGTCTTTGTGGAGAGCCCCCCTCTCCACTCGTCACAAGCCCTGCTCATGGCCCATGGGTATACAACGATTCCCCAGGTGGATAGGGCTGTTGCGCTCCATCTATGCCCCGGTAACCCTACCACCTGGCGGGTCATCCTATACTCCCTTCCAAGGCCTGTAGGATGATATCCTCGTTCACCTCCAAAGCCTAAAGTGCCGCGGGACAGGCAGCTTCCGCTTTGCATGCCATGGCCATCCTGCAAGTCCACCAGGCCAAGACGCTCAGGGATCTGCACGAGGGTAGCCCTGAAGCTGATGTGCTGCAGGAACTGTGCTCAGCGACCGTCCTCGCCTTCAGGGCCACGAAGGTCACGGCGCAGGCACTCGAGCAGGCTATGGCCACGCTTGTGGTCCAGGAACGTCATCTGTGGCTGAAATTGGTCGAGATGCATGAGGCCGAAAAAGTTAGCTTCCTCAATGCCCCCCTCTCCCAGTTTGGCCACTTCGGTGCCACCGTCGTCCACCAGTTCTCAGCGATGAAAAAGCAGACAGAGGCCATCTCTCACATCCTGCCCCGCCGCAAACCTGCCACCACGGGACCTGCCCCGTCTGCTCACCGAGGGCATCCCCCTGTGGCAAAGAAGCATCCTGCTCTGCCTCAACCCGGGCCCAGCTCTCAGCCCCAGCGTTGAGCACACCGCAGGAAGCAGATGCCCCCCGTCTCCCGGAACCCCTCGAGGACCTGTAAGGCTCCCAGGCGCTCCTTAGACGGTCGACCCAGGGACCGAGACAATAGCTCTGGAGGTGGTAAGACCACTTCGTCCCCCGGTGGAGGGCCAGGAGGAGAATCTTTTGTTAAATTTTCATTTGCCGCCCCCCCTAGATGGGGCAGTGGTACCCACATTCTCAATAAAAGAGCTATTTCCTTTGTCTCTGGGTCACCTGGCCCGCAAAATGCCATTCTCACGGCACTCTGCCGCCAGATTTCAACAGTCCCGGCTTCCTGGACATGGCCCACCCATCTCCAGCCCCTCGACTGTTCCCCGGCCAGCCAGTTCTGACGAGTCTAGAGGACACCTGCCCTCGACATCCTCCTCAGTTGCCAACCCGCCCCCTACCGGATGTGCGGAGCAAGGTAAGTGCTTTGAGCCTTTTCTCAGCACCAAAGCCTCGGGACGTATCACCGCCTCCCAACGCTGCCCTACCTGCTCCGCCCTGCTGCAAAACACCGCCAGGTACGTCAAAAATAATCGTCCCTTTGTGGCCCTATCGCAGAGGTTGGACTCGTGGCTCTCACTTCCCAACCCGTCTCGCTGGCTGGCCCGGACCATTCGACTCGTTTCAGTTTGCCAGGCCCCCGTCCCCCTTCATGGGTGTCCGCTTTTCCGCAGTACACGGCAAACATGCCCATTCCCTGCATGTGGAAATTGCCACTCTTTTACTCAAAGACGCGATAGAGCCTGTCCCTCCAACCAAGATGAAGAAGGGTTTCTACAGCCCTTACTTCATCGTACCCAAGAAAGGCGGTGGCTTACGACCAATCTTAGACTTGCGAGTTCTCAACCAAGCGTTGCACAAACTCCCGTTCAAAATGCTCACGCAGAAACACATCTTAACCTGCGTTCGACATCTAGATTGGTTCGCAGTGGTAGACCTGAATGATGCTTACTTTCACGTCTCAATTCTGCCTCGACACCACTGCGTTCGCCAGGCGTATCAGTACAAAGTCCTCCCCTTCGGCATGTCTCTGTCCCCTTGCGGCTTCACAAAAGTCACAGAGGCAGCTCTTGCCCCGCTCTGAGAAGCCGGCATCCGCATACTCAATTACCTCGATGACTGGCTCATCCTGGCCCACTCGCAAGAGTTACTATGCACGCACAGAGACCAGGTGCTCAGGCACCTCAACCGTCTGGGGCTTCAGGTCAACTGGGAAAAGAGCAAGCTTACTCCAGTCCAGAGAATCTCTTTTCTCGGTATGGAGTCCGACTCAGTCTCAATGTCAGCATGTCTCACCAACGAGCGTGCGCAGTCAGTGTTGAGGTGCCTCGCCGCTTTCAGGCCAGGCATGACGGTCCCCTTAAAACTTTTCCAGAGGCTCCTAGGGCATATGGCATCTGTGACGATCACCCCCGCCTGCCACCAAACACTCAAACCCTGGACAGACCTCTGTTTTCTACGGGCAGGAGTACCCTTATTGCAGGTATCCAGACGCGTCTTGGTCACGACCAACGCCTCCGGGTTGGGGCACGTGTGCAACGGGCACGCAGTAGCAGGCCGTTGGAAAGGGCCCAACTGCATTGGCACATCAACTGCCTGGAGTAGTTTACTGTCTTTCTTGCCCTGTGGAAGTTTCTCCAGTTAGTTCGAGACAAACATGTCCTGGTCAGGTCAGACAGCACCACTGCGGTAGCGTACATAAATCGCCAAGGTGGCCTACGCTCCCACCACATGTCATGACTCGCTGACTCAAGTCGCTGCATGCCACTCACATCCCCGGCAACCTCAATTTGATAGCGGACACGCTGTCATGACAACGCTTGCCTGACGGAGAGTGGAGGCTTCACCCCCACTCGGTTCAGCTGATCTGTGAACGGTTCGGCAAGGCCCAGGTAGACCTGTTTGCCTCCCGAGAAACCTCCCACTGCCCGCTCTGGTACGCCCAAACAGAGGCTCCGCTCAGGGCAGATGCACTGGCACACAGCTGGCCGGTGGGGCTGTGCAAGTACGCATTTCCCCCAGTGAGCCTTCTTGCACAGGTGCTGTGCAAGGTCAGGGAGGATGAGGAACAAGTCACCCTTGTGGATCCTTATTGGCCCACCCGGGCCTGGTTCTCGGACCTCGTACTCCTCACGACAGCCCCTCCCTGGGGAATCCCCCTGAGGAAGGACCTTCTTTCTCAGGGACGGGGCACGCTCTGGCATCTGCACCCAGACCTTTGGAACCTCCACGTCTGGCCCCTGGACAGGATGCAGAAGATCTAGCTGTCTACCACCCACAGTCGTAGCCATGATCAACCAAGCCAGAGCCCCTTCTACCAGGTGACTCTTTGCCCTGAAATGGCGTTTCTTTGTGAATTGGTGTTCTTCCCGGGCAGAAGACCCACAGAGGTGCGCAGTTAGGTCAGTACTCCTGTTCCTACAGAAGAGGCTGGAGGGGAGGCTGTCCCCTTCCACCTTGAAGGTGTATGTTGCCACTATCGCAGCTCACCACGACCCAGTAGACGGCAAGTCTCTGGGTAGGCATGACTTAATAATCAGGTTCCTAAGAGGCACCCAGAGGTTAAATCCCTCCCGGCCAGGCCTGTTCCCCTCCTGGGATCTCTCAGTGGTCATCGCCGGTCTTCAGAGATCCCCTTTTGAGCCACTGGAATCAGCTGGACTCAGGGCCCTCTCCCTAAAGACGGCCCTGCTGATCGCGCTCGCCTCCATCAAGAGGGTCGGGGACCTGCAAGCGCTTTCTGTTAACGACACTTGCCTGGAGTTCGGGCCGGCAGACACATATGTGATCTTAAGACCCTGACCGGGCTACGTGCCCAAGGTTCCTACCATGCCCTTCAGAGATCAGGTAGTGACCTGCAAGCGCTGCCCCGGGAGGAGGCAGACCCAGCCCCCTCACTGCTGTGTCCGGTACATGCCTTGCATGCCTACCTGGACCGCACTCATAGCTTCAGGTGCTCTGAGCAGCTCTTTGTCTGCTTTGGGGGACAGAGGAAAGGGAACGCTGTCTCTAGGCTTTCCCACTGGGTGGTGGATTTCATCCTGCTGGCCTATCACACCCAGGCCGTGCCACCCCCCCTACGGGTTCGAGCACACTCGGCCCCCCGATCCGGTCCAGTGGACAGAGTCATGCCAACAGGATTTCCTTAAGGTAAAGTCCGGACTTTGTGGGGGGCCACTTTTACATGCCCCTGACTTTTTCTCTCTTTATTTTGCAGACGATACATCTGGAAGGGGGCTGGAAGCAGTGATCTTGCAGGAGGTGGGAGGGTAGGATGGCCAGGACAGTTTATTAGTCACAAGCTCTCCTTCAGGGAGACAAAGTACAGTACCATCGAGAAGGGGTGTTCTGCAATTAAGTGGGCTGTTCTTACCCTCCAATACTACCTGCTGGGGCAGGCATTCACCCTCTGTTCCAATCACGCTCCTCTGCAGTGCCTCCACCCTATGAAGGATACTAACATGCAGATCACACCTGTTGGTATCTGGTTCTTCAGCCCTTTAAGGTTGAGGTGATCCATAGACCGGGGTTGCAGATGGTTGTGGCTGACTTTCAGAGGTGGATTAGGGACAACTGGGAGGCAAAAGGTACACAATTGGACATCCTGCCCAAGCTGGGGAGGTCACATGTTGCAAATAAGTCACATGGCCTTATGAGCCACACATGGATGTGGTGTGGTGGTAGGTCCTACCTGGTGAGGGAGGAGCTCTACAAACACAGTGACTGGGGGCAGAGGGAGCTGCCCAAGGGAGTCGCGGGTCCAACGACAGGGGGACTGTACCACGGAAAATACCACATAGGGGGTAATCGTAATGAACGATACCTGTGGAGGACCTATTCCAATACAGAGTAATTAGTACCCGTAGTGGGTCTGGTCGGGAATTCCTCCGCCAAATTCGTGAGCCAGAGGGCTATGGAGGAAAAACATCCAGGGAGCTCGAGCTTTTTTGGACTCACCTGGGGGTAAAAGCGCACAGGTTCACCACAGAACAGGGGAAAAGGCGCTATAAGCAAGCAGTACATCTGGTCTGCTGTCCCATGTTACCAAGTTCTATGTGCTCGGACATGAAGAAACACGGGCCAGGGCCGACTCAACCGTTGGAGGTTATTGATCTCACAAATCTGCTCTGCCCATGTCTGCTGGCAATGCGCCGTAAGGTCCAACAGCAAAAGCTCTGTAGAGGTTTGAGTGGAATAGTCGTGAATACCAGCTCGCTGGACTCACAACCGCTCTGCTCCGAAGAAAAAATCTGACAAAACAGATGAACCCTCTGCCCGTATGTCCTAGGGGAGGGACATGCAAATTCTGTTTGCCAATTCTCATTGGCCTTTTCTCAAAGCTCAGAGGCAACTGAGGCTCTCAAGAGAGACCTCTAGTGTCACTTCACCGACACAACGTCGAGTGAGTGACAGAAGGGGAACTGCACATTTTGCAAATTTTTTTTAATACTTTTTCTCTTTGTCGATAACAAAATGTAAAGTGGATGGAAACTAGGTTACTGATGGCTGCTACAATGAATGGAGACGAATATCACTGAATAAAGACTTAAATTTCGGTCTGTTCATTACAAACAAAATAAAAATGAAATGTTAAAAAAACGATTAACTGATTGCATGATTTTTATTTATTTTATCATTTCAAAGTTCAGTCTGGTTAAAGTTATGTATATAGTCCCTTGAAAAGAGTTGAATACGGCACCAGAAATCAAAATTAAATGGCATGGTGTTACATTAGCCAGTTGGTAAGTGATAGCAGTGTGTAAACCTCATTCTCCTGTCCTAGTGACTAAGGCTAGAGGCCATGGTTTTTATAGCCTCCTTGTTAGCGCATAAGATTCCCATGCCGGGGATGGCCGGTTGGAATCCCACTCGGGGCAGGTTGACTAGGACCGGTGAGACTGGTGCCGTGACCCGGATGGGAGTGAGGTTTAGGGGGCAGAGTTTAACGGTAGCCAGCTGGTACTTGATAGCTCTGCCATGTGTAAACCTCACTTTCCTGGCCTTAAAAGACACACTAGCAATCGAGGCTAGAAGCCATATTTGTATAGCCTTCTTGCTAGCACGTCCAACTCCAATGCTGGGGATAGCTGGTTCGAATTCCGCTAGGAATCCTAGTATACCAGGTCGACTAGGAACAGTGACAGCATTGAACATTTAATTAATCTAGATGATTATAAATATAATAATTGAACCGATTAATTCCATTAATTCAATATTCATGTATTCATTATGTATTCATAAAAATGTGTACATCTCTAAAGGTATTAATATTATAATCATAAACATTTTGTGCATTTCAGTGTCTATGCAACTTAAGTAAATGTACGTGTGGAAAAACCACACTTTAAGTAATAATAAATACAAATACTCATAAGATCATTTTGGACTCATGATGCGAATTACAGGGTGTCTGAAATGCAACAGGAGACCCCCTGGAAATCTAATTTTAGCATTCTTGGTGGATCTCTTCTAAAATCTAGCAATTAATTAAATACAACATTTAACTTATTTTTACTTCTGTAGAAATGCATGTATTCGATTTGACATTTTTCATTCAGTTTTGTGTTATTTTCAAAAATGTCATCAGAATTGGAGCCTATTGGATCGGAGCAGTAGCGCTCCGTGTGCATGGAACAGGGCATTTAACATTTGCACTCTTTGAATGGTGGAATTTAATATTCATCGAAGCTCAACAAGTTAATTTTCATGAGTGCTTAAATGCCATGAAATGCGAACACAGCGATGGTAGGCTTACTGCATTCAGCAGCATCTACAGTTGCAGTTTTTAGAAACTTGCCAGTCAGACATTTGTGGACACGCGAGACAAACGCTCATGGACCATGAAAAGGACAGCAACCAACTGACCAATCAAAACTTGGTCGTCCAAGACTCTTTTCATCGACTAACGTTTGGTCGACTATCAGGGGGCAGCCCTAGTTCAAACAACACAAATGAATAAATAATGGACACTTCCTGTACATGTCTTGTAGATTGAAGCAGAACTCATTCCCTTAAAAGCCATAAACCACTAATGTTGGTCCCGAGGCATCTAACTGAAGCTTGAGGCACAAGCGAGGAGAATGGAGTTAATAATTTAATGTAATGGACAGAAATAAATTGATCCTCATTTAACTTTTCGCTGAACCTTGGAAGAACAGAAAAGACACTTCATTAGTTTTAGCTTTAAAAGCTCCATCTGTCAGATAGAGACTTTAATGGTGTCTTACAATTATTTATATTTTTTAAAGAGTGTTTAAAATCCCCTCATTGATTTGAGAGTGGTAACCTGGCATTTAAAAATGTTACATTTCACATTTTTGACAAGCCCCCTTCTACTGAAACACTTTTAAAACTTTAATATTGCGCGTTGCCTCACATTCTTCATGTGACATTTCAAAGAGTATTTTGATATATTTGACAAAAGGAAAGAAATTAATCGAGGCAAGAAATTAATCAAACAACCCTTGTGAATTTGAAAAACTGGTTTCAAGTTAGTTGTCAGGTAACTTGAAATATAGTGCACAACCATATGGAAAAGAGCACCTTGAAGGTGAATAGATAAAAACTACATTTAAATGTCAAAGTGTTCAGTTTTGGAAAAAAACAAATGCATTTATGTTGGTTGGGTTTGATTATGTCGGTTTGGCTTTTAAGCTTCATCATTATTGCAGAAAATAAAACTCACATTCCCCATCTGTCGCTCACTTCGACGTTGTGTCGAAGAAGCGACACTAGGGGTCTCTCTTGAGCGCCGAATATGCCTCTGATCTATGAAAAAAGGCCAATGAGAAGTTGGCAGACAGTATTTGAATACCCCGCCCCCGGACATACGGGTATAAAAGCAGGGAAATACGGGTGCAGGTGCAGCTCCGCCGGGTACGCCCCCTTGGAACACCCCCCCCCCCCCCCAGCACGCTCGTTGACTACTGTCCGTGCCCGAGGCAACAGAGCTCGCCTCACAGCCAGTCTGCTATCTTCTAGAGCTCGAAGTGGATGAGCTCGCCGCTGCATCAGCGTCTAACGCGGATGATTCCCCTGGGCTGCTGCCTTCAGAGCGCCACCAGCGTGGGCTTGGACTGGAACCCTCTACCCTCCCCACAGCCATCGCGGTTCGATGACTGGGGTCTGGGCACCGCTCACAGCCACAGCACACCTCTCTACCCGTCACAAAGCCACTCACACATCCGCTCTCGCTACCCTCGATGGCAGAGCGGCCCACGGGTACACTGCGATTCCCCAGGTAGATAGGGCTGTTGCGCACCTCCTGTGTCACGGAAACCCTTCCACCTGGTGGGGTCACCCTGTGCTCCCCTCCAAGGCCTGTAGGACAACATCCTCGCTGACTGCGAAAGCCTACAGCGCCGCCGGACATGCCGCTTCCACCCTGCACGCCATGGCCCTCCTGCAAGTCCACCAGGCCAAGACGCTCAAAGATCAGCATGGGGGTAGCCCTGATCCTGATGTGCTGCAGGAACTGCGCTCAGCGACTGACCTCGCCCTTAGAGCCACGAATGCCCCATCTGCCCTCCGAGGGCGTCCTCCTATGGCTAAAAAGCACCCTGCTCTGCCTCAACCCGGGCCCAGCTCTCAGCCCCAGCGTCGAGCACCCCGCAGGAAGCAGATGCCCCCCGTCTCAAGGACCCCCTAGAGGACCGGGAAGGCTACCAGGCGCTCCTGAGATGCTCGACCCAGAGCCCGAGATGTTAGCTCCAGAGCTGGTAAGACCGCTCCGTCCCCTGGTGGAGGGCTGGGAGGAGAATCTTTTGTTGGATTTATTTCATTTGCCGCCCTCCCTACAAGGGGCTGCAGTACCCACATTCTCAATAACATAGCTATTTCCTTTGTCTCTGGGTCACCTGGCCCACAAATGCCATTCTCACGGCACAATGCCGCCAGACCTAACAGTCCCGGCATACTGGACGTGGACCCTCCGCCTTCAGCCCCATGACTGTTCCCCGGCTGGCCAGTTCTGACGAGTCTAGAGGATGCCTACACTGGACCTCCTCCTCAGTCGATAACCCGCCCCCTGCCAGGTGTGCGGAGGTAGGTAAGTGCTTTGAGTATTTTCTCAGCGCTAGAGCCTCGGGACGTGTCTTCGCCTCCCGATGCCGTATTATCTGCTCTGCCCCGCTGTGAAGCCACACCGGGTACGTCAAAAATAACCGTCCCCTTGGTGCCCCTAGCACGGAGCTTGGATGCGTGGCTTTCACTTCCCAACCTGTCACGCTAGCTGGCCCGGACCATTCGACTCGGTTACGCAATTCAGTTTGCCAGGCCCCCGCCCCCATTCGCGGACATCCGCTTTACTGCAGTATACGGCGAACATGCCAAATCCCTGCGCGTGGAAATCGCCAATCTTTTGTTTGTTTGTTTGTTTGTTTGTTTGACTTTATTGTCTGTTCAGATTAACTGGACAGAAATTCATCTTTGACACTAGTATCAAGACATAAAACATAAAAGATTGAGCACTCATACATGAATAAAACAAATTAATACAACATGTACATGTTCACACACCTATCGTACCCGCTTCAATTGTGAATTTGATTTAAAACAGTCACCGCCAATGGAACAAATTATCTTTTGTAAATGTTCCTTTTGGCAAACGGTATACGTAGCCTCCGCCCCGAAGGAAGGACCTCAAAGCAGGGGTAGAGGGGATCTGAATATACTGCTAGCGCCCTTTCCTCCATGAAATGTGAGAACAGCTCTTGCAATGTACTCTGTTTTTGGCCGACGATTTTATTTGCCTCATTAATTACTCGTGTTAATTTGTTCTTCTGTCTCATTGTTAAGTTTCCATACCATGATACAATATTATAAGTTAAAACACTTTCAATCATAGATCTATAAACAATAGTTAAGATCCTCCTATCAATGCCAACATTTCTAAGGTTCCTGAGTAGACTCAAATGCTGTCTAGTTTTCTTATGTGTATGGTCCACATTCTCCTGAAACGAAAGTTTGTCATCAATGATTGTACCTAGATATTTAAAATTTGAAACTTGTTTTATCTTTATACCCTTTATAATAACTTGTTCATATGGGGGACCAGCTATACCTTTTCTATTTTGATTCCCACAGCATAGTTCCTTTGTCTTCTCTATGTTCAACCGTAGATGACTGTTGTCAAACCATTGTACAAGATTTCCAATACACTCAAAATAGGTAGAACAATTCTTATCTGTTTGGCAAGAAATTAAAACCAAATCATCTGAATATTTGATCAGGGTGAGATCATCCTTATTACACCGAAGCTCGTTAGTATAGACAAAGAAAAGTAGAGGAGATAATACGCAACCCTGTGGTAACCCTGTATTTAAAACTATAGTATCAGAAAAAATTCCATTGACACAGACTCGTTGGGGCCTATTACTTAAGAATTTCTCAATCCATAATATTAACCAGCTACTTACACCTAACTCTCGCAACCTTTCTTTCAAGATTTGTGGCTGTACAGTATTAAATGCTGACGTAAAATCCATAAAAAGCATTCTGACATGAGCATTTTTTTTATCTAAATGATGCTGAGCCTTATGTAATAAGGTCAAGGAGGCATCAACTGTGCTCCATTTCGGCATTTAAGCAAATTGTAATGGGTCTACAGAGCCTTTAATTTGTGCTAAAAGTTCCTTGCTCAATATACACTCCATGCACTTGCACAGCGCAGATGTAAGGGCAATTGGGTGAAGGTCCTTAGGAGCTCTGGCATTAGAAGTTTTAGGTACTGGGATAACAGTAGTGTTTTTCCATACCACTGTCTTTTACTCAAAGACGCGTTAGAGCCTGTCCCTCCAACTGAAATGAAGAAGGGTTTCTACCTGCGAGATTTCAACCGGGCTTTGCTCAAACTCCTGTTGAAAATGCTCACGCAAAAACACATCTTAAACACATCTTGGTTCGCAGCGGTAGACCTGAAAGACGCGTACTTCCATGTCTCAATTCTGCCTCGACACCGACCCTTTCTACGGTTTGCGTTCGACGGCCAGGCGTATCAGTACAAAGTCCTCCCCTTCGGCATGTCTCTGTCCCCTCGTGTCTTCACAAAAGTCGCAGAGGCAGCTCTTGCCCCGCTCCGAGAAGCCGGCATTCGC